>JAMPIV010015437.1:0-110758 GCA_024509875.1 Oreohelix idahoensis
AACGAGACATGGTGATACCTGTGTGTCGTACCTTACTCAAATGATAATCACCAAGCGGAAAAAGGAAATAAAAAAAAAAACAAAAAAAAAAAAAAAAAAAAAAAAATAAAAATTCTTCTTCTATAAGGTTCCGTTTTTATTAATGTACCATTTGGAAATGTGTTACTGTAAATGGTTTTGACTAGCTCTCCATTTTGTGCCCGGACAACGATTTTTTCTGATGCGGGGGACTTTTGGGATTGGAACTTGTCTTTTGTGTAGAGTTATTTATCAACATCTGTTGTGGAAGCTCTAAATTTCCTAACACACATACAAGAAATAAATAATGGTGTTACTGCAGGTCTTCTAAATGTTGGTAGTCTACATGGTCTACTAGTCTTTATGGATTGATCTCATTCTATTTGGTTTTCGGTTGGTATGAAACGGAGACTTCTTCTGCCATTGCACGAAAATCCCCAGCACAACTCTTTACTGATCCTGTAATGTATTTTTTATTTATAAACATCAAAAAGGATTGATCTTTTCTTTTCTTTAACACTGGTTTTTTTTAATAAAAAAACATAGTAAATAGAAACAAACAATACAAATAGCCTTGCTTGGCTTACCAAAAGTTAAAATTTTTTTTATTAATAGAGATTTTAATAATTTAAAAGAAAAGGAAACAGCTATTATTCAAGGGGTTCTCAAGTTGCACAAAATCTGTGAACGCTCGATGCTCTGCACAGTTACAAAGTGGCTCTTGGAATGACCATTTTTTCTAGTAATTGTATAAATACTAACTATCATGTATCAGCCATATTACTGTTTTTTTTTAAAAAAAAAAAAACACAACAACAGAAGCCTAAACATTGATTTTCTCAAATATTGAGAGAACTGCCAGTTTTGTAATCTAGTTGACTAGCCTTCACCACTTCTCCATCAGTTGGTAATTGGAGGAAGAAACAGTTGGTCTTTCGCTTTGCCAGAGCGGCTCAAATTGGAACCACCCCACAAATGTTGTTGTAGCCGTGGGTGTGAGCTGGGGCCCCTCTCTAAAGCTTATTATTGCTCTCTTAATCCCGCCCGTTAAAGTGTTTTGGTTTTTTAGGTAATTGCTGTTTTGTCTCTTTCAGTGTGTGTTGTTTCATTTAAAGAAAAAACAAATCTCAAAAAAATCATATAAAGAAGAACACATCTGCTACTGCAGGCCCCTTTTTAAGATGGGGGCAAGCTGAAACTTCAGCAACAAAGGCAGTCATTGTGTCAGATTCTCCGATGCCCCATGCGTATGCTCGACAAGGTTTTTCAATAATGGTTATTGGGTAATATAAGGCATTATGATTTTTTAATGAATAGGAAAAACCTCCACCTAAAAGCTGTGTGTAGTTGTGTTGTTTCCTGTTGTCCCATTTAAGCTTCGAAAATCTTACAGGAGCTGGTCGTGGAAATTCTACTGTTTGAGTCATGCAGGGGTTTGCAATGGGGCGTTAGTAAGCTCGGTTTAGATGAGTACCCGATGGTTTGTGAGCTGATGCTACTGACCGGAACCTAGCTTTCAAACGACGAGCACAATAGTGGAGTGACACTGGATTATGGTATTAAGGGAGTAGATAACTAAAGTATTCGATTAAATGTGTCATTGCCTTTTGCTCGTGTTAGAGAATGACATTTTGCAATAGTATTGAGATCATCAAGGTTTTTTTTATTTAAGACTCGGTTGGAATTTGGCATCAAACGTCAGGCTTTGAGCAGAGGATGATGGACGTTATGAGAGGAGCTGCATCCGGTTGTGTTTATAATCAACGGAGCGCTACGAGTGAACATGTAGCCATTCACACTCTTCAACATATATCTGAGGTGATGAGACCATGTAGCTGGCACCTATGGGGGTTTGTTTTTGGGGCCCCGGACAATTTTTACGGTACGGATTATACTTGAGTATGTGCAATTGATTGTCGATTCTGTTTCAACTCAAATTAATAATTATCAATAACAAATCTCAGGTTTCTGACAGTTTCCACTACGCTTATTCATCCTTCAAACTCCATGGTTGGTGCTGCCAACAACTTTTTGCTTTTGTGCCTGTGCATGCTGAGCAATTTCAAAGTGGTCGGTGGGTTGTTGGAGTTGCAGTTTTTTTTTCAGTTTGTTTGAGGGTGCCTTATTGGTTCATGTTTGGGTTTTTTTTCGATTAATTTATCAATAGATGTGATACTTGATAATTCTCCCTCTACCCTGCAGATTGGAAATTTTAATAATCAAATATCCAATACGAAGTGTGCCATAAGTGCATCCACCAATTTATATCAAAAATGAACATAGTCAAAACTGATCATAATCAGTTATATCATTTTAAATATTAGTCTTATTATATTATAGTATTTGGCAACATTATTTTATTAGGTATATCTGGGAAACTGGACCGTTAGCGTCCTGGTAGCACCAGGTCATTTTTGGTCAGGATTCCTTGTAGTGGTTGTGAGGGGTTTTGCTCGCTTTGGGACAGCACATCAGCAGCATGGACACATGTCAGTTTTGGCTCTATGCTCATCCATAAGGAGCTTCATGCAACAAGATGATTGGTGAATGATTGATGATGGATATCTGAAACTGAAACTGTCACAGAAATGACAGTTTACCTGTGCACTTGAATAAACCTGTGATTGCTAAATTACTCAAAAAGAAAGCAGATATATTTAATTAAACACACTGGGGGATTATAAAATGTATTATGAAGAGATTGACACAGATTCATAATAAATGAAAATAAAACTTGTAGAATAAATAAAAGTTAACTAACTTTTTGCAACATACTAGGAAATTAATAAAATGGAAAGTTATACAAACACTATCTATGGATAGCTAAATTATGCTATTCAGAGGTATGAAATATTTATTTGTGAGGGACGAACATTCATACTGTTGTTGAACACCCCCCAAAGATGAAAAAAAAAAAAAAACCTTAGGTGTGCGTTTGCCTGTTTTTTTATAAAAGGGGGATTCAGACCCAAAAAAAACCTGTACAGGAATCTCAGGAAAACGAGCTCTCTGTACAGGGAAACATCCGGAAAAAAAAAACCTGATACAAAGATTGATAATAACAGGGCTTGGGGTGATTACAAATCCAAATCGTTAATTAGCATGGTACAATAATCCAAAGAATGAAAAAAAAAATGTGACTAGGCAAAAAACAAACCTGGCACCACATTCCTGTTCTTTGATTATATAATGTCTAAACAAATGTACGTAACATTAAAGAGCATTTTTTTTTGCCAAATTGTGCTTTCGGGTTCATATTAAGTTATTTGCTACTTTTGAATCGTGGAACCTTTTTCTGTAGTTTTGTTACTGAGCATTATTTGGTACAATAAAAATTTCGTCATGGAATGCAGAATATACGTAGGAAACATAGACAATACTGATTGACAGAATACTGTTTGCCAACCAATACTAGAACTATATGTTTAATAATTTAATGGGCACAAAGTCCCCACAAGCACTTAAAAAAACCTGTACAGATAAGTCTACTTTATGCTACAGCTAGTACAAATCTGAAAAGCAACAATCTAAAAAACTCGTGTAAAACAGATTATTGGACAACCATTATATATGGCATATGTCTGAAAGTAATCTCATTCATATTCGTGTCAACGGTGTGGAGAAGTAGCAACAAAGGCTAAGTCATTCAACTATGTGAGTATAAACAAAACCTTGTAGAATAACTGCATAATTATAAACTGGCCTAACCTTAATTATCAGAAAGATCATGCTCATGAAATGTAGCAAAGTATGCTACAAAACAAACAAACAACTGAAAACATTAAGGATCCTTTTATTCCACATAATCTTGTGTCAAATTGCAGTTAAGGTGTTAAGCCCATATTCTTTTATGAATATCGTCACCATCTGTTTTTAAAGTGAGCATTCAAGCCGAGTACATATGTAAAACAGTGAAACCCAGAAATACTCTAAAGGCAAAGTATAATAGTGCAGTATTGAAGAATATCGGTACCCAATCTCATAGAATTGGACTTATGGGTGTAACAAGAGCCGTTTTGAGATGTCCTAAAAAAAATGATCAATATTCTGGGGATCGAACAGGCGAAAAGGACCCAGCATGTTTTCAGCACATTTAGTGGAACAATGGCTAATATTCACTACCGCGGCTCAAATCTAAATACAATTTCATTAAAAACTCATACGTGAGGAGATAATGACATTGGGAAGCATAAGCAATGGAATAAAGCAAGGTCAAGACGAAGTTTATAAATACTATATTTGAGTGTTGTTGTACATTGTCCTGATATTAACCTCCTCAGTCTTACGTATAGTTGTTAAATGGCTATTGTAAATCTAGTACGCAGACCGTGCATTACACAACTGAAAAGTAGCACATCTTAAGTTACAACAATTACTGCAGAGTGCAACGTGATGTTCAATATCTTAAAGTTATGATTGTTTTCATCATGCGTAGACATTTAACCTTATTTAGAGATAATATTAATCAGACATATATCTCGAGAATTGTTAGGTCGTTGACGATACATCCTTTATACTATCACAATTAATTACTACCTGCAGATGTACCATATAATCCTGTTTTTGGCTGCTACTGCCATAATATGGACTACAAAGCATTCTTTTCTAGGTGCTTTTTTAAAAGTAAAAAATATTTGAGTGGTAGGACGTGAATATGCTCTAGTTCTAGTTACCCAGCTGTTAACCGCTGTTATTAGAATACCTGACTCATCCTGGCGTTTTGATATAATTAGGGAAAAGCGCAACAAATAAATTAGGCTGTAAGGCAAGGAAGCCTCATTTTGAGGATGCTGTTTGTAACCTAAATAAATAAGCAGGCACACCCCCACCTTTATATTAAGTAGATAGGATATGTACCGTCGCCAATCTTTGACTACTTTCAAACGAGTCCAAGAATACAGCAGTCCTTTAAAATGCTATGGCATAACCCTACCAAGTAAATAAATGACCAGAAATATTACACAAGATTTGTCCTGATTATCATTGATGAAACACCCACTCTCCATTCGTGAGTGATTTTACAGTTTGGATATACTGACAAATTGTTATACGGTGATGGCCGTTTTTAGTTATCGTGTTTTATAGTACCTTGTATTTATTAAAAATTCCTTACCATGCTTGACAAATCATCCATCGCTCTCACAACTACAATAAAACGTTTAGAGATAAGAGAGAGGAGGGAGGGCATTTTAAAATTGTGTACAAATCTGAATCTAGCTTTTATAAAGCTGCCAGATAAAAATTTACACAAACAGTTTTACTCGCGTGCTATGTGATATCAAATGACAGGTCCTATCCCCTAAAGGTCACATTAAGAAACATGCCAACAACAGTGATAGCGATTCCCTAAAGGTTTCTGGGTTTTTGTTATTTTTATACTTGTTGTCACTGTAGGAAATCATATAAAGGAGCTGCTTATGCTAAGCATCTGTCACAACGGTGAGAGCCCACAGCCTGGTATGAACAGCTATTGAATAGACTCTCCCTTGGCATTATAACAGTTTCATTGTTGAGATACTAGGATTTTCTGCCACATGGTAAATAGGAACGCTTCTGCAAACATCAGTTGATCCTTAGGAAGATACATGGACGTGTGCTTTTGTGTGTCGAGTTGTCCTTTTTATTCTTGATATCTGTCCTGAAAATTTGGCTTATTTTTACCTTCAGATTTTTAGGGTCATGTGGTTGGCGTCGCTAGCACTAGGAATGATTAGATAAGCGAAGTAACTGATTTAATGTCTCTAGCATGCTTGTGAGTTTGATTAGTAAGCATTGCACACATTCCATATATATATATGGGGATATACTATTATAGATATATATATATGCAGGGGCTAGATGTATTTTATTTTATATATTATATTTATAGTTGTGCGTGATGTTGTTTCGTTGCGTGGTATGGTGTGCTGATCCCGCTTAAGTCACCATCGGACCCGTCTGTACACGAAGTAATTGTTCATGTCCTCTGCTGGCCTGTTAGCAAAACCTTTGTTCATGCGATAATGTTCTGCTCACAACTTACTGTCTCTCATCGACTCTTGGTGTATCTTCTGCATGCTAGCCAACAGGCAATGCCTAAAATAGTCATATTAAGCCAGGAGCAGACTCTAACGGTGACGGGTCCTCCTGTGTTCTTTCTGCAAAATCTTGCTTTGTTCATCATATTATCACAGCGTCTCTTCTTCCTAGAATGAGTGGCCCACTGAAACTGATTCTCATTTTACATTAGCAATAACGTCTCACGCTTTGGAAATCTTTCAGATCATCCCATTAACTCTTTTTTACAATGCTTCTAATGCTGTTTGTGTTTCCTCAACATTCTTCTTTAAAACCACATTTCAAAAAGGACTCATTTGATTGTTGTTCCTGATGTTTGATTTTGGTACCACTGTCTAAACTGGCGCTATTCTGATCCAGTAAGATGGTTTTGATGGCTATAACACTGAAGATCAACCTCTGAAGCATTCACTTCATTGACAATTAGAATTTGGGGAAAGGTTTAATAATGCCTCTGTTCATGTTTGAAGAAAAATGCTGCTTTTTCCTAAGCTATTCACGTCTCACTTCAGGAAGGGTATCTTCCATCCTGAGTAAATGTGGCTAAACGTTCTATATTAAATAATATTAGGTTTACATTTGTCTAGATACTTCGGATAGTCATGGATAAATAGATTGGCATGCCTATCTGGAAGACATCCCTTTAAGATGATAAGAGAGGAGCTCTTTGCGACTTATAGATATCTTATTTGGATATTGCTACCTCTGAGTGTTTAGTACTTCTTGACTATATTCTGCTGTGTGCTAGTTGACGGGCTACTGAATGCTCGACACCCAAGCGGAGATTCCCTACTTCTCGATGAAATCAATCACACACTTCCATACTCACAATTAGGAAAAATGTTTTAACGTATAACATCTAACATGACAGAGACGTGAGCTTACACTGATCACACTAAGTCTTGGAAGAGATAGTCACTTGTTGGCTTTTTATGTCGTAAAGGTCTGCTCGTTACTTTATTAATTCCCCTGCATTGCCCGTAGGATCTCCACTTATGAGACCCCCATGAATATGCAGGAAGCAAGCGTCCTTCAGTGACCTAAGCTGCTACAGTGTGGACAATTGTGAAATTGTGTTTTGTGCTGACAGCTTACATTGAAACAAAATGTGTTATAGAAACCAGGGGGGTTCGAGCTAATGTTGCACTAAACCAGGCTTCCCTCAGCGTAAGGGCAAAATGCTGGCTCTATCTTGACAAAGAAGTACAAGTTGTACGACAGCGTGCCCGTGAAAGGCACAGTCCCCAAATTTCCTAGAAGAATCCGCTTTTTTTAAAATTATAACACAATATTTTAGTCGGATTCTGCATAGTTTGAAGATGTGCCTCATTTATTCTCCCCTTAGTCCCTTCTGGGCGGAGAAAGTGACACCAGTTTGCCATCCGCCTTCAAAGCCTCTTATGCACATAGCTCGACATTTGGAACGTAGGAACAGGGATTTTCACATGTACAGCTGTACCACACGCAGCAATTTCAAAATATCTCCTAGCGTGGTACACAGATTGTTTTGACGATACATTGCATATTCGATATTCTCAGCCTCAAGCCGCTAGGAGACTACAGGGCAATTTAATAAATAACGACCCCATAGAGGCATAAAAAATCTATGACCTCCTCCTTCTGAATCCAGCAGCGGAGTATTTAATCACCCAAGGCTCTTCACGTATTGTTATGTTTTACAAACTTGTCCCTCATGGCGATCATGAACGAGCGATTCGATCGAAGGTTAGGAATTTCCGCTTTTTAGAAGCATCATCGGACAACCAACAGCACTTAGTACCAAATCGAGCATCAATGAAAAAACATTTTAGCAAACTGGGAAGATATCAATCATTTACTGAAAAGAGGACATCGGCTTCACATCTGTAATGTGTGATATGACTTTCAATATCCCTCATTCGAACTAAAAGATAGAACAAGTATACGTATTTTATTTTAACTACCGAACGTTAATAACCCAAGATCTCCATACATCTGCGAAGCGTTGAAGACAAAGACGCACAAATACTGCAATTGTGCTCACACTTTGAATAGCATTATGTCTTAATCCTCAATAGCTTTGTCACTATTTTTTGTATTTTTACACATTCAGCCCATTATATATCATCCAATACGAATACGCACGATCATAGACTAAGTGTAAACATTCAGATCATAATGACTTATCTAAAAGCGTTTTTTGAATGGCTACATTTTTTAAAGAATTTAATCAAATTTTTTTGTCATTAAAAACAATTATGAGAAGTACCCTTTGAAAGTCCCTTTGCGATTTTGCATAGCCTTTTTCCATACTAGGTCCAGGGTATATAGCAATTTTTTTGTTTCATCCCATTTTTGTTTAATTTTTTTTTTGAAAGTTTTGAACTTCATATGACTTGTTTTTTATAAATTCTATAAATAAAAAAAAATTTTTTTTAAAATTTTATATTAAAAACAAATTTTTTTTACTAATTCTTTATATGCCCATTTTTTATATTGAGGAAAAGCATTTTTTTTTTTTGCTTTTTTTTGTTGGGATTGGGCTGGGAGAATTTTGATAGCCATAAAGATTTTTATATATTAATTTAAAGTTATTAAATTCATTTATTAATTTTTTAATATTTTTTTTACTCACACAACAATAATATTTTTTTAATATATAACATAATTTATATATTTTTTCTATTTTTCATTTATTTATATTTTAATTTATTTTATATTTTAAAAAATTAAACAGCACCATTTTTTATTTTTTATTTTTTTTATTTAATTTAAAATATAATTTTTAAATATTAGGATTAAAATATTTTATCATAAATATCTTTTATTTTATTTTAATTTACAGTGATTAACTCGCCAGAAAAGATGTCTAAAATTAAATTCTATCCCTAATCATAGGCTAGAATCCTCTATTATCCCGTCACTAACGAGACCGATCGCTTCTTAACTAATGACCTACAACGGAAATATGACTAGGATAATAAGAGACTCTGATTTAACAGTGAGTTAAACAAATTTTAATATATGTTTAATAGTGTTATAATATTACAAAGGATTAATATTGGAGATACAAATTTATGTTACTGGTATATGTTTCCTTTCGTAGGTCTTTGAATTTACCCAATGTTTGCGCTTATAAGTAAATATGGATCGTTAAACACTTTGATTGTCAAGACCTTTTTTCCACCTATGTAGTGGGGGGTGCGAGTGTGGACAACCAACACCACTCCATTGGCTGTTTTTTGAGGATACCCCATACAGAGAGTAATGTTGTTGTTAAGTTATAAAGTGGAGGGTGTGGGGATGGAATGTTGGATTGGGTAATAGTGTTGGGTTCCGGTGAGTTAAAAGTCCCAAGCGGGCAAGAAAAACTACCCAACCCGATGGCCCCCCCAAAAATGGCACCTAAATATTCCAATTTCCCTTTTGGTTGTGTTTATTTGTGTAAAGATAATTTTCCCCCATTATAAAAAAATTTGCCATATTTATATATAAAGCTAAATAAATAAAAACAAAATGTTATATTTGATATATATACCTAGATGAGTATACCGCTGTAATAGGAGGACTATAGTTCCCCATGAAGTGTACATATAGATACCACATGTGTACGTGTCCTACAGTGTCCCATAAGTCTAGTTAAATTTTTCGATCGTATATTTGGTGTCTAACATGAAATGTTTATTTTGATTCCTGCCTTGCCAATTTACTGCTATAGAGATCTGTGTGTTCTAAAATTAGTGAAAGTCGATAAGCAATTGTGTTAAATTGTAATGACTGTATATGTAATGTAGGTCCTTGGAAACGCGCTGTTGCCAAAGAAATTGGAAGTAGTAGGTTAGAGGGGGTATAGATAGTTCATGAATGAGATCGTCCCGAAAAATACCTCACAGCTTTGAACAAGCGGACGCTGGCTCCCTGGGAGCAGTAAACCCCACCCCACCGTCGTGTAGAGAGTATGAGTCAGTAGAGTGTATGGAACTTCTACGGTATACATATAACGATTCCCAGGTCACAATTCAAATTGAATGCATGAGAAACCATGAGTGGCGAATTTTTGTTTTAGGTTGACAACAGACGAGTACATACCGTTTCTGTGATATGGAGTTTAACGGTTGTAGTTTAGGACCCCGAGAATCGTTCTAGGTGTGCCGAAACTTTAAATGATGTGGTTGATCTAGGTGGAGTGTTTCATGAATGGAGACACTATCGCTATACCTCATAGGGCCAAGTAGAATGGTCTGGATAGGGTGTGTATATGCCAGTTAATTACTAGCATTGGAGCATCTTGTGGTATATGCACACTTGTGGTGAGTTGTGTTGCACTGTGAACCTCCGTAAGACTTAGGAGGGGGTTACCATGACCATCCCACTAAGTACAAAACAACACATAATTCTAAATTTATACTAAAATACATATGATTTTTTGAAGCCATTGTAATACTGTGGATAATAATTAGCAGGATAAGGTGACAGTCTTACAGTAGCCTCTATCACAAATAATGGTGATAGACTTAATTTATATAAGCGGGGCTAAGTGTGCACAAACACCACGGTCAGTCTACGGGACCACTACAAGTTTGATACATGACTGGTACCAATTGGGGAGTTTTACATACATTGTTCAGATGGCTCTTGGTAACAAACGTGGGTTAAACAAAGACAGCTAAAGGTGTACAAACTGGTTTATAGTGGGACAATTGTTCTGTATCGCTTACCTACAACAAAACAATAAGCTGTTTTTGTAGGGGTAGAGCCTGGTTCGACGGGGGGGGTTACAGGTTGTAACGAGTAACCACTAGTCAACTATCAAAACATTTGGGGGGTTACAAACACATCAAACATAGATATCTACACGGTTAACTGGCAAAAAAAAAACACCTGTGGGGTACTGGGTGGGATCACCAAATTGTGATCGCGGGGCCATACTTGGCGTGTCAATCACAACCTGAGGTCAGCGTACTGTATTCGCTCTTTAAACAAACATCGCCTGAAAACTCAGCAAAACGAAGACAGGGTATCGTCGTAGTACATCTGAAACAAAGACTTGCTTTAGAGTGGTAACTTTACGTGGGGTTGGGAGAGGTTATCTGTATCACCAGTAAACAAAACAAAACATCCAGGGGAGAGTGGGGGGGAGACATAGGGGGGTGGGGGGTGGGGGGCGGGGGGAGGGGGGGGGGGGGGGGGGGGGTACCTAACCAAAAAATGGGGGGGGGTTGGGTCTACTAAAACATAATATATCTAAGGGGTGTGTACCACTGCAAAACACGATCATCCTGGGTGGTTGAAAGAGAAACTATACAGTATCCAGCTTTATTTATTATATATAGTTATAAGATAATACGATAGAATATGATAGTATAGAATATACTATGATTTTAATCGCGTTCGAAATTGATAATATATATATATAGCGTATTGCGAATAGTTTATGATATTTATATTATAGTGGTTAATAAATGTAGTAATCTCGTGTAATGTTGAGTTTTCAGTAATATGGCTGTATTAATATCTTCAAGTAGGGGAAAAAAAAGATTTGCTATACTTCTAATGTAAAACCCGGTTATATCTGACTTCTATCTCTATTATACAATTTTTTTCAGGTAATTCACACAGTACTTTCGGTCCGCCTAATTACTTTTTTTGTAGGGGCAGTTGTCCTTTTATAGATGAGTTATACATAATAGATTACATGGGTTCGTAAATCAGTCACACTTTTATATCCTCATCAATTTACAGTCATTGAAAAACTTATTCTCTGATTTGTTTTTTGTTAGTATAAATCTTACACATTTCAGAAAAGTCTTAAGATTGAATAATTATAGTTATACTCAGACTACTCCCTGTTGCGGGTAGGTTCTAAGGTTGGGGTTGTCATATTTTGTGATGTTAGGTGTAAAGTAGATTGTTCTTCCTATACTGTAATTTAATTTTGTGATCCTATGATTACACATCTGGAGTAGAAGGTGATCTCAGCTTTAGCTTCACTTTTTTTCGAAGTATGTTAACTAATGGATGTTAATTAAAACAAATCGTTAGAACCACTTAGGGCGAAGACTAACCTTGATTGTTATTTACAGTTTTAATTATTGTTATGTATACGTGAGTAATAATTCGACGCAGGGTAATGAGTCTGATTCTCACGTCTGTGTGTGTTATAGGAGCCAAAATTAGGAAGCTCAGCGCAGCTCGCGGACAGTCAACACGAATTATTTCGCTATTTGTAACACAAAACTCGTGTTTGTCACATGTTTGATCGTATAGATAGACATTAGATATCAGCTATTTATTAAAGTTTATTATATAATTGTCAATCGAAAAAGTTTGGTAGAAGTAGTAGACTACGCAGTATTTGTTGTAATAGACATGGTCAAGATAGAGTCGTAGTTGCATTGTTATAGGTCTGCTCTATCATAAAAGGACTTAAATATGGTATAATCTCAGCAGTAAATTACGACAAGAGTCGGTATTAATATTTTGATAACAAAACAGTCACGATAATTCGATAGTATGAACAATGATAAATAGTATAGTGCAGGTCATCAGCGGAGCATTTGGTTAGAATAAATAGAAAGAAAAGAAAGCGCTGCATCTCTCGATAGCTGAGGTTAATGTATGCAGCGCCCATTTGACGCAGGTTTTAAACAGATTCAGAGTTAACGCGTAAACCAGGAGTATAGGAGTATATCTCTTAAGACGAGAGATTGTTCGCATTAAAATGAAGTTTAGAAGGACCACTCTTCAGAGTCTAATGTTTACAGAGAGAATATATAAACACTTTATAGTTACTAATAGGAAAACATTGTGGGGGTGTATGGTGATAGTAATACCGGTATGCTGACGTTGTTCACTTCTAATAAGGAAATTTAACATCAACTATCAAAATGTGTCATCACTTGAGCTTACGGACAGTACTGTGATCTGATAGATCGAGTTAAGACTCGCTTTCAGATACATCATGGATCAAAGTAAAAGTAATATGTGTTGAGATCAAAGTCCCGACACAGAGGTATCTTTAGCAGGATTATAAAAAGTTCTATAAGAAAATCTATTACTGTGGACTAGGTTAGGGGCAGTTCATACACTTGTAATTGAGGATCAGAAGGCCTAGACGGCATAAGATAACAGTATAAGGAGTAGGGATAAGCTGGGTTGTATAACAGAGAAAGATAATATAGATCGAAAAACTTCTAATCTATTTTCAGGGCACTGTCGATAAGAAATTAAAGATATGAATGAATTGGATTACAACAGTTAAGCCCATAATCAACAGAGTGAGCCTTTCTATTACTATATCATTTATCTTGCATATATATAAATTTCGATATAAAACTCCGCATAGAAGTTTTAGATAAAGCTAAGATAAAAGGCTAGATAATTTACGTGTTTTACACATCCAGTGAAATATAACATCGTATATGGTTTGATAGCTGTGTAGATGTAATGTAGAAGGGACTATCCAGGGATTGAGTAAGCTACATCTGGTTCATTTAAACAAACACTATTAGATGTTATGTATTAATCCAACTACAATTATAGACGCATTGCAAATATTTATAATTCTGTAGAATTGCATCTGGCATAATCATTTATCCAGTATATCTAGATGTTTGTGGTACATAATCTTAATTATACTGTCATCATAAGGTATACTGAGAACATCAATACAGTTTCTCCCTAGAATGTGCAAATTGAGGGATGTGTCACTTTACTAGAATTACAAGTAAAGGATTCCCTCCTTTAGATATATATCTTTCGCAATGATAAGTAAGCATAGAAGAATACTAATGAAAACGCATAATAACTTGATCTATTTAAAATTAGAGTGAATGAAAACGGCGCCCGTCGATTTGAGTCAAGACTGTCCGGACGCTATCCAACTGACGATATGTTAAGTTTCTACGACCACTGCACCACCCTACAACCAAACAACCTAGTCATTCATGATCATTTAAGGGGCTGATTTAGCCCAATTGAAAGACTGTAGTCCATTAAACAATCCACATACACAAATAAATAAAAAGAAAAAATGCAATTCAATCATGTTTCGCGCTTAACATAAAAAAGAAAATGCATAAATATATAAGAAAACAAACAAAAATTTTAACATTAATAAAATATCAGAGCATGATCCTATACCGGTGCGTCAAGCTGCTCGCAGACAGCAGCTTCTGTATACACAGCTAAGTATATGTCGTTGTCGGTTACAATGTTCTATTAGCGGTTCGAATACCATACTAAGCAAACATAAGGCAATATGTACAATCTCATTAATTGTATCGTGATTTTCTGTTGGACTAGTGTTCTAGAGCGAATCTACATCTCTCGATGTACTTGTGAAGATTGGACCAACTGTCAAACTCTCAACATCACATAAAATATATACATCATTGCACTGATGTATCAAGACGTCTGGTCATGCGAAGAGACTTTCTGTTGAATAGTACATATACGAACTCTCTATGTCTAGTACGACACTGCTGGCGATATGCGTCATTGCTTCTATTGTAATTCATAGCATTGTTCATCAACCAGTCTGTCTCTATGTGGATCTATCTGTTAATCATAGTCACAGAATATCTGTCTGTCTAGTAGCGCTATGTCCGCTCATTGTTCTGGCGAGTAATTTGTAGCATCATATCACACGTTTTTACCTCCAGTATTCAAGCTAACCTATATTTTAGGAACAGTCATTGTGATATTCTTATTGGCGGGGGTATTTTACGCTGCGTAGTAGTGCACTTAGAAGGTTCCTCAAAATGTTCTACTTGGAGGATTAAATCTCAAAAGAAATTTTCTGTAGTCTCATAATTCGCTATATATTTACTGTTTGTCATGTTTAAGATGGATTTGGCGTGATAATCAGCTTGGACGGTTTTATTGTTGTCTCTGATGAACTTTGTTTCAATAGTTTTTCCAACAGGTTTTTTTTTTGAAGGTTCTTATTTTCGGTCTACGTAATTGGTTTTCGGGAGTAATCTTTACATAAGATTGATCTTGGTATCCTTTCAACGAGTGAGATACGATGAGTTAGTAAGAAGCTTCGGAGGCAATGGAGTCTTCGAGAAGGATATAAGGAGATAAATGCCCTAGGCAAACCAATTTTCTGGACTTTTCTTTTTTTTTTTGTAGCACGGATAATCTAATTTGATTTGTTTTTATTGTGTGGGAGCTTTTTTTAAGCAAAATTTTATAAAAAACTTATTTTAAGCCCCTAAAATTTTTCTATATTAAATTGGAATGTTCATTTTTATAGTATATTATTCTTAAGTCGTTAGAGTTTTTCTGTTTATAAATATAATAATATATATAATAATTTTTTACTTTTATTAATAATTATATTAAATATATATAATTTCATAATACTTATTATTATTTTTATTTTCAATTTGATAATATCTTAAATTTTTAATTATCTAATAATTATACATTATATCCAAAATAGAAAAATTATATTTATTAATTTAGCGCAATTATTTTTAATAATATAAATGAGGCAGTTACAGATCCGCTCATTGAATATCCTGATGATTAGGCACTAAATCTTGTTTACAAATATTTATTTGGTTAGGTCAAATTGGCAGTTGAACCCGTAAAAAATCTATGTCCGCATCACTTTAAGAATGACATGGGGATTATTGAGGTTTACCTTTTAAACATGACATTGAGGTGATAGGGTATTCCGAGCAAATAACTTTTTATTAAAAAATAACAGCTATTTATTTCCGAGCAGCTTCTTCTCAAAATAGTTAAAAGTACACTCTATTTGTTTGATATCTAAGGACTTTGATAATTATCGAAAAAATGAAATTAACAGCGTTCCAGAAAACATTTTATCTTAAAAGATATTGAAGAACTTTCGACTTGTAGTTTGAATAATTTCACGTTAAATGAGGGGCTCAAAATAAATCCTTGAGATCTGTTTCATATCAGCTCTTAACTAGACATATACATGGGAGGAGGCAGAGTTCCTGTACTCCTGCATTACGCGCTCCTATTCTTCATTGCTAGAGTGCATCACTACGAAGTCTTCACGTGATGGTCTCAGTGCCCCGTTGGACAAAAGAGTAATCCTACGTGACTGGATTCCTTAAGATTAACCCGGACTTCCAGCGAATTACTAGGGCGTTCTTGAGGACCCTACTTGTTTGACCATACGGAGATAGGTTTTTTTTGTTAAACCCTAACCGCCGGAAGATTCAGAGTGACATGATGACCTAAAGAGGTCTAAATTTCAAGATCCCATAAATGTTGATATTAATCCCTCAATAAATACTGTCACGTTGTTGGCTTTAGGCTAAATTTAGGGTCTCTTGTGAACTAGAAGGCGGTATAATGCTAATCTTATGAAGATTTTTTGTTCTTTAGTTGTTATGAAAAATCTGAATTTAAAACAAAATCCCCTTGTCCAACTCTCGATGTGCCTATGGAATAAGAGATTTCGACACCCAACATATTTGATTTTAAAGAATCCAATAGAATGGGGTTGTCGTTGTTTGTGTTTTCATTTGGTTAATACTTCGAAATACGTGACATTAAAAGACACGTTTGGTGTTAGACCTAAAATAGTGTTCATTATCGTATTGTTCCGCTGACTCAATCCCGAGTAGGAGGAAGACAGGTTTTTGCGATCTGTAAGAGTCTGCTAACGTCTGTTAGTGGTTCGTTCCCAGTCTTGCGCACACAGAACGCAGTATCTAGTTTATAAAGAATCATAGCATCATAAGAATTCTAAAGATTGAATCCAAAAATAGTTTTCGAAACTAATGCATTGTCGTTAGGATTGGCCGATCGTCACACAGTCGCACTGGCCATCAATAAGCCGTTCCATAATTACAATATTATGGGGGGTGTGTGGTCTATAACTGCGTACAGCCATTTCAACTATAGATAACCCAAGTCCTCAATACATCCTACAAAAACATAATTAATAGGTTATGTTCACATGTGAGTCCGGTTCGTAAAAATTTAATTTGTTGATAGGTCACTGCAAACAAACCTTCGTATTTTTTTTTTTAATAGATATTTAATTAATAATAATTTTTAAATTTGCTTAAAAGTTTCAATCATTACATTTCAATAATATTCACATAATCCTATACTCACCTCCAATTTCTTTTAACACTTTAACCATTCACCCTGGCTCACATGTAATGGATAGGGTATCGGGGATTCGTGTACGAAGGAAGTATGGATGTGTCTGTACGCTCAGGAGCCATCTGGGTGGTTATGGGTGTTCATGGGACAGGCATTGGGTCACTGAATTGGGAGATTCACAGATTGTTACCTATCTGTGTGTGATCTTTGAGGGTCCTCATTAAGCGGGTTCAGGGAGTGGTGAGGGGAGATATTTGACCTGCAGTTTTTCAATGTTTGGTGTAACCTTCTTTTGTCCTTGTAATGAACCTCATCTTTGTCATAATCTTTAGTGGGAACCGGGAATGGGCAATTTGGAGGGGGGGGGATGTGCGTCATTCAATAAACTTTTGCAGGTGGTGGTGACGGGGGCATAGGGGGTGGTAGTGATTTGGACACAATGACTGAATGTCATTAGTAGTGGGCGGCCATGGGGGCTAAACAGAGCGGGTGGGGGTCGTGCTTCAGCAATGAGTCGGGGCAAAACTTGCTCACTCAACTTGGGGTAGTTAGGGGGCGCCGCTCGCTTGGAAGGAGTGGCGTTGCCTGTGGTGGGGAATATATGTGGGACATCACATTGTCGAGACTAATAGTGGTATGATTACCTGGGGGTGGGCTGAAGAAGTGGTGTATAGGCTTGTATGGAGGAGTAAGCTGATAGCTTCTTGAATGGCGAACCGTGTGGAATATTCAATTGATGTTCGGGGGTTTCCATAGATTGTTCCCACCGCCGTCCTTCTCACTCGCATCTGGGGCATCTCTGGACTGCAAATAATGTCTTTGAAAACCTTTTGCAAGATGTCTTTGCTACTTCTGCACGAGATCCAATACACATTCCAGCTTTATATGTGAACTTCATACCATATGACTCAATTAGTTAGTTCTCGGATAGTCAACATGTAGTTACCTTATGTTCAAATTGTGCAAGTACCTTTAGACATCAACCGCTAATTGAACAAACCCTTGCGGCTCAACCCAAAGGAATTTCGAAATGGTGGCGGTAACATATATTGGACCGCGTAGGGTATAGTATCAAGTTCCTTGGGTTAACATGGGCTCAAAAGTTTGTGCAGAATATATATGAACCCTGTTCCTGCCTCGAGGGTTTTCTAGTTGCAGATTGGTGAGTAGATCAGCGGTTTTTGTCATACACTATGAGTAGTTATTTAGTTTTACCTTTATCTAAGACGTTAACCAATTTTGAGCACCCAAGTTTCTCGATCCCCCAGTGTCTTGGTGATTAAAGCCGAGTGGGTGTTCAACAGATTTCAGTACCCAACACCTGTGGAGAATTAAGCACCATGTGTGTGACTCATGAGCACCTCGTATTTGCTTTGATTTTGTCCCAATTCACATGGACTGAAATTAATAGTCCACAAGGCGCCCATCCGTGCCACTGAGGACACTCCGCACATATTGCCAAATGTGCAATTGAATCCGCCTATATCTATGTCCACACGTACCCATCACTAGTTGTAGTCGGCAATTGGAGGATAGTAGGTATGTGGTGTTGGACTCAATTCCAATCGCTGTAGGAGTAGGACAACATGGCCACATTGTCTAATATTTAAAGTTTTTTTCACCATAGTGTGGGGACGTAGTCTCGGAATTAATACTCTAGAAACAAAGCTGGGGGTTTCATGTGGGGGGGTGGGTTCAGGGGGGTTTTGTGAGTATGGAACAAGAGGCTGTGGGGACGATATTATGTTTCATGTAACAAACGACTAGTTTCTTGTTATCATAAGAAACACCCCCCTTAGCATTCAACAATACAACATTAGGTTGGAATGGGGGATCTTTCTTTTACGGGGCAGGGTGATGAACATGATCAACAATAGACTTAAATTTCTTGGTCACTAATATTTAACATCACGAATTCAGCATATCTCTATACCACATCATGGTTGAGGCGTAACTATACACATTATTTTATTTTATATCATTCAACAACCAAACTGTAATAGATTAAATTGTTCAGCAGTACATTTTACCTCTAAAATTCAATGAGGATTAGCATGAAATAATAATATTCGTATTTGGAATCATTGATAAGATATCAAACATAGTGTATATGGGGTAATTTTATTTTTATTAAACCATGGTGTATTTTACTTATTTATCGGATATGTATTTTAAATCATGCTTGTCTTTAAGCTGGACTCTATTAAATATGTATTTTATTTGTAGAATGAGAATGAAAGTATTGTGGGGTTTTTATTGTGTGTTTGTGAGGGATTAGATAATAAATAAGAGAGTGAATTCTTGTGGATTTATTTGTCCATAATACAGAGGTTTAATTGTATGGGTGATTTGTAGGAATATAATGGATATTTTAATCTTTGTTATTATAATTTCTGGGCGAGTTTCAGTTGGGGAATGGGATTGTATATAAAATTTTAGAATGGGGTTTTTGGAATAGAATTATCTTTATTTTGAATGATTTTTATGTTTCTTTTTTATTATTTTTTTTTTTTAAATTTTATTTTAATTTGATATATAAAGATTGATTTTGTTTGTTTTTAGAGTATTGTATATTTTAATTTAAGGGATTTTTTAGGGGTAGTTGCGGGATGAAAAGGAAGATGGATTATAGAAAGTATTAGAGTAAGGTTTAATTTTTTTAGTATTAAGATGATTAATTACAGTGGGAGAGAAAGGGTGTAACCTGAAAAATATTTTCTTTTAATATTTGCTTGGGTTTATTTTATTTTGTGTGTTATTGGCATAGGGAGGCTCGGTAAAAAGGATATGGAAAAGGTTAAAATGGTTTTTTTTTATTGAAGGGTTAATAGGTTTTTTGTTTACACCGGGTGAAACAGGTGGGTTTTAATTGATGGTAAAGCCTTTTGTTGAAAGTAATTGTTTCCCCAATAAGAAGAGGCATTTGATAATGAGTGTATGTAGGTTTGATAGGATAGAAAAAAGTTAAATACAGTTGGGTACCACCGGCGGAAGTTGGGAATGAAGGGATTTTGGGTAGATTTTGTTTTTTTGAGTAACTAGATGAAGGGTTAGTTTTTTTTGGGTTGTTGTAGGATAGCATTTTTGGGTTGTTTTTTTGTTTTTTTTTGTTTTGTTGTTTTCCAGGGTGTTGATGGGTTGTTTTTTATGTTGTTGGTAATTATTTGTTTTTGGTTTTTTTTTTTGTTTTGGTTGATTTTATTTTTTATGAATTTGTGTTGTTTTTTGGGTGTTGTTTTTATAAAAGGATTTTTTTTTTATTTTTTGTTTGGGAGGAATTAGATGTTTTTTTTTTTTTTTTTTTTTTTTTTATTTTGTTGTTTTTTTTTTTTTTGTTAATTATTTTTTTTGTATTTTTTTTTTTTTTTGGAAAATGTTTTTTTTTATATGTCGTTTTTTTTTTGGTATTTTTTAATATTTATTTTATGTGTTGTTTTTTTTTTTTAGTTTTAATTAAGTTTTTTGGTGGATGTTTTTTTTGTTTTTTTGTTTTAGGGGTTTGTTTTTTTTTTTTTTTTTTTGTTGATTTTTTGTTTTTTTTTGTTTTTATTTTGGTAATTATGTGTTTTATTTGTTTTTGGGTTTTTTTGTTGTTAGGTGGGGGGGATTTTTTTTGCTGTTGGTTATGGGGGGGTAGGGGGGGAGGGGGTTATTGTATTGGATCGGGGGGGGCGGAAGGATGGGGGATTATTTTTTTTTTTTAGGGGGTTTCGTTTGTTTTAAGTTTTTTGTTTTGTTTATTTTAAATTTTGAGTATGGTTGAGGTTTTATAATTTTTGTTTTTAGTGGTTTTTTTTATATTTTTGGGTTTTGGGTATGTTTTTTAATTTTTATTTTACTTTAGGTTTTTGTTTTTTTTTATTTTTTTTTTTTTTTTTTTTTTTTATTTTTTTTTTTTTTTTTTTGAAATTTTTTTTTAGTTAAGGTTTTTTTATTTGTTTGTCGTTTTTTTTTTTTGTTGGAAGTGGATTGTATTTTGGAAATTTACTATATTAAAAAAATAAGTCCAATCTATTAAGGAGTGCATGCAGATTTTTGTTTTTTTTTTTTTGTTTGTTTAGATGATTTTGCCTATTATTTTTTGATAAATAATTATTAGTTTGTGTAAGAAGAATATTTAAATTATATTATAATTTTTATTTCTTTTAAAAAATAGTTAATATGTTATCTTTTTTTTTGGATTTGGTGTTAATTATAGTAGGTTGGTCCTAAAGAAAAAATTGAAGGCTTTTTTTTTTTATTTTAACATTTGTTTTTATTTTAGAAAATTTGATTTATGTAGACTTGAGATAATATGGGTTAAAAAAAATTTGGATATCACACCAATAATTTTTTATAAATGTTATGTTTTTTTTGTTTTTTTTTTATTTTTTTTTTTATGGTTTAAGATTTGATTATGATGGTTATTGAGAAAGTTTTTGGGGGTTGGGGGTTTTTTTTTTTTTATTTATTGTTTTTAGAGGAAATGTTCGCAAAAAAAGATAATTTTTTGTGAGTGGAAATAATTTTGTTAATCCCATACAAAATAGATTATTTTTAATTAGTTTATTTAGCCCCAACATTGAACAAAAATTTCCCGTACCTCCCCCACTCCCCCCCCCCCCCCCATTTTTTATTTTTATTTTTATTTTTATTAAATTTTTGATTTTAATTTTTGAAGAAACATTTTATGTTTTTACAACTAATTTTGATTTTTTTTTTTATTTTTTGTTTTTTTTTTTGAGGTTTCTGAAATATTTTTAATGTTTTAAGTTATTGGATTGTTTTCCCCTGTTGTTTTTTTTTTGTTTTAGTTATGAATTTATCCCCATAGGTATATGTAATTATTAACGGTTAGCCCCAATTGTTTTGTTTTATTTAAAAAAATAAAAAACCCCGCCCCTATTTTTAATATATTGTTTTTTTATTTTTTAATTTATTTTTATATATTTTTTGAAATAATTCTGAAGTATTTTATGATTATTTTCCAAAAAAATAGTTAAATTCCCCATATTAAATTTTAAGATTTTATTAAAAATTAACATAAGACAAAATTAATTTTATATAATTAAATTAAAAGCCCCATTTTTGGGTTAATTGTTTTAAACTTATATTAAATTTAGCCGCTAATAATCGTCCAATAATATAGTGAAAATAAAATAAATCCGCACCCTCTTAACGAATAACAACGCGTCACAGTTTAAATATATATATGCAAATATTATGCATTTTTATTGCCCCCCCCCAAGAAAAAAAGTTAAATTAATTACATTAAATGTCCCCCTCTATTACTACCATTAATTTCACGCATGATCTCCCTAAACAATTCTTCAATTTATTTTTGAATTTTTTTGTTTTTTTTTAATTAAATGTTTATAGTTTTAAAACCACCCGTCGGCGTTATTACGCTCCCCCCCCCCCCCCGATAAGTGATTGCCTTTTTATTGTGCGGTATTTATTTTTTGACTTTTTTTGCCAAAGAAGGATGTTTTTTTCCCATTTGTTTTTTTTAAACAATATGTCCATGTTTTTTTAGCAATCATCCTAAACCTATCAAAACTAAAAAGTTTTAGAGAAAAATAAAAAAAACCAATTTTAATGAAGATGTTATCACGGCGGGTATTTTTTAGCATTTTTTTGCAGCCATGTTTTTTTTTGACCACCCAAGCCCTCCCCCCCCCCCCACCACCTCCCAAAAATTTTTTATTTAAATTGTTTTTTTTTTAAAAAATTGTAACAATTTATGCATTTTTTTTATTTCATAATAGTTTTTTTTAAATTTATTAATAATTTAAGGATTTAAATTTTTTTATTAATTTTTTAGATTTATTCGGTAATTTTTTAATGATTTAAAGACGATAAAAATATAAAGAATTTTTAATATATTTTTTGTTTTTGTTTATTTTTGGGGGTTAAATACGTTTTTTTTTGGGTTATATTATTTGTTTTTTATTAGTAATAAAAAAAAAAATGTTTAAGTTTTTTAGAAAAATTATAATTTTTTTTATTAAGTTTTTTGTGTTTAATTTTAATTTTATTTTTTTTTGATATAAATTAATAAAATAGGTTCGTGGTGTTTTGTTTAATTCGGCCGGAATTTAAATTTTAAAAGGTAAGTAAGGGTGATAGTACCATATTTTATTATTTTAGTTTGGAGTTTTAAATTTATTTAATTTGAATATTTTTTTTATAATTTGGATTGGTTATAAGTAATATTTTTTATATAGATCCGTTTGTATAAAAACGGTAAAATAATTTGTTTAACTAATTATTTTATATATTAGAGTTTTAAAAGTATGTTTATTATAATAAAAGGGTAATTAGGTTTATTAAATAAGGTGGGAATATTTAAATGTATAGTTTAAATGGTTGGAAAGATTCATAAGCAAATATTTTGAAATTATTAATATATGTAAATAAATTATAAAGGGAGTGATAAGAATTTAAAATTTTTAAATAAAAAATTTTATAAAAAATGTGGCCCTATTAAAAATTTAAAAATAAAATAAATAAATACCCCCCCCCCCCCCCCATATATTTAATATTAAATTAAATATGTTTTTTATTTAATTATAGGGTGGGCTTTGCCCCCCCCCCCCAAATAATTGAAAATTTAATATAAAAAAAATTGGTTACGGGGAGTTATAAAAAAAAGAATATTTTAAAATAAAAATTGATATTTAATTATATTATTAATTATAAAATATATAAAATTTAATATAAAAATTTTTTTTTTTTTTTTTTTTTATTTTTTTTACATACCAATATTTTAATGTATATTTTATTTTTTTAGTATAAGTATAATTATTATAGATAGAATAATTTTGTTTTTTTGCCTCGTAATTTTTTTATGGGGGGGTTATGAATATATTATAAAAATAAAATAAAATAAATTAGAAGAAAATGTATTTAAGATAAAAAGATTCCCCCGATAGATTTTAAATATTAGAAAAAAATGGAATAAAAAAAATGATTTTTAATATAAAAATATATGTTAAAAATGAATTATTTTTTATTGAATATTTTAATTCCCCTACGGATTATTAAATAGATGTAAAAAAAAAAGTGACTTTAAAAAAAAATATTTATTTATTTATAAAAAATTACCCCTTAATAAAAAAATAAATTATAATAAAATATTAAGCATATTATAAAAAATAATATAATAAAATAAAAAAAAAAATAAAATAAAATATAAAAAAAAATAAGAAATAAATAAGATTTTTTGATAAATTCTTATATAAAATTTAAAATGAAAAAAATAAATAAAAATATAATAATTTATAAAATAAGAAAATGCGCCAAGTAAATAATAAAAAAATAAAAAAATAGGAAAAATTTAGAGCTATATAAATAAAATGTTCATGGGCGGTCCGTTTAAAATAATAAAACAAAAAAAATAGAAAAAAAATTAATATTACCCTAAACTAATTTATGTCCCGGAAAAAAAAAATGTATAAAGCCATAAAATAAAATATTATTTTTTGGCAAATTCGGCATTTTTTTTTGCCGATTTTTATATTTTATGGATTTGTCAATACTATATAGAAGGTTAAAATGTTTATATCCTAATTTTACCTGGCTTAAATAACGATTATTAACGCCTTTTTTTTGAGCGTACAAGAAAGCCTTCATTAATCATACTACTAAAACCATCAATATTAGTATTGCCACATAAATATTATATAAAAAAAAAAAAAAAAATACGAACGCCCCCAAAATATAATTTTGTTTACCTAAGAATAAATATTTGAACCATATTTTTTTTTTATTATTATAATTTATATAGCCTATAAAAGAAAAAAAATTATAAAAAAAAGAAAAAAAAGTGTCCCGCAAAAAAAAAAAAAAAAAATAAAAAAATTTATATAAATATGGGTAAAAATATAATACTTCCCGGTAAAATAATAAAAAATTAATAAAATAAAAATAAAAATAAAAAAAAAAATAAAAAAAGTTTAAAAAAAAAAATGGAAGTCTTTTTTTCCCTTTATAGAAAAAAATAAAAAAAAAAAAAAATAAAAAAATAGATAAAATATAAAAAAAATAAATATAATTTTGAATAAAAAATAATCAAATATAAAAAATAATAACTATTAAAAATGTAAATTAATATAAAATCAATAAATAAGGAAAAAAATAAAAAAAAAATATAAAAAAATAAATAAACAAAAAAAAATAAAAAACCAAACTAATGATATAAAATATCTTGCCAACTTCCAAAATATATAATAAAAATAATAAGAATAAAAAAAATCTAAATATAATAAATAAAAATAAATATAAGAAAAGTAAAAATAAAAATGAAAAAAAATAAAAAAAAAAAAAAAAAAATAAATCCGTAAATAAAAGAAAAAAAATAAAAAAAAAAAAACATCGTCCCCGCCCTCACATTACCTAAAAAAAATAATAAAACCCTTAAATACCTATAACCGTTTAAGTGCTTTTTGTAAAACAGTTCAAGGCCCAGAATATTTATGTAAAAAACGTAAAAATGATTTGCGGGTTAATAAAAGCATAAAAATATAACACGTTAAAAAAAATTAAAAATAATATATTATCTTAAAAAAAAAAACTGTAAAAAAAAAAAAAATAAAAAAATAAAAAAAAAAAAATAAAAAAATAAATATTATTTAAAATTAAAAAAAAAAAAAAAAAGTAAAAAAAAATAAAAAAAAATAAAAAAAGAATAAAAATATACTTGCATGTCCGTTTAAAAAACTAAAAAAAAATAAAATAAAAAAAAATAAAATATATAAAAAAAATAAAATAAAAAAAAAAAATAATAAATATAAGAAAAAAATATTAAATCTCAATGTGTTAAAAAAAAAAAAAAAAAAAAAAAAAAAAAAAATAAAAATGTAAAAAAAATCTATAAAATACTTGCAATTGGTCAGAAGTCTAAGAACCTAAAAAGCAAAAAAAAAAAAAAAACAAAATAAAATAAGAAAAAAAAAAAAAAAAGGAAAATATAAATAAAATAAAGAAAATAATATTATTTATATTAATGGAGGAAGTTAATATAAATGACTGATTCAAGCGAAGAGAAGATCTGGAAGATAGGAGATAGGGAAAGGTGTTGGACATATGAGTTTGAAAAAGATTGGAGAAGGGAGAGTATGGTAAACTGGATAGAGGGTAGAAGTGGAAAATTGGGTTCAAAGGGATAGGAAGAATGATGGGAGGGACATGATATGCAGTAGTCAGGGCGGACCGCACCACCCCTAACCTCATAGTTTCCTTCTAATGACTGCTTGGCGACAATGTCAGCGAAAACAAGAGCTGACCCCCAAATAGACCCCTACTCCACCTCCAAGTTGGTGCTGTTTTTTAGTGTAGAGTGGGTTTTGGTTAGTTTCCTGGAGAAAGGGGGGGGAAACATGGCCTTTCACTGCATCACTCTGCAGTCTGGACTGTGGAAATCTGAAAAAGAGTAAGGGGATCGTAAGCGGGGATGAAGGGAAGTAATCGGGGACTTTGGGGAGGCTGAAGGGTAAGAAACAGGAGATCGGAGAAGATATCACGGGTGATAGTGGGTGGAACGGAAGTAGATGTTACATGGAATGGGGAAGGCAACAGGAAGGAGGGAAGGCATATTAAGCCCGTGGGGCGTTTGGGTTCAGAGGGTGGTTCCCCGTTGGTTGCTTGGGGGCGTCCCAAAAAACCAAAAAAAAAAAAGATAATGCGTTTTTGGCGTGTCTCCTGCTATGCTCTTCTGTCTCTGTCTTGAACACTCGTGTTTGCTGAGCTGTTCCTGTGCTCTGATACCTTTTGAACGTCGCGCCGGAATAGGCGCCCGCAACAAATATTATCGCTGCTGGTTGTACAGCTATGGGAAGGGACTGCGCATGGTGGTCGGGTGTGGTTTAAAAGGTGCCGCGTGTGTGTGTCTGGGTGTTCGTAGTATGTGTTGTAAAGGTTGGAGTTATTTAAGTTTTTTTGGTTTTATGGTGGTTATTAAATAATTTAGGTTTTTAAGGTTTTTTATGTAAACGGAACACACAACGCAACCAACGTTCCGGTCCTTTTCAGGATCACCGAACGAGGAATGAGCACGGGGGAGAAAAAGAGAAATAAAAAAAGAACAAGGTAAAAAAAGAAAAAAAGAAGGAGAGAGGAAGGGAGGAAGGGAAAGAAAAATAAAAAAAGAAAACAAGAGAAAAAAGAGGAAAGAAAGAGAAGTGAAGAGAAATGAAAAGAAAGCAAAGGAAGAAGAAAGAAGAAAACGAAGGGAAATAATGAGGAAAAAGTGGGGGAGGAAAAATAAAATGACACACATTGTAGGGGCTTTACCCGAGGCTTGGTCGGTTTCTTTTTTCCACAACTGATGTTGCCAACCACCACCTCGCCTAAACAAACGCAGTAATGCTGATAAGATTTTGGAATTTAGATTTTTGATGAGATATTTTTCTTTGTTTCATTGTCTATTAAATTAAGACAGGGGGGTGCTGTATCGGGTTCATGTTCTCAAAAAGAAAAAAAAAAAAAAAAATAAAAAAAAAAAAAAAATTCTTTTTGTGAGACCCTCACCGGCCCCCTTCCCCTTCGTTCCTTCCCCTTTTCCCCTCCTTCCCCCTTCCCTCCCTTTCTCCTCCCTTGTTCGCTCCCTTCCCTTCTGGTAATGTGTGTACTTACCTTTTCCTTTTGCCCCTTTCTCCCCCCCCCCTCCCTTCCCTTGCCTCTTCTTCTGTTACTTCCCTTCCCTCCCTCTCCCCCTTCCTTCATCTTCTTTCCCCTTTTCCCTCCCCCTTCCTTCCTCTCTTCTGGTCCTTCTTCTGGAGCCTCTCATTTATACCTCTGTGACACCCCCCCCCCCTCCCCCCCCATTTGGTCACTGTTTAGCTGGAATAAAAGGTGGTACCTTACCAATCTTACTTCGTGAACACCCTAGAAATAATGCAGCGCCCCCTGGGGCCCCACGCTTCGAAATAGGGTGTTGAGAACCACTGATTATAGCATAGATCAAAAGTTTCCTGGTTCGGCTTTTTCTTTTTCTGCCATGGCTTTGGAACTTGGAGACAATGACCGCTCCCATTTCTGTTGTATGAGATATCAAAGAGAAATGACAGCATAAGGCCAAAATACCAGGTATACAACAAAAACAGGAGGGTAATGGTAAACAAGACACGACAATGGCAAGTTGTGAAACTACTGCTTGGGTGAAGTAAATAAAAATAAAAGTTGCTGGTGTATGTTTTGTGATGAAATAATGATATGGGGCTTACTTTGTTATATGCACATATGTGATGGCAGGAAAAAATAATAGTTATCTGATACTGACTGATAGAAGGAAAAAAAATAATGGCAGGATGTAACGGGTGAAATGGACGGATGATTAGTTAATGAAACTTCTTCTTCGTACACTCTGTTCAGACATTCAAACCTGAAGATGTGGTTTACACGACAGCAGTTTGGTTGAGTTAGGTTGGGTTGTTTGGGGTTTCGAGGTTGTTGGTTTTGTTGGTTACCCCCATAGGGAGTTTGTATGTCTAGGGAATGGTACTAGGGTCGGGTTTGGTTGGTTTTTTTTTTTTTTTTTTTTTTTAAATTCCTACGGCCCCGCTATAACTCGATTGTGATGGTTGCAAATATCTCAGGTTAATATACTAAAACCTGAGACTGATTTTACTTTGTTTTGTGGTGATTAGTCCACCTTTTCCCTGTACATGACAGGGTTTTTCCTTCTCGCCGTTCAGGCAGGAAGGGGATGGGAGGGGTAAACAGGGAAACTCACGGTAATTCTCGGAGAGTGGGGGGTGGTTACCCATTAGAGTTCTGGTGGGTTTTGTCGGCCTCAGGATGCCGTTTCAGGTTATATTCGAGTCCCTGGTCGGAAATGCACTTCTTTTTTAAACTGTTTGCTCACACAGGGTTTCGAATCTGGATCACCCTGATCGCCCAGCGCCAGTGGGGTTAATTGTGGTAACATTACACTAGGCGCGGGTCTCTCCCCTACTAGGGGTTAGGTTCTTTTGTTGTGTTGGGATGTTTTGACGTGCTTGCTCTGTTTCCTCATTATTTTTGACACTCTTTGCCCCCCAGCAGATGTTCAACAGTTATTTTTACTGGTGCCATAGTTACATTCATCAGTAAGTTCCTTATCTTTTAGTTTGGTGAACAGATGGTATCTCAATCTGTTGTAGGCTAATGCGCAGAGGCGTGTTCAGAGTTCTGAAGAGGTACAACTTTGTGTTGACTTCTGCTGAGCTTTGGTATTTAAAATGGAATCATTTGGTTCTAGTGGCCTGGAGCTGCTGTTCCCTGTGGTTCCTGTACCTTGCTTAATCGATGCAACTCCTGGCCTCTTCATGTAAATTATGTTTGCTATCAGGATGAGCGCTTTCCACCATTCCTTTGCCAATCTGTCAGCCTCTTCATAAATTATGTTTTTAGTCTATCAGGGATGAGGCAAGCTTTTCCACCTCCCCTTTGCCAATCTGTTCAGCCTCTTCATTTCCGGGCATGTGACAATGAGATAGAAATCAATGTATCACAACCGCTTTTGAATCGCTGACATAGTTTTGGGATTGATTTCAATAATGTGTCAACACCAATTTGACATTATATTAGTTTCATTTTTTTTTTTAAATTAATGATGCTAGAAAAGCCAACTTCTTACACATTTCTGTTCATTTTACCATCAGCTTCTGGGAGGGAACCACGAGAGAGCGTGCGCACACCTATTTTATTTACGTAATGGATACAACATTGTCAATGTATGTTTCAGGTAACATGGCTCTGTATGTTTTGTGAAATTGTTCTGCAGTCAAAAATAAAAAACGAAAATAAAAAACGAATATGGCAGATGGCTTCTACTTACGCAAGTTGTATGAAACAACGACGGCAAAACAAAACAACAACAACAAATTTACTGCGTAAGAACGATGGTTTTAATATGCTGCATTAAAATCTAAACAATGACGGAAAACATCTGAGTTGTTCATTTTGTTTTCCTTCAAAGTAAACACCGTCTTCTTCCATTTATTCAACACTCTAGTCCTTAAGATTCTTCGCTGGCATGCCCAATCATTTCCCGTGTCTTGTAGTCAAAAGAACATGGAGTGATGTCCCCATAATACTATATATCATGAGGAATTACGAAACAGTTCTGCTAATGTTAACAAAGCCATTCACCATCTACTTAAGGAGACTGAAAAATAGTACCCTATTAGAACACAGCCCAATTTACTGCCATTACACGCCTTTTTAACAGCCGATCCGGCATAGAGACAAAGGGGACGCACTAATGGACGACGGAAATGCGATATTAACTCAATTCTGAATAAGCATAAGCAAATCCGCAGATATTTCTCATGAATTTTTATTTTTTTAATGCCCTTTACGGCGGCGGCAGCAGCGGCAGCAGCAGCAGCAGTAGAAGTCGTAGTAGTAGTTGTTGTATCCCCTTCAGTCATTTGCTGACTATGGGAGCGCGTCCCCGAGACTATATCTCGGCGAGGCACGGGATGGGACACTGCAGTAAGGAGGTGAAGCTGTTGCTCATGCATCATGTCCCCGAAGCTGGTGCATCCAGCGGAACGGCAGCAGCCGATACAGCCTGGCACCAGAACGCACACGCATATATACTAGACCATATGTCCGTAGATATATATGCTATACCTCATGTCCGTGACTAGTCTAGGATCGAAAGCCTCGACCTGCCCGACAGCATCACACGAGCGACTCATGTATCTCTGCCCCATCACCCGAGCTGGGAGACACACGTGTCTTCATCTCGTACTGAGCAGGATCCTCGTTAAAAGCTTGGGTAAATATTGCAAGCGTAATTCTCTAAGAAAACAAAATCTTTCCTATTCCTTTCTATCCCCGATGACTTCGTTACGTCTTTCTTGACCCATTCCTTACATATCCACTGTATGCTGTCGATCCATCTTCCTTCAGGTTACTCTCCATCCTTGCATTAGCAAATCGCTCAACGCAGACATGCCTTGTCTCTCTCCTCGATATCCTCAACGTGTCCCGTCCCATCGCTTACATCAACTGTAACAACTTCCAGTTTACATAATCATCAATTTTTCTTTTCGCTCCTTATGGAGCATAAAGCCAATGCTTCTTTCGGTTGTGGAAATTGATGTCTCTACCCGATATGTCCGGGGGAAAATCAATGCCGCAGTTTTGGACGATTTAGTCTACCTACTCATTTTAGGGAGGAAATATGTGTTTCTTGGAGATCCCTCACGTGATTCCAAAGCATATAACCTGACATGTTTCAGTGTTATTTCACTGTGAAAATTTTATGTGAGATCGACGCTTGCCACTACGACACCAGACCTTGTCAGAGTTAGAATTCAGAATTCCTTTTATCAGGCCGGAGGTTTTCTTGGAGAATCTTGAGGGACTTACAAAAACAGCCCAGGAAATCTCTGTAATTTTAATAAGGAAACCGGGACTGGTGAAACTGAAAACACACGAAGTCATAGAGGGAATTATCTTAATTAAAGAAACGACACCACAAACACGTGTAAGAGGCCGATTCAAGTCTCTTTTATCAATCTGAGCAAAAATTATGTGAGCCATATTGGTGGTACCATCATAAAGTACTATCTCTAGAACAAGAAGGGAAAAGTGGCTGTTAAGGTAAAAAGGGGAGTAATCCTGGGAATGCTTTTTAGACAGGTTGGATTTTGGGTTGTAGCGCTTGTATGCTTGTTTAACTATGAGTTGTTCAAACAAATATTTGATAGTACAGTCAGAAAAGCGTGGGGAACGCTATTCATCTCAAGTGTTGAGATAAATTTATTTCTGAACTGTTTTTGAGCGAGGTGTGAATAGTTCGCGGCTAGCCTGCAGGTATTTTGACTGAGTTGTGTTTCAAACAGCCGAGTCTCGTGACAGGGAGTTCACAGTGTGTGCCCTGTGTGTGTGCTGTAGAGCAGTCTGTCCTGGGCGTTGACTGAGGGAGTCAGCCCTGTAAGTGTGTGTCTGCGCAGAGCACTATGAAAATGTCTAGCGATGTTTTTCGCTGTGTTTTTTTGGATAAGTGGATATTTGATGTGAAGATGTTAGAGGCCTTGATATGCACAGGCCAGTATTTTCTAGGAGAGGATATTTCGTGAAGATATTATTTAAGAGGCCATTATTTCCCGCGGAGGTAGAGTTTATGGATATTGAAGTATTTTGAGTACTAAGGCCATGATTTCACGTGATGACATTATGAGTAAGTTGTAAACTGCGTGTGGGCAGTTCTTTTGAATATTTTGAGAGGTGGAGACATTGTTCGGCCATATTAGGCTAAACTGCTGTGTGGGCAGTCTCTTGGATATTTTGAGATGTGTTCTGTAACCTGTATTTCTTGATGTCATTTGAATTGTGTTGTGGCGTGAATAAACTGTTATTAAAACGTCACCAGCAGCTTCACTCCTTCCATGACTTTCACGTGCGTTATTGTGGTGTATGACTGTATCAACACACACCCTCTGCTGACATTCCAGACGCAGTGACAGAGTAGTTAAACATACTTATAAATAGCCCTGGGAGGGCGTGGCCGTACTACAGAACCTCGACCTATTTACAATCTGCCTGTGTGGCGCATTTGAGAAACTACGCACGTCTTATCACACGCATCTTGTCAATAAGATATTAACAGTGGTGGTTTACAGATTTAACGGGATCTGACACTGACGACATTCGCGTTGATGGCCTGTGTGGCGTTTTAAGCAAGACATTTTTCAACATATTTTACACATGAATTCTACACACCACTGCTGTTACAGTAGGTGATTATCAGAGTTGACAACGGGTTCCAGTAACTGGTCAAGTTATTGAATACAAGTTTAAATGTATGGTGGCGGTATTTCCAATCCTTCTACACGTGTGCCACAAGATAAGAGTGGCAAAATTATCTGTTCTAGTTATTCACTTCAAGTACGAACAGATGTGCAGTAGTTCCAGCCCTTGTACACGTACAATACAAGTCAAGTGTTGCAGCATTGCAGTATTCCAGTTCCTGTCGTTGTGTGCATTGGTCAAGCACAAACTATACTGAAGCAAGGACCTGTAGGGAAGACTGTCGAGTTCCAGTACCTTTCTGCAGTGGAGTGTTTTTAGCCTCAGAACTTTGTGATATCCAGTGGGTTGGCGGAAAGGGACGGGATTATTGACAGATAAGTGGCTTTTTGTTGTGTAAATTGTGTCATTTCATGCATGCCATCAAGCCTTTCAATTCTATGCATTGCTTATTCTGTTGTTTTTGTTGTTTATGTCTATAATGACATATCATTAGAATTTGATGCATAATTAATTTATGGCTATTGACATGTGTTGACTTCTGTTAAGCTCTGTAGTTGTTAACTCATACTGGCTACTAGTTGTTGAATCACGGTTTATTTGTTAAATGACGTGAATGTCCACCAGTTGATAAATGTAGATGTTGGGACTGGTGTAGTAAAGTGTAACGATTGTCAACTCATTAAACCCAGCACAGTTTTGGTCATACAGGTCATCTTGTCCTGGAATGTGATGAGGCTCCGACAAGAATGTGAGTGTAGACAATGAGTGTGTATATGAATGTCAGAACGCGAATGGTAGAATGATTCGATAGAGTTGACAAGTTGGTAGTACATCACTCATACTCATACTGTTCGAATTCAAGAAGTACTGGAACTACGGTGGTCTTTTTATAACATTTAATGAGATGCACACTTGGACAGTACGTGTATGGTTACAGGAACAAATGTCGACATAGACAGCATAATGTTGATCACAGGAATATCATCTTAAGTTAGCATTCATGCTTGGCAAATATCATAATGGAGCATTCGTAAATAAGCATTCAGAGTTCCATCATGTAAATCATCTGGCTTTACTGACTGGGCACGTCAGACCATAACCAATATATAGGAAGGCTCCTAGACCTAATCTTGTCTAGCGAATATCCCTCCACGTAAAGTTCAATATATATATTTTCCATAAAGATATAGGAATCCCAGACATGGGTTCTCACATGTAGCAGTGATCTCTTGGTTCATCGAGCGATAGTACAGGCATCCCTTTTTCTCACTCGATAAATACAAAGTATATGGATTTCAACATGGCTGTGCTTCTCTCGTGAGCTTCACTCACTATTGGATACAGACCAAAATTGGTCGTTCGTTAAATGTCCTCATTTCTTCATAGCTTCTATCATAGAGGTAATTGAATAATATCATATAATCTAGTGCTGATACATAGGAATGTCATCTTCCTTTGAATAAATATTCTTTTCAAAAGTACCACTGTGCATCTGCTTATCGACAACGATGGCGAAGCCCAAGTTCATAATAAATTGTGGTTTTACCTTTCTATGCGAAATATAACTTTGCCATTCCTTGGCAAAAGAGAATAAACACTGGGGTAAAGTACATACAACATGTCTAAATGACTATCACTTTTCCCCATCTACTTATAGATCACTTTTTCGGCGATAGGCCGGCTACAACAAAATTCGACATCCCGACAGGATGACGGCCATGAATCACACCCCCCTGCTAGCGATACTTCCGCTGCATAGCCTTTGACCTTTTCTAGCGACAACCAACATAGTTCGACTTAGAAATGTAAAGATATCCATATATAAGACAGACTCGTCCTACTCACACAAACACTACGTATAAATTCAGGCCATAGATATACTGAAGCAAGAACAATCTATTCCTACCCAGGCAAAGAATAAATCGCAGTAGGCCTAGACTCGTCCGCGGAGTCCGATCGAAGATGACGGAACTCCTTTCAAGGGAAGTAACTCAAAAATGACTTCTCCTTAAGCACTTAACAAAGGAAATACTTTGTTTACAAAATATTTGCGAACATAATAAGTATATAAATGTATTATATTGCAAGATAGTAAAGATTGCACTTTACAGTCTTACCACACCTCCCGGGAAAAAAAAAAATAAAAATTTTTTTTTAAATACATCTAGGAGCAACGTAGAATAGGCTCACAACGCAAGAATACTGCGCAGATGAAAATATCAGGAATAACTATAATTCCTAATATGACCGGTGAGAATATATCTCAAAATCTGAGAGAAATTGTTTCTCTACGAATAAATGTTTCCAGGAAGGTGTGATGTACGTATAATACAATTCTGGTAATTATACAATGCATACCAAAAAATTCACACTATAATCTTAAATTTATGATTTATGAAGAAACAATCATCAAAGAACAGCGGTGAATAAACATCAATAAACCGCTAAGTAGAGATACCATCATTCTATTATTAAATTACAAATGTGTATCTTAGTAAAGAAACAAAAAATAACTGTTGTAAAGTTATACATATTAAAAAAAAACCAATATTTAACAGTTAAGTGGCATCATGTGGGCATCTGGACAGAATGTCCGCCATCACATTTTCTGAACCACGGATAGCTCGTACCGAGAAATGAAAAGGTTGAAGAGCGATTGCGTATCGAGTTGATCTCGAGCTCTTCAAGTTCTTACTTTGGATAGCCGTAAGAGCTTTTTGGTCAGTTTCCACCACGAAATGCGCGCCCAGAAGGAATCTTTGGAGTTTGAGAATTGACCAAACCATTGCCAATAATTCACGGTCTAAAAACCGAGTAATTCCTTTCTGCAGCATTAAGTTTTCTGGATATATACATTACAGGATGCAGAGTTCCAGAGTACTCTTGCATTAGTGCCGCTCCAATCCCAGTGGATGAAGCGTCACTACGAAGAACGAATGTCTTATCTGTTGTAGGTAACACTAAAATAGGTGGTGATGAAAACATAGTTTTGATCTTCTCTAGTGAAGATTGGCATTCATGAGACCAGTGAACCATGTTAGGCGACCCTTTCTTTAATAGTGTAGAGAGAGGTGCCATGATAGAGGACAGATTCGGAATGAAACGTCTATAAAATTGTATGAGACCTAAAAGACTTCGCACTTGCTTTTTAGTCCTAGGGATAGAGATGTTAAGTATCTTAGTGATATTATGGTCTTCTGTCTTCAAGAAACCGTGACCTACTCGATGGCCTAAGAAAGCAATTTCGCTAAAGCCAATACAAGCTTTGGATGGTTTTGCTGTCAGGTTATACTCACGCAGAGTTGATAATAATTCAACTAACCCTGAATAGTGATCTTCCCAAGTATCGCTGAAAAGACAGATGTCGTCTAGATAAGCAATGACATCTGACCGATACGATAGGATTCGACGCATCATGCGTACAAATGTAGCTGGTGCGTTCATAAGGCCGAAAGGCATAAAATTCCATTGGAAAAGGCCTCTGGGAGTAGAGAAAGCGGTAAGAGGTTTGGCGCGTTCGGATAATGGAACTTGCCAATATCCTTTAGACAAATCAAGTTTAGTGAAAAAATGCGATTTAGAAAGACGAGTAAGTAGTTCTTCCAGTAAAGGCATAGGTTCAGCATCGAACTTCGTAACTTGATTCAATTTGCGATAGTCAACGCAAAGACGTATGTTATTGTCTTTTTTTCGAACAATAACCATCGGCGAAGAATATGCAGAAGTGGATGGTTCGATTATTTGTAAATCTATCATTTCATCCAACTCCTTTTCAACCTGTGTTTGGAAATGTATAGGGATAGGATAAGGTCTAACCCTAATTGGAGTATGTTCAGTTAGAACAATGTCATGCTCAATGACATGAGTTTGTCCAGGGATGTCAGTGAGGACATCCTGAAATGTTTGTAACATAGACGAAACTTGTCGCCGTTCTCCTAGAGACAAATCAGGAGAAACAGTAACGTCTTTCCATGATTCACTAGAATGAAGTGGGATCATTGGAAGCGGAAGATTAACATCCGAAAAACTTGTTTCCTCATCCTGTATTACAGACAGTGATGAGTAATGACCATGTTTGACATGAGAATCGTCCGTTGCCTGGAAAATAGGCTGTAGATAGTCAGGACGTTCATGGAACTCCGTAAGCATATTGATGTGGAAGGTTTTATGCTTCCCGTTGATATCGACGATGTAGTCAACATCTGAAATTTTCGATATTATATCGTACGGACCTTTCCAACTAATAAGGAGTCTATTTTCACGACAAGGTAGCAAAACAAATGCTTTGTCACCAGGACAAAGTTGTCGTAAAGTTCTCTTCTTATTAGCAAATTGTCTTGCCTTCTGCTTAGCAAATTCAGAAGAGGACGTTGCCAATTTGCATGCTTCTATAATCTTCTGTCTCAGCGCGATGACATACTCGTAAGAAGATTTTGTGTCATCGTCAATATTGTCAGCTGTTATAAGATCATGCAGCAAAGACATTGGGCCGCGCGGTCGCGCGCCAAAGACAAGTTCAAAGGGAAAAAACCCTGTATGTTCATTGGGGACCTCTCTGTACGCGAAGAGGGCCGCGGGTAAAACCCTATCCCAATCTTGAGGATGATCCTCAGTTATCTTCCCTAATAAGTTCTTAAGTGTTCTATTTAGTCGCTCGACCATCCCATTGGACATAGGATGATAGATGCTACTCAAAGATCTCTCTATCTGTAGAGTAGACATTACTTGAGACATGGTATCCGATATCAGTTGGGTGCCATGATCTGATAATATTTCTCCGGGGAATCCCAGCCGAGAAAATATAAGCCAAAGAGCATCTGCAATGTCAGCGGTAGTAATGCTCTTTAGAGGGATAGCCTCTGGCCAACGTGTGCACATGTCTACACACGTTAAGATAAACTGATGTCCTCTAGCAGATTTGATCTTGAATGGACCAATGATGTCTATCGCCATTTTCTGGAATGGACGAATAGGAATATCTGCAGCCTGAATAGGCGCAGCATGACGAGGACCTTTGGATTTGACTTCTTGACATACTTTACAGGATCGACAATAGATCCGTATGTCCTTGTTCACAAAAGGCCAAAAGAAAGCCGCAAGAACTCTTGACTTTGTACGGGAAAAACCCATGTGACCAGCACACTGAGAGTCGTGTGCATGTTGTAAGATCTTAACTCTCAAATTCTTGGGTACAAGAATTTGAGAATGACTTGACTTAGTGGAGTCTTGCACCATACGTACAAGTACGCCATTCTTCATTGTAATCCAAGATTTACAATTTGAATCTTTATTCGGATCACCTTTCGTTACAAGAGTGAAGAATTTCTTAAGAGTCGGATCTTCTTCTTGTTGTTTTATAAACGAGTCACGAGAAATTACCAAGGGATCATCTTGGTTATGCACTTCATTATCTTCAACAGATGAAGTTTCAGGCATATTGAGAGCTTGAGCTCTAGTGACTACCGCATTAGCAGATTGCATATTTTGATTTTCCCAAACGGAAATTTGCTCCGGAGTGCATTCTTTGACTCCGTGAATGCGACCGATGATAAGATCAGCGATCGGATTCGGCAAAAGACATGCGTGTACATCTCCTGTGAAGAAAGGAGTAGCAATCCTAATGATAGCGGTAGAGTATTTCTCTATGGTGCCGCCAAATGTTACGCATTTGACTACTTTGCCTGTAGAATGAGAAGGATCTATGAGTGACTGCCTAACCCCAATAGTTGTGCATCCAGAATCAAAAAGTACTGAGACTGGATTGTCATTTACTAAACCTTTGTGTAAGACAAGAGAACCTCTCCCATCATGCGCGATTGACGCAGGAAGAGCGGGAAGAGGATGCCCACAGCTTAAAGTAGACACTGTGGTTGGCTCAAATAATGTTTTGCATTGGGGGCACTGAGATGCTCTCCCAAAATCAAAAGCGGCACATGCCATATTATTAGAGTCATCATTATCTTTATTTTGTTTATAGGCTTCGTGGGACTCTTGCTGTGCAGAGTTCGCCTGGTAATGAGCTTTATGTTTTTTGAATTGTGCTCTACCTCTGTTATTATTGCCTCTGTACTTATCATTGTTTCCACTATTATAACCCCTACTCGGGTTTGAATCATAGCTCCTTTGGTTACTATCATCATATTCATTATAATGAGTATCTCGGTAATTATGATCCTGTTGTCTCCATGAAGGAAAACTTGGATAGTTTCTAGAATGACTTCCTTTGCGAAAGTTCCTGTAATTATGACCACCCCTGAATCGAGGGCTGTCAGCTCTTCTCCAGGTATTCGAAGAAGAACCCTGAAATGATTGGTTACCTTGGTTCTGATAACTGTAATAGTTACCTTTTTTATTAAACTTATTTTGAGGTCCTTGGAATTTGTGAGAGTGATTAGGGTTGTATGGTGTTGCAGAAGCAACTGGCATACCTTCTTTAACCTTACTGTTGCTAATAGCTACGTCCGGATGTGCAGTGACGTATTGGGTACAATACTGTTCCATTTCTTTTAGAGACTTAGGTTTACGCTCATGTAAGAATTCGAGGAAAGGTTTATTTATACTTGACATAATCTTGTCTCTGAGTATCAAGTCCATAAGGGCTTCATAAGTTTCTTCTGTTTTGGATAGCTCAATCCAACGATCAAATGTAAGACGTGTCCTTGCAATGAATTCTGAGAATTCTACACCTGCCTCAGGCACCATTGTCTTAAACAACTTCCGATAACCCTCTTCAGACAACTGATACTTCTTTAATAAGGCTGCCCTAATAACATCATAGTTATCTTTGTCAGCCTCTTCAACCAAACTTAAACTAGTCAGAGAATCACCTTTCAGATTTTCTGATAACTGGTTAGCATATTGTGATTTGTCCACATTATGGGCTCGACACGAGCGTTCAAATCTATTTAGCCAGAATGTTATGTCATCACTGGAAGGGTTGAACGCTGGTACCTTGACCTTGTAAGTAAAGGGTTTACCATTACCACCAGATGCTTGATTACCATCACTTATGTTTGTTAACTTTAACTTTTCTAACTCAAATGCTAAAAGTTCTTTTTGGTGTTCATGTTCTCTTATTGCTTTTTTTCTCTTGAGCTTCAGCTTGTAATTTTCTCTCTTCTGCAGCAGCTTGTAATTTTCTCTCTTCTGCAGCAGCTTGTAATTTTTTCTCTTCAGCAGCAGCCTCATCTTTTCTTTTCTCTTTTTCCATTTCCATCTGGAATCTTTTTTCATCAGTCTGTATCTGCAATTTCTTTTGTTCATCCTCTCTTTGTAATTTTTTTTCCTCAGCTTCTAATCTTTTTCTCCTCAGCTGCTAATTTCTTTTCTTCAATCAATGCTTTTCTTTCTTCAGCAGCAGCAGCAAGTTTTCTCTCTTCTGCAGCTAATGCTTTGTCATATTGAGCAACTGCCCATTCTTCTAATTGCTGACCAGTCTTATCAAGAACCTTGCCTTGTGTGATAAAATAATCTAATGTAGACATCTTGTCTAATAAGATCAGTAATTTGCAAAAGTAAATAAATTCACTTTCTTAGTCTTAATCAAAGACCTTGTATGATAACTTTGTAACCTGTGGAAAATAGTACTTAACTATCCCAATCACTGTGGGAAACAAGCCTTACAAAGGTCTTGTATAAATCCTTATATAATAACAGCTATAAGTTGCTGGTTCACTCTATAATATAAGTGCAGTGCACCAGAAATAGTGTTTTATATCATCAACTGTGTACCTTTAGTAATAGCAATTAACTATCAGTTGATTCTTGTACATCAATTTATATGATCAACTATATTTAAAATAGTGTATGTCGATCAGGCACAAAACAAAACAGTTATACAGAAGAACATGAAAACATTTGCGGAAATGAAATAAATCAAATGGGAAAAACAATAAAAGATAAACCGCAAGAGGATAACAAATACAAATAACGCCACAGTATATAAATATAAATTGAGAATAGAACTGAAAGATAGAATAGGGTAGACCAACAAATTACAAACAAATCAAAACAAACTAAAGAACAGAGGAATATTACAAAAACAACAATGAGTACAGTCTTCACAGCTAACACTAATAGCAACAGCTGTCGCAGCAAATTTTCAATCAAGAAAATTGCACCTATAGAAACGCACACAACAGACCCTCTATTACGTGGGATACTCTGTTGTGTGACACCGCCCAACCAAAACAACAACCCGCTGGATACAAACAAATATCACATATAAATATTTAAACATAAATACATAAATGCATAAATAGTATGGCAATATGATGTAAATAGAGTGTTGCAGAAAGAATGTGTTGTAAAGAAGGCTCAGTTACACTGCCTAATAGTACAGTACTGTGGTACTTTATTAAACAAATACTTCTGGTCTAATTATTTTAAATTCAACACAGAAATAGAAGCTCCATCGTTGATGTGAATGATAACAATCGATGTAGGACTTCTCAGTTCAATAACATTTCCTTTCGCAAACACTGTCAAATATTCTCCAGTCCTGATGTGTAATGTTCTATGTTTCAACCAAGCTTGCTGTGTAACACTGTCAGTTGTATGGCAAATGTCCAACGAACCAAATGTCAACAAACGCTGACCTAGTACCGCATACTCTCGACAGGACAGGTCACGCTGACATCACTGTAGAGTTGTACTGTTGATGTATTTGTGTGTCGTAACAGACCCCAAGGAACGTCTGGTCTCAGTAGTTTACTTCTCAATATGGTCACTGTGCAGGTTGACCCAGGAAGCTGGCACACCAGTTGTTAAACTCTGTAGTTGTTAACTCATACTGGCTACTAGTTGTTGAATCACGCTTTATTTGTTAAATGACGTGAATGTCCACCAGTTGATAAATGTAGATGTTGGGACTGGTGTAGTAAAGTGTAACGATTGTCAACTCATTAAACCCAGCACAGTTTTGGTCATACAGGTCATCTTGTCCTGGAACGTGATGAGGCTCCGACAAGAATGTGAGTGTAGACAATGAGTGTGTATATGAATGTCAGAACGCGAATGGTAGAATGATTCGATAGAGTTGACAAGTTGGTAGTACATCACTCATACTCACACTGTTCGAATTCAAGAAGTACTGGAACTACGGTGGTCTTTTTATAACATTTAATGAGACGCACACTTGGACAGTACGTGTATGGTTACAGGAACAAATGTCGACATAGACAGCATAATGTTGATCACAGGAATATCATCTTAAGTTAGCATTCATGCTTGGCAAATATCATAATGGAGCATTCGTAAATAAGCATTCAGAGTTCCATCATGTAAATCATCTGGCTTTACTGACTGGGCACGTCAGACCATAACCAATATATAGGAAGGCTCCTAGACCTAATCTCGTCTAGCGAATATCCCTTCACGTAAAGTTCAATATATATATATTTTCCATAAAGATATAGGAATCCCAGACATGGGTTCTCACATGTAGCAGTGATCTCTTGGTTCATCGAGCGATAGTACAGGCATCCCTTTTTCTCACTCGATAAATACAAAGTATATGGATTTCAACATGGCTGTGCTTCTCTCGTGAGCTTCACTCACTATTGGATACAGACCAAAATTGGTCATTCGTTAAATGTCCTCATTTCTTCATAGCTTCTATCATAGAGGTAATTGAATAATATCATATAATCTAGTGCTGATACATAGGAATGTCATCTTCCTTTGAATAAATATTCTTTTCAAAAGTACCACTGTGCATCTGCTTATCGACAACGATGGCGAAGCCCAAGTTCATAATAAATTGTGGTTTTACCTTTCTATGCGAAATATAACTTTGCCATTCCTTGGCAAAAGAGAATAAACACTGGGGTAAAGTACATACAACATGTCTAAATGACTATCACTTTTCCCCATCTACTTATAGATCACTTTTTCGGCGATAGGCCGGCTACAACAAAATTCGACATCCCGACAGGATGACGGCCATGAATCACACCCCCCTGCTAGCGATACTTCCGCTGCATAGCCTTTGACCTTTTCTAGCGACAACCAATATAGTTCGACTTAGAAATGTAAAGATATCCATATATAAGACAGACTCGTCCTACTCATACAAACACTACGTATAAATTCAGGCCATAGATATACTGAAGCAAGAACAATCTATTCCTACCCAGCCAAAGAATAAATCGCAGTAGGCCTAAATTCGTCCGCGGAGTCCGATCGAAGATGACGGAACTCCTTTCAAGGGAAGTAACTCAAAAATGACTTCTCCTTAAGCACTTAAAAAGGAAATACTTTGTTTACAAAATATTTGCGAACATAATAAGTATATAAATGTATTATATTGCAAGATAGTAAAGATTGCACTTTACAACTTCCCTGATAATGATATGACTTGATTAAGGTACTGTAAAAAAAAAAAAAAAAGGAATTGGTATACAGTAATTAACTGAAATAATTGCAACTTCTTGAAAGATATTTAACTGTGTCAGTTGGTAATTCTTATAAAATGTCTAGTTTAGACAAATGCTGTGAACAAGGTAAAGTCCATGAGATGGCTTATGCTGAAATAACAAGATTGACATATCAGAACTTGATGATATTGAGGAGAGGTATCAGAAAAGGAAGTTAGAAGAGAAGGAGCAAATAGGAGACATAAAACAGAGTACCCTAGAGCAAAGGGAAAGTTTCTTAGAAAGTACTGCTGAAGTGAAGAGGCTACATGAAACAGTGTCTAAGCTCACAAGTGATTTGTGTAAATCAAATTCTGAACTTGCTAGTGTGCAAGCAAGTTTGAATTCTGCATTAGGTAAGATCAAAGAGTTGGAAGTCCAGATGAAAGTTAAGAATGTTGAGGTGAAAAATCTTACACAGAAGGCCCAACAAAATAAAGGGATGTATGAGAAATTGAAAGTTGAGAGCAATGATCATGAGAAGACTTATATAGAAATGCTTCATGATGTGATGGATGATAATGCGATTCTCAGTGACCAAATTAAGGAGATGAATACTGTACCCCCCAAGAAGAGTAATGAGATTATGAATAACAATGCTGATATTCAGATTGAGGCACTTCAGCTAGAGTTGACTCAGTTGAGAACAAATAAAGAGGGGGATGAGGAAAAGAGATTAAAAGAGTTAAAGGCTGAGAAAGAGAAGGGGGCTAGGATTGAGAATTTGAATAAGAAACTTAGTGAAGAGATTTCACATAAAGATATTGAAATTTCAGAAGCAAGGAAACGGGTAGATGGCCTGCTTGACATTGTCTTGAATAACAAGATGTGGTCTTCTGTCAATGTTGACAGTGATAGACAGAAAAGTGCTTATCATCAGAGCACTAAAGCGAAAAGTCAGCCACATACACTTTTCGCTCATAGAGAGGTCATACATAGTAAATATGGATCTTTTCGTGGGAAATACAACTTTCCAAGTTCTAATATTACTGTTCTAGTAATGATTCTTGGCGTCAGACTAACAAAGATTCTAGTGTAAAAGCCAGTTCTGTTAATCATGAAAAGAAAGGGGATAAAGCTCAGGTCAAAACTCTTAAGAGCAAACATTTGTCTGCTGTCGGAAATTATCATAAATTGACAGCAGATGATAAAACTATTAGTACCCGTCCTAAAGATGAGAACTATTTGGTGCAAAACAATAAAGATATTTTCAGCCCTATTGCTTGTCAAACTCAGCTCAGTCAGTTTGACACAATTAGTAAGCATAAATAAAAGTAAGAAAAATAAAAACAGTTTTGAGAAAAGAGATAATCCCAAGATTAAACGGTACCAAGGGAGATCAGTAAATAATAATTTTCCTTCTCCAGGGAACTGTAAACAATTTAACAAATCTCAAAGTTTTGATAGTAAGAATGTTGGAAAGTATGATAGAAATAACTACACCAAAGGGCACCAATTTTGCGGTAATTTTTCGGAAGGGAAACGAAACCCATCTGATAAATATTGTTTTCAAGGGAAAGAGTTTGTTCACAACCATGCTAACTTGAGTGATAGACATAACAATTGTCATGATAGAGGAATTAACAATAATTTCTATAGACATAATAAATCCCCAAATTTTACTTCACATCACCAGAGTGACTTTCCTCAACGAAGGCCTAAGATTTTTTATAAGCAAGGTAATAAGAATAATAATGGTCTATTGAATGATACTGCTTGTTCTAATTTTGATAATCGAGAGAGCATCTCGTTGTGTTAGGTGTAAAACTTTATTGCAGAATACAGCAGTGATGACCTTCAGTTATGGTCAAGTTGAGCCTAAGCATTCTGTGTTGTCTACTGTGTGTCAAAGGAAGAGTTGATGACATCGTGAAGAGACCAGTACTTTACACAAGCCACAGTGCTAGGTAATTGTCAATTTAACTTCTACGTTTTTTCTCATTAAATTTCACCATTGAGTAAAATGGAAAATTTCATTTGTATTTGTTGACAGAAGCGACTTCTGGATAAGAGTCAGTGCTCCGGTTTACAGCTGCGGTCAGATATGTAGGTCAACTTTGCGCTCGTGTGTTTGTTCAAGTGAAACCAGACAGCGTCCAACTAGCATCTGATGTGCTACTTCCTGAGGGTCAGGCATGTTTTCAAGAAAGTGGGAGAGTTTACGTCTGATTTTTTTTTTTATTGATTTTTTTTAGACAGTAAATATTTTTTGTATTCTATAATATCGTACATGATATGTTGTTATTTTGGAATAACATGTAATTTCGTTGTAATATTATGATGCATCATTTGATTGCCATAATCTTTTTTGTTTTTATTGTTATTTATATGACTGTGTTTTGATGATGTACCAGTACATTTCTATGCCATTTTTATACTATGGTGTTTTGATAATGTGTAGCATGTTAGTTGATAGTGACTTGTCTGTAATTTTTGATGAATGCAGTAAGCAGGTTAGATTTATACACGCTAGTCACAAACCTATGCTGACTTGGATCATATTGATTTATCTTTATACTCCTATATTGTACTTGGAATTTTTGCAACTGCGTTTTTTAGGATAGTTTTTGTACATGATGAGATTGCCAGCCCTATGCACAAACTCATTTACTGTGTTGATTTAGTAGTAACGTTTAGATAGTCCTGAGTGTTCGTTATTAACTTAATTTTAAAAAAAAAATTTTCATGTTTTGATGCCATGTTTAATTAATATATTAAAACATACAGAGAACATATGAATTATCTGTTATGTTGTGAAATGTAATTTGGAAAATAGCTTGTATGTATCAGAAATGATCTTGTATTTGGATTTGTTAACATATTGTGAAACTTTGATTTTTCCAGAACTTGATTTTCATGCCAGTCAGGCATGCAGCATTTTCTTAGCAGATTAGTTGATAAATAATTCATTTGTTTTTGAATTGTTTTTGCAGATATTTTTATAGGACCTTTTTCATATTTCACAGTAGCAACAGATTATAGATTTATTTATAGTGTATATCATACCAAGTTGAGTAAGAGATAAAGTTATACCTAATTAACACTGTAGCTGAGCTAAACGTAATTGTCAGCCGAAAGGACTTAAAGGTTAAATTAAACTTACATTTGTTGATGTGTGTCTGTTTCGAGATAGACTGTTTGTATGTCGTTCATTTTCTTAAAGTTGATTTCATTGTTAGTTTATTAATTGTGGCTTTGAATTGTTTGCAAATGCAATACTATTTTTTTTCTCTCTTTGGAATTTGTCATGAAACATTTTGGTATTTTGTTTTTCTTGGAAAATGTATTGTTTTTTTTTTTTACATTGTGATATTTTTTTTTTTTTGCGCCAGCGCTAGACTGTATATTATAGTTAGTAATGTGTAGTGACATTAGTTCTTTAAAATTGTTTTTCGATATTTTGATGTATTTTTTCTATATTTAGCGCGTGACTGTGCGTCAGTGCGAACTTTTTGATAGCTTTGATATTTAGTATAATTCATTGTCAGTTATGTATAAGTTTTATAATTTGGTTAAATTACTTTTTATGCTTAGTTTTGTCATAAGCTTTCTTTTGTGGTGTTAGATATACTTTGTCATTTTGTGTTGTAATTTTCGATTATGATTGTAATTATTTAGACAATACATTCTTTAATTTAGATAGTTATTATAATGTATTGTTACTATTTTTCTCTATATTTTCATCTTTACTTTCCATCTGTCTTTGTTGACTATTCGTCATTCCTTTGCATCTTTTCTGTTGTCTTTTCAGTTTCGTTTCATACTTTCGTTATACTTCTGTGCTTCATCTACGTCTCACTTCATGCTTCTTGTATACTTTTTCTCGTTCCGTTTGTTATACTTTCATTCTTTGTATTGTTAGATTAATTATATAACTTAAGATAATGTAGCTATTTGTGATAATTGTATTTATTTTACATTTAAGGAATTGTATAACTTAATTGTTATCTTGAGATTTTATTTGATTTTTCTCATATTCTGATTTCACATTTTCCTCCATTACGAATCATACTTCGTTTGTTTGATCTTGTCTTTTCATTTACTATTGGTTAATGTAGCGCTTGTATGCTTGTTTAACTATGAGTTGTTCAAACAAATATTTGATAGTACAGTCAGAAAAGCGTGGGGAACGCTATTCATCTCAAGTGTTGAGATGAATTTATTTCTGAACTGTTTTTGAGCGAGGTGTGAATAGTTCGCGGCTAGCCCGCAGGTATTTTGACTGAGTTGTGTTTCAAACAGCCGAGTCTCGTGACAGGGAGTTCACAGTGTGAGCCCTGTGTGTGTGCTGTAGAGCAGTCTGTCCTGGGCGTTGACTGAGGGAGTCAGCCCTGTGAGTGTCTGCGCAGAGCACTATGAAAATGTCTAGCGATGTTTTTCGCTGTGTTTTTTTTTGGATAAGTGGATATTTGATGTGAAGATGTTAGAGGCCTTGATATGCACAGGCCAGTATTTCCTAGTAGAGGATATTTCGTGAAGATATTATTTAAGAGGCCATTATTTCCCGCGGAGGTAGAGTTTATGGATATGGAAGTACTTTGAGTACTAAGGCCATGATTTCACGTGATGACATTATGAGTTTGTTGTAAACTGCAATGTAGGCAGTATTTTGAGTACTAAGGCCATTATTCCACGTGATGACAGTATGAGTTATTTGTAAACTGCGTGTGGGCAGTTCTTTTGGATATTTTGAGAGGTGGAGACATTGTTCGGCCATATTAGGCTAAACTGCTGTGTGGGCAGTCTCTTGGATATTTTGAGATGTGTTCTGTAACCTGTATTTCTTGATGTCATTTGAATTGTGTTGTGGCGTGAATAAACTGTTATTAAAACGTCACCAGCAGCTTCACTCCTTCCATGACTTTCACGTGCGTTATTGTGGTGTATGACTGTATCAACACACACATTCTGCTGACATTCCAGACGCAGTGACAGAGTAGTTACACATACTTATAAATAGCCCTGGGAGGGCGTGGCCGTACTACAGAACCTCGACCTATTTACAATCTGCCTGTGTGGCGCATTTGAGAAACCACGCATGTCTTATCACACGCATCTTGTCAATAAGATATTAACAGTGGCCTAAGCTTTAAGACGAGGGACCAACTTTGTAGACTCTCCTTGACATTTCTGGGAAACGAGCTACACCCGACAACCTTGACCAGCGATGATCCTGAGCAGTGTAAAAAGAACCCATCAGTGGGAGCAGAAACTACTATTGGCAGCTAAGTGCAAAATATACGCTGCCAAAGTGAACTTTTTCCCATCGACTCTACTATCAATCAATGATGAAACTTTTCTTCTAAACTATTCAATTATTTTCAAACTGTTAAAACTTAAATGATTATTAAATTTTGTTATTTGTAATTTTACTAATTTAACTTTGATTTAATTAATCCTTTTAAATGTACTGCATGGTCGTCTCGTCAATTTACTACACACACTCTAAACAGAGCTATACCAGACTAATAAGAACTCCACTGAGTAAATCAGAGGTGGGGGCTTAATGAGCTAAAATTAATCATTGCTTTATTCTTCACAAAAGTTGTCGGCAGATTCTAGAATTAACGTGCTCAGCCAAAGCAGCATTGTTTTCGCTTATCTGAATATCTTGTGAAGACTCACTTTGTGATAGATGTGTCATTACCCTTCTATCTACATCTCTGCCAAGAGTAATCTTGTGCGAAGGTAGACACCTTTGAAGCCCATAGTAGATAATCTTGAGTTTTGGCCACTGTTTGACCACTACTGCGAAGCAGGGGAGGCAATACGTCACATGGACATCTGATTGCGGTTATGGAACAGAATAGCGTGGACATCTGATTGCGGTTATGTAACCGAAGAACGTGGACATCTGATTGCGGTTATGTAACCGAAGAACGTGGACATCTGATTGCGGTTATGGAACGGAAGAGATTGGACATCTGATTGCGGTTATGGAACCGAAGAACGTGGACATCTGATTGCGGTTATGTAACCGAAGAACGTGGACATCTGATTGCGGTTATGTAACGAAGAACGTGGACATCTGATTGCGGTTATGTAACCGAAGAACGTGGACATCTGATTGCGGTTATGTAACAAAGAACGTGGACATCTGATTGCGGTTATGTAACGAAGAACGTGGACATCTGATTGCGGTTATGGAACCGAAGTACGTGGACATCTGATTGTGGTTATGTAACGAAGAACGTGGACATCTGATTGCGGTTATGTAACGAAGAACGTGGACATCTGATTGCGGTTATGTAACCGAAGAGCGTTGACATCTGATTGCGGTTATGGAACCAAAGAGCGTGAACATCTGATTGCGGTTATGTAACCGAAGAGCGCAGACATCTGCAAAATCTAGAGAGGCGATCATTACTGATGTTATATTACATTATGTAAAGAAGAGCAGATTCTGAAAGATTTAGAGGAGGAAAAATGTATTTCATGAAGCAAATTCTATTTCTACAACAGTTGACTCTTCTAACCACGATGACCTAACGACTGCACCGATAGCAATTAGATATTTTCACCCAGATGGAGACGAATATTTGGATTTTTGCTAATCCTCCCGAAGAACGTTCTGATCTCTTGGTTAAACATATCATTATCTGCCTACACAAGAAGCAACTGGTGGGGGGAGGGGGAAAGAAAGAAGGAAAAAAAACAAACATTGGCAGTATCAGCAGACAATACAAGTGCATACTGTTTCTGGTGCGCGGCGGGGGGGGGGGGGGGGGGGGGGGGGGGGGGGGGGGGGGGGGGGGGGGGGGTCCGGGGGGGGGGGGGGGGGGGGGGGGGGGGGGGGGTGTCTAAAAGGATGGGTAAGAACAGTGTTTGTCAGATTTGAAGAAAAAAAAAAAACCAACGAGAAACATAATATGTGACGCTACATATATAATTTCGCGCGCCGTGCAGTTGCCAGGGGTCTCTGGAGAGACAGAAAGAATAGGACTACCTCACCCCCATGCATGTCGTACAAGGCGACTAATACGAGGTTGTGCAGGGGACTGGCAACCTCACGATGAAAGACCAAACTACCACAGAATTCACCGCTGCAACATCACGTGACTGCTTGGTGCATGCTACCTGCAAGGGGACCAGCTGCAGTTGTGGCTTCATGCTCCGTAAGGAGCGCAAAGGAATATGATCATGATGACATATCATTCCTTACAAAGTTCACAGCTGTGAATCTCTTTCCAAGTGACATTCTGTCAACACTGACTAAAGTATGCTAGCATTGTCGTCAGTACACAGCCATGATTTGTTTTTTTGTTGTTTTGTATCCAGCGTCACTTGGGCTTCAGCCCTTCGGCCCAATGACATGAAACAAATTTCATGGCATTGCGAAGCTGGGGAGCCTGTGGACTTTCCTTCCCACCCGGTCAGGAGCCAGATGTCCGTGCCATCTCCGCTCCTTCCCATCCACAGAGCGTTTGTGCTCAGGAGCCGCTCAGGCTACTCTAGTCCCCGGTCAAAGGCACTCCTTCAAATGTCTTCGCCAAGACTCGAATTAATCCGGTCCAAGTCCCGGTCGAAGACACTACTCCAAATGTCCTCGCCAAGGCGCGAACCTGGGTCACCCGATCGTAGTGGCAACCACTACGCTAGCGCGGCTCCCACACAGCCATGAGGCATATGAGGTAAATATGTTAAATCAATCTGATGTATGCCATTTTATTGCTTTTGTATGTATTTATTTATTTTCATAGCATCTAATGCTGCCTCCCTTCTCTCCCCCCCCCCCCCCCCCCCGCCCGAAGACACGGCAGCGCCTAAAAAGTGTCCTGGTATTTCATTTTCATGTCACGAGACACATGACAATGCTGAACGTTACAAAAAACATACTGACACAAACATATCTGGTGATTTATTGCGGTGAGGTGGAGTGTTTCAAATTATTTACACTCAAAATCGCTCAATATGTTCCACTCATCGTAGAGAGCTGAAAATTTGCATACAGCACCCCTTTCGTTGCACATTTCAGTATATCATGTTTCAACAGCACTGATCATCCGATTTTCATATTATAACTAAATGTATTATTAAACATCATCAAGTGGGAAACTCTCAACTTCATTAACATAGTGAAGGTCAATCAATATACCTGAGAAATGAAAAGGGAACGGGTGTTGGGTGGTGAAACGGTGAATGTGCCCGATTTAATCAAGGAGCGTTTCTCAAACAACGAAGTTAATCCGAGCTAGTAGACTAACGAGTCCTTTGTCTTCTCTAAATGTAGCCGGTACGTTTTAATTCTAACACGTTTTTGACTGGAACTAACACGGCTGATTATGACCTTTCGCATATTCAACAGAAATTCTCTCTCATGTATGCAGAACAATGTTAATTCCCCTATTGCTGTTTTATTCCATTGCCCCCTCCCATTCTCTTGTTTATAAATTGTATAGCAGTGAGGTTCCGCGCAATGCGGTGACACGGGTGTGACACACCTGGTATGGCACATAGGGATAAAGAGGTGCTGCGCTCGCGAATGTTCGCTTTTAAATGCCGCCGTCATTCAATACAGTTACGTCCCCCGACTGGCAACAGCGCGACCTCTCGCGGTATTTCACGAGGCAACACGAGTGGCGTCACGCTCCAGTCTAACGCAGTTGTAAAAGTGGGTACACAGTGACTTCGCTCTTGAGTTATGGAATGATTGAGACAAAAGGCAGCTAGAGGCAAGTTAACTGGTCAATCCCTACATCTAAGAGGCTTGGATTCTAGCCTAGCTTAAATCTCAAACACTCGCCGCGAAACTGAACATTAACTTTTTACACCTCCCTCCCCATGGCAGTATCTGCTTACTCAATACAGTCAACCCTCTGTAATACAGCCATCGTTGGTTGGTGCTGTCGTGAAATCGTGCACGTTTTCATCGAGCGCATGGTGGGGCCAACTTTAAAATATATATCTAGCAGCTGACCAAAATTATAAGGGCCGCGCATTCAGTTTAGACTAAGGTTTATATAATTCTCTTCGTGACGCGCAAGACCAGTCGATTCTCAAATGTCTCGCTAGCTTTCAAAATCATACACACACTGCAAAGTCAATGCATGGTGGTACGCAGGTGAGGGGACAACTGCACAAAACAAACGTCTTAGCAAGACCCACATGACACACAGACAGATATGACGGCGATCCAGAATCCATGCCATGATGCTCCTACTACCCGGCACCAACTACCGCATAGACCTAACGTTGAATCACATGGTTGGCGCAATGGCTAATATTCCAGGATCGATACATATTCGACCACTTTGTCATACTGCCTTAAGCATGTATATGTCAATACCACCGGACGAGGAACACACATCACCCTGATGACGCAAGTCTTATCCCTCTGCGCGATACTCAAATCTAAGCGAGAGCACAACATTACTTACACCTCTGAAACTACAGTGGGGCACGTCGGTGTTATCAAAAACCGACGAGGACAAGATAGTACTACTTCTATTTCACACGCTCTAGAGCACCGTCTCTATGGATCACTATTTGAGAGCCACGTGCAAGGTAGAGAACAGTCTGCACTGCCGAGTTTCTTTCTGTGGACATTTAAAAAAAATAACCTAGTGGCACTACCCACAAAAATTAGATATCTACACATTCATCACAAACTGAGCTGCGTCAGGATTGTTTATATAATGACTATTACATACTTCTCGTTACTTTACTCGTTATTGGTGCGACCAAATCCTATTCAATATAAACCAATTGTCAACAACACTCCAAAATGGTAGAAGCGCCTTGACCTTTATGTCCACGTATGTGTATACATATAATAGTAACACATCTATTGTTATATAAAATACTCTATTAGAGTGGGGGTCGTCTCCTCTCAAACTCTATTTTTTTTTGGGGCGGGAGGGGAGGGGTGGGGCGGAGGGGGGGTGGTATCTATACCGTGCATATGGACGTGATACAATACACTTCATGCTCAGGATTGAAGTGGGTGGGGGGGGGGGGGGGAGGAGTGGGGAATAGTGCAAGGGGGTTCGGAAATAGTATAGTACATTTAAGAACAAGTAAGGTCAACACCTAGTAGAAATCAGTAAATGATTCTAATTTTTTCTAATTCAAAAGTCAACTACAAATGTGTTAACTATATAGAGAAACCTTACTTACCCAATTCTGGTCGGACGCTATGCGGTACCCACATATATTTGGTATGGGGTGCACATTCTCGCACCAGTCACTCGATGCAAAATCTGCCTAAGCGCAACTTTAGTTTGGCACAAGCAACTATCGGGACGTGTTTTCTCAACAACTCACGGCAGTGGAACGTCTTAGGTTCGTCGTTTGCGGATGTCCTGTAGGTCTACGCGTCTTGTCCGAGCAATACAACCTCACATATGACAGGTACTCAGGATTGACGTGGCCGGTGCCACTTGATTATATGGTTAAGCCAGAACATATCTGGCGCTGTGTTTTGGGATTTAGACCAAACGCGTACACCTCCGGTTCGAGCAGTACGCACAAAGAGTGGGCGAGGCTAGGATATCTCTATATCATGGGTGGCGGGCTGGGGGGGAGCTACTCTGGTTTGGGGTGGCTGGCTGAGGAGTTGGGATGTGGCGGGGTTGGGCGGGGAGGGTTAAGGGGGTGAGTATGAGGGGGGGGCGGATGCAGGGGTGGGCGACAAGAAGCAGAGGTGAGGTGCTATAAAACTCGAGTCCTGAGAAAATGAGCACCACAGGCACAAATAAGCAGGTCATACGCGGCTGTCACCTCGGGAGGCATTCCCCTATAGTCCAGTTCTTAATTCGACTTGGCGCGGGGCTATTTATTGCTTAATATATTCGATCTTTAGAAAATCTTCCCACCACCATATCTCTCGATTACAAATGGTTCCTGACAATTTCTGCTGTCATGCGGACGCCATACAAATTGGGTTTCTAAGATAACATGAGAATAATACAAGATTAATTAGAATTTTACAACGATTAATCTCAAACAATTAAGTTTAAAGTGTGGCTGAATACAGAATAGCATAACTTAATTACATGCTGAAAATAATAATTCAATATTGAAGACGTGCGCGCCATCAGATAGTTATAATCATGATTTTATTTTCTTTTCTTTATACGATAACTATAAAGTCTCAGTCAACATGCACAAGTAATTGTACATTTACACTCAATGCGAGACAAGAAAACCTTCTATGTTTCTTCTCTTTTTAGCCATACACTATAGAATCTCTTCAATTTATTGGAGCGCGCATACAGATGTTTTGAACAGTTTGTAATTCTTATTTCTGAGGCAGCTATTATACAGTCTGTTCCTACTTATCATTCTTGAGTATGCTGCAATAATACTAATAAATCCCCTATGTTTTTCACTCTCTAGTAGTATGTAGTAGCAAATGGAACGTGACTAGCACATCGACAATGAGTCGATTTTTTTGTCCAATGTTGGGTGCTTCTATACGATTCTGCAATCAATCACACATTTATCTGCTCCTAAAACACATCATTTATACGGCAAACGTCTCATAAAGTCTTTGTTTTTAATTTTTTTCTTATCACTGCAGTGAGTGAAGTCAACCAATTCAAACTCTCATTATCCTTCCTGATAACACTCATGGCTGGTAGTCTGACGAGGCTTGAATTTGCACAAATGGAATTTCGTATCCCTCCATTACAATAAAATAATTTTTGAACAATGCAGAGTTTTGTTTAGCGATACACGTGATTACAACATGTTACTCCTTCGCGGAACACCTTTCACAATACTCGTCGCGCAGTGGAACAGTTTCGACAGAACGCTGCCATATAGGCCATTATTAAGCTATAATTGTTAATCCAGATAACAACACAACGGGCTGATCACCCTTTTAGAGCCTTCTCACATATCTCGAATTACCGAAAACAACAGCAAAAGAGGTACATGTCATCGCCCGTCTGCCGCCTAAAGACCGGTCACTAAGTCTGTGAGATGGGAAACTATGGACCTACAGAAAACCGATTCTTCTACTGCTTGGCCAAAGTCCCACGGCCCTAGGCGTCTAAATGCTCTCACTGACTCCTTACATTAGATCGGACACCGCGTGGTCTATCTATATACGAAAACAAGAAGAATGAAGAAATCCAGGATAAAACCAAGCACATTAGTGAGCAGTTAGCGACATCACGATCCCAGTTTATTCTTCTTCACATTGGGCCTCTGAGGGGAGACACACGTTAAGAATTGGACTATTTGCTCACCTTCTGGGTCTCAAATTCCCTTCTCTATCCGTCCGATCACTCCTATTCACTCTCAGACGATCCACTTGTCAAATATGTTCCTAGAGAAATCATTCGCGGTCATTTTGAGGCTATTGTATCTCTTTTTGCAGTTTTATTCCAGACAATGAAGTACTTAGTGAGTATGTGCCACACGCGCTTTCTCAGTAGATTTCTCACTTGACACGGGCCCACCCTTTGAAGTACGATGTATTAGAACCCTCGGGTAATTCGTAATAGACGACTTCTATTATGCTATCGTCTGCATGGGGAGCTGGCTACTTGCATCCATGATATCAAACCAACTCCTCTACAGAAACCAACACGGCTTACAAAGAGCACATGACTGTCTCTTAATGCAGTACTCTTCCACGCAACACCGTATTCGGTATAAATCTGCACAGTGGTGGCGCGCATGGTTCCCGTTAAGGAGCACAACTGGTGAACAGAAAGTTTAGTATGTCCAGACGTCTGTATGACAACAAGCAACTTTAAAAAACAGACGAAACAACAAAAACTCAACTCAAACAACCTACCTAACAGCACACGCAACACCAACAACACGTCTCTATGCTAAAACATCTGGAGTCAGCTCCCTTTCTTCCACGACATACATACATGGCTAACACTTTATATGGAGTGCGTTACAACAGCCCTGCTAGACGCAAGCTGTCTCACGAGTACTTCTGGCAGCTGTTATCTGTGCCGAATTGGCGACAGCTCTCCAAACGCTGCACTCATGCTAGTCACTAACAACAACCCAACAACAACCTCTGCACGTCTTTTCTTATTTTTTCTTTTAAATAAAATTCTTTGCCCTCTGGTTTTGCGGTGCGAGGTCTGTTTTCCACTTTTCAACCCTGCTCAGTGATTCTATAAAGACGGCTTCATGTTCAAATAAAATGCGACGAGAGTTTAGGTCACGGATGAGACATAGAGTTGAGCACTAAACATCGTCAGTCATCCCGCTGTTGGTCTTGGCATTACGAACGTATATCGGTACTTCTTCATACCTTTGAGTTCCTGAATAAAACCAATACCTAGTTTGGAAAATCTTTGCACGCACCAAATTAATTCTCAAACGCTGTATCGTACAAGGCCCTCAACTATTCCCTCCCTTAACATTGATAATAAACTGTTCTGGACACGATACAAACCTCAGGTGAGATGTGGGGATCGACTGTTTTCACAAAAAAACTGCATTTCATAGTCCTGGACTAACATTTTACACTGCCCAACAGTGCTTAAGGTCACGCTAAAGTGGCTTGGTGAACGATTCAGGCCTACTACTGAGACATTTGCCTAGCGACCAAGGAACATACAACAACAGAAGTTGAAACGGTTTCCGCTTTCACAGAGCGATTAAAAAGGGCTCCAGACGTTGCCCATGCCGACTAGGAGAGATACTAATCTTCGAAGGCAACTAAGTGAAGCGCCTAAGTAACCTCATGGAGAAGATAATCTTAGACTCCGGTTGGTACAATGAATGGGGGGGGGGAGGGTCATCATGAGTTGGGCATTCGTTGAAAACAAAGGGGGTGATGGGTTGTACAGGACATCGAACAATGGGGCGATGGTAGACTAGCTGCTGTGGTTCAGGAGTGAGAAAGACAGCGGGAGGGTCAAGATGGAGGTAGGGGTTTTGCGATGATAGTATGGGGGTACATGGACGTGCACTCTCTCTGAAGGGGGTTGGTAATTAGATGGGAGGGGGGGCAACCAACAAACAGAGGGGGAAGGGTGGGGAGTATAGATGTGTGGGAAGGGGTTGTGAAGGTGTTATATTAAGGTTTGAGGGGGGATTGTCAATAACGGTTTGGACAAAAATAATGTATGGTACATGGGGATCTTATGGGCTATGTACACACATGTAACGGCAATGGTAATAACAGAAAAGGGGATGATGTTGGTGGGGACTGGTTAGTTATATAATTGGGAGCTAAAAGTTGTGTTGTTGGCAAAGGTGAACAGGTACCTTTGGCTTGAGATAACTAGTGCAACGCTAAGGCATCTCAAAGTCCATCTAAACAGTTGTCAGGCGAATAATGATAAACACAACGTGAACCACTAATGAAACGTATCAACATGGAGAGAGAGATTGCTATAGTAGTCATTAAGCTAGTACAGCATCATCCATCACCAACTACTCCCCAACTTATGAACAATGAGGTAACATCCGCGATAGAGGTGGAGCATATTCGAATATATCTAGATCGTTGAAAATGAGGCCCATGCATTTTTCTTATAGCATCGTGAGTAAACCACAGACATAAAATGGACTGTTGCCTCAGCTTCTAACCGCGAAAACAGTCAGCTTTACACCAACATCGAGGAAGTTTAGCATCTGAATAAAAGACGGATTGATACCATGGATGCCGGTTTGGAGTCAGAAACAACGATTGACAAGCAGTGCCACCCAGATCAGAAAATATACTAATTCAAACTGAGAAGAGTAGGAGTGACTTCACCGAAAGATAATGGACTAGAAATCGAGATTAAACTACCCAGTGCTTAAGATAGGGGGGGGGGGGCTATACAGCCTGGGGCAAAAGGGCAGTATTTGAGGAGTACGAAACGATAGGGGCATATTAAATATTAGGTGGGGGGGTAGAAGACGGAAAACAAGTGGTAAAAAATGAATTAAACATACTGATAATAGAACAGACTAAGAACCCATGACCGGACCTAAAGAATGCCACATTGTTTAACTGCCCCTGATCTGACAAAAACATCCCCTGATGCAGTATAACTTCCTTGGGAACAAAAATCTCAGGTAGTCTGGATATCAATGCTTGGCCATATTAAAAAGACCTAGTCAGACATTTAATGTGACCACAACTACAACGCAATCACGTTCCGCCAGGTGAACGGTAGTAATTATATCAAGGTAATACGATTATCATGTAAGTCAGTCTGGCCACCTTTAAAAAGAGACTAAATCAGTTGTCTTTGTGCAACGTGGTATCGCACGAACACACGCAACAGAAAGCCCAGATTCTGCTATCGAAGGATAAGTCTCCAGCCCTGCCGAACGGGCGAAAACACCTAGTGAATAATTAGATATCGTTGCATCTGACTCTCTTCGGTATCAATATTGCCGTATAATCTGTTCTGGGTAGGCAATCTTGGCGCGAAAGTATTACGCCAGGAAATGAGTTCCATAGATTTGTTTTTACGATTTGGCGGACGCTTTAAAAACGATATTTATTAAGCAGAGGTCACGACGCCATGGAATTTTAAAAATTCATAAAAAATATTTTAAAACACGCGGGGGAGAATTAAATTATTTGTCCCACCCCTACCTAAAATCCATAATAGTTTCATGAGCTTTCGATTGGATTGATTTTGAGAAGCCGGAATACAACCAATGGTTTTTTAATTGGAACCAAATTCGTCAGAAGAACAATCTGAATGTATCAACTACGAACTTAAAATGAAGAGATATAATAAAGCGAAATTGGAGTCACAAATCAGACTTGCATCGCAACGTCAAACCGCATGCAACTCCCAAAAGCCAGAGAGAGAAGGATTCGAACTAAACATTCCTATATTATAAGGGACAGATCCGAAGTATTTTAGGCAACTTCAAAAACTTACAAGTAAACCCGCATTTTTTAAAACTACGAAGACTGGACACTTTAAAAGGACCCGGATAAAAGTAGCATTTTGGCCACAATCTTCATTTAAAACTTAAAAAAAAAAGTCAAACCCGCATTTTAAATACGAAGTCCCTGGATAACCTAATGTGTTTTTAAAAAACAAACGTGTTCCCAGATTACCCGTCCATTAGATGAATCAAAATATTTTCCAGACCAAGTAAATTCGCAGAACACCCGTCATCATAAAGGATTACTAACATTTCCCAGAACCAAGTGATTCGCAGTCTGAACACCACGTCATAAGAGGAAATAATAAAATTTCCCATACCAAGTGATTCGAAAAGCACGCTAAACCTAAGGTGCTTGCCTAATTCATTCTAAACTGTGTCCAGAGAATTTCGGGTTCCCAAAAGTTACTTTGGGATCGTGGAACAAAGCTATCAGACCGATTGAGGAACGAAGCTCAAACCAGACTGTAAAGTGTCATCATCACAAAGGCCATATGACGAAAAACCAAGGCTAGCACGTCAGACCGTGCTTATCAAGCTAACATAAACTAATTCGCTCAACCAGTAGTTGAAACCTACACCGTATCTTACCCTAACGTAGGCGAAACCGGTAACCCAGGATGAACCCGCAAAAGAACAGAAATATTCCTTTATAATATAAACCTCTATGCAATCTCCATGGACGAAGCAAATTTTAATATTCATCTAAATTCACTATCAAATTCTATTTATTTTAACACTGTTAAAACTAATTGTTATTAAATGTGATTAAGAACTTTAACTGAAAATGGGTATTCCAATTTTTAAAACATAACATAGAAAATCTTTTATTGATATCTCAGAATTATACACCATGATATGTGGTGAAAGCATACGTATGAGCAAGATTAAGATATTATACTATATATATATAATATAATATATGATATGGAATAATATATAATATATATATATATATATATATATATATAATAGTATATATATTAGACCCATATATATATATATATATAGATATACCGAATTTTATTTACTTCTATAGAGCTACTTCTTGTAAAAGGGAATTTCGCTGGATTTTACACCAGCTGGGGGCAACTTGTATGGGCTATAACCATTACTTTAAATTGAAATCATAAAAATGAAGACGAACAGAATTATAGAATATGACAAGATAACAATTGCTCGACCCTTTGATGCATTGTTTCTTGGACTTTTCTGAACATTATCTTGTAAAAAACTCCCTTGAGATAAGAAGCGTCTTTACCCAATCTATCAACAATCTCTGGCCACAGAGTAATCTTGTGCGAAGGTAGACACCATTTGATGACCCACTTTTAGAAACTCTTAAGTTTTGGACCACTGATGGACCACTACTGCAAAAGCAGGGAGGCAATCCGTGACAATGCAATCGAGGAGATAATGTTCAATGGTGAGTACCTTCCCTGGAATAAGGAATAATTTAACCAACTATATAATGTGTCAAAAGGAATGAGGGATAAATGGAGAAGATAACGTATTCAAAAGATACATCTGCAATTAAACGTACAGAAGAACAATGCTGATGAGGAGAATAATGTAACATAAGCGAAACAATTTGGAGGAGATCTAACGAGTGGCGAGTGCGCCGTAACAGGTTGTGATGTTTTTAAACTATGTGTACTCGGTTGAGTGAGGTCAATCGCTATGTAAAATCCCTATCATCTACATTGTTGACTGAATGATGTAATTCCAGGGTACCTATCCGCTACCTCTCAAAAGATTCACCTCACTTTAAATATTATTTTTTATGAATTGTTACCATGTTTTACTCTGGCTAAGGTGAACATAGGTAATGTAAGTACCCTTCAAGACTTGATAAGTGCATAAAAACAAACACAACTTGCGGAAACTACAATGAAATTGAATTAATGTCAAAAGACTGGTGTTAAAGCTTTAGAGAACTGCATCAATATCACAAACAATTGCAGAATTTCCTGTCAGTCAAAATCTTAAAAAGGGCAGGAATGTTTAAAATGAAGAGTGAACTGTCAAAGTCGGTGCCCATCGGGACTTAAATGATAGACGTTTTATTGTTTAAATAAATAACTTGCATATGTTGTCCATGAATGTTGCAATAATAACAAGTGTCCACTTGTAGGAACCCGTATAACACGCCCCATGATGTAGTACATCTTGGGAAGTGAGGTGTTTAGGCTATTTTTTGTCATCATACCCACACATATGAAACGTTCACAAGTGTGGAGATTTTCTTTTTAATGAATGAGTGTTCAATGCCCACTGTAAGGGGCTTCACTTCACCCTGATGTTTATCTATAAGACATAGGTTTCAGCAGATAATATAATTCACTAGCATACTGGTTCCTTTGCTATCAGGCAAACCTAATTTACCAGCAGCATACAACTTATATGTTGAGGGCTTTCTATTCCTCCAAGTCTGGGTACAATGTTTCACATACAGGTTTTCCTGCCACCAACGTGTCCCGTAACAGCAATAATAACCCCAATCAATGAAAGTTAGTTTCACACACATCCTTAAAGATTAATTTGGCAATCAATGGCAACAAGTGCCAGATCGACTATTCTGAGGAGTGTTCCCCAGACCGCACTTAGGTAATTTGGTCCACACACTGACCTATGAGTCTGCTCTATAATCTACACTGCTTGAAATAATTTGAGGCTCAAGAGGCAGCGTAAATATCTACTGTTAACGCCTGTAAGCGGTCTTAAATCCCCCTTATTCCCATAACTAACATAACCAATCAAACTCAGTCAAAGCAAATTTGCAACTGTTCCAAGCCAAAAAAGCGCAATAAACAAAAATGTAAACTATTCTGACAGACTTATCAAAATTCTCACTCGCATTTTTCCACATGTTGCCTTTCGGCAATAAAGTCTTCCGTCCCAATTTCTTCATTTTTACTACAATATCATCGGTTTCCAGGAAACTTGGAGGTCGAAGGGTCAAATTTCTAAAAATGTGATTCTTAAACTGCCCTTTTGGACTCTAACATTTCTAGCTATTTTCGCTCTACACTCTTCTTCATGCTCCGTCTTTTTCACATCTCATAATAATTTTTTCTATGATTCTTCTGAACAAAAGATCAGACATTCACACTTTAAGGTAAACAAAAAGTCTCAGCATAAATATTAGGTATTTTTTTAATAAACAATATCCACTTTCAACGCTATGCATGTATACCCTGTAACATGGGGATTGTATTTACCCTCTTTATAAGTTATCTAAGATCTCTATCTTTTTTCCCCCCCTCTGCAACAAATCCGGGGTTTCTGACAAGCCTGTTCAGTTTTCAAAACCCAAAAGTTTTGGGGATATAAATTCATTTCACTCATTACAACCATTCCCCTTTTTGCACCCTCTCTCCAACACTAGATTCAAGACACAGAAGGTCAAACACACCACTTGCGTTGGTCACAGATCCGCGGCCATTTTCTTCTGCCAACTTTGTTGGCTTTCGAACATAAATCTCCTTGGAAGGGTTTTGTGGGGGAATGGGCTACATACTCAATACGCCTTGTAACCTGGTGAAGATCAAATCTTAGCCACGCGTTTGTATCTGTTAGTGCATCTTTTGCGATGGCCCTAGCAACTCGTCATCCTGGCTAAGGCTATAGCCATTATGCAATAGATCCGATCTTCTCGACGATCGTTTCCAGACTTCTCAAAGACCAGAGTTGTGGGTAGGGCACGGATGTCGGGCATTGATCTGGTAAATTTACTTGGCCGTAATGCCCAATTTCAAAATCATTTAAATATTTTTGCACTTTGAAATTAGTGTTTTTAATGGCCTAGCAAAACGTTTCAAAACGCTGAACACAGTATTATAGACATTGGAAATTTACGGTTACTAGTTTTTTTTTAATACGGGGAAAAAATTAACTTGGACCGTGGGCATCTCAGTATAACTGTGTTACACGTCCAGAGGCGATATTGAAAATCATAACCGGCCCACGGTCAAAAACAAATAACGTCATAATAACACGGGAAGGAAATATCACATGCAGAATTGGGACAATAGATCTCATCCTAATTGGGCATGAGGAATGACAAATGATTGAGCAACCAGAATGGGGAACGACAGAGCAAAAAATAGAACAGACAGATAAGATCGGAGCCACCAAGAAAACGTGCGCACCATCATAGCGAGTAGACGCTGGCAAATTGGGTTGGTCCCCATCCCTCCATAGAGACACTCTGACGCCACCAAACTGCCATGCTGTGGACTCCAGAATGGAAAGCGAAAGCAAGACCGGCCAAATTCAGCGTAACCTGGCGGCGAGAACTGTGGAGCAGAGATGTGTTAAGCATGAACCAGGGCTAGGGCACTGTTGCGTGTGGTTTTTCTCCACCTATTCTTGTAACATATTTTGGTTAAGATTAACGGACACAAAAATCACAAAACGAACGCATAGCTCATTGCTGACAAACATGAATTGGAGACGACGGTATGCGGTCCGTCCACAGTGCATGTCGTACTGGCCAAATAAAACAAGACGTGTCGGGTTAGATGGTTCCACGATATAATCTTCTTCAGCATTTATTTTACATTCAAGGAAACATCTGAATTCTCGGTCAATGTCATATACATGGCACAACTATGGTAGTTAATCTTCCTTTCTGTCTCGTCCTCAATCATTCAGTTCTGGCCGCTGTACTAGAGTGCATACGAACGATGGTCACCCAAGTAATATGGTGTAGGACCAGAACGACATGAATATAAAAATTTTTGATTGATCATCTTACTCGATAAGAGGTGGAACTTCTATATAAGTTTAGGACCATCTTAGAAATAAGTGTATTGTGGCGGCCTCCGAAGTTAGTTATGCCACTTAAATAAATAGCTTCCTCCTAAATACTTGGAGCTTGAAAAACACGTCTTACTAGGACGACTTGAAGTAACGAAAGGCCACGAATATAAGCCGTTAGAATAAATTAGTGCAAACGTGGTACGTCATAGACAACCGGTGACGTATTAAATATGCAGTGTTCAACATAAGTTAAAACCCGTGCAAAAACATGAGTTACCACAAAGAGACATATTTCCACAAAAGTAAATGGCAATAAGCCTATGTGTGGCAACGATACAGAACATCTCAATATTCGTTCTTTAACATGCGCCACACGAAGGATAGCTGCCGGCCGAGTAAAGTGGAGACAAGTGTGTTGCTGTCCTACAAGACGCCACCAGGCGTGATGGTCTCTGATTGCTTTGCCAGTCAGCGGCCAAGGACCAAAGAAGATAAGTTAGATAAGATCATGCATATTCGGAGGGATGGAGGAGATGATGTTTATATGAACACGCCTAAGGAAAATTCTACCAATTCTTTTGTTTAACCAAATACCGTCACCAACCAAGAACGGCTCACTCTGAGCAATCAAGAGGATATGCATTTATGATAACAATTTAAACTGAGGTTATATCATGAGTTACAAACATGATTCATAAAAACACCCGACAGTGTTCATACCTTATATGGGGGGATTTTTTTTAAAAATCGCATGTTGTCGTGCGGAATTTTCATGAGAGAGATGGGGGAGAAGACTTATACAAAAGTCAGACATTCGAATATGCTTGGTCTAGATGAAATATATTAAAACAGGGTACTTCTGAATGGAGTATTCTTCCGCGCAGGAAGCTGAGAGCGTGGGCGAAAAGTCCTTTATAATGTAACACAATTTTAGACCCTGGCACTGTGTTCTATTGAGTCAAGATGCCATTTTCAGATAAGCCAGGACCGAAGAAAAACATGATTCCAATAGAGAGGACCTGACCAAGTATTGAGGATCTTCTGAGATTAATCAGAAATGAAACTCAAATTTATAATACCGGATACCACAAGTCCTCAGAACCTATATACAGGATAATAGTGTGATTATAATTAACATTATTACCCTGATTACTTGTAAGATGGCCTCATTACTAGTGGCCCGACATAATTCGGAAGTTTTGCTGTGTCTGTAAAATTTTATTCCTGAAAACTCGTGGTAAGTTGTACGTTTTATCATTTTATATTTTGCTTTTGACATGGTTAACTTGCTGGTGGTTGTACAGGCTCATACGAGGCTGGCAACCTCAGTATATGACAATTATAGATTCAAGAACCATCACAGAGAAACAAATAAAGACTAGCGGCGGGGTTATATAGGGTCAGTGACAGGTCTAGCGCTTACTGTAAATTTAATACAATGTACACGCTCCGTTGAGGCATATTAGGAATATGGTGTTAGGCTCACATTTTCTTGACCTTCGGCACCCTAGGGATGATGTGGTCAGCATCACGCCGGCCTCCTTAACCTTCCCAGAGTTGCTCTGGTACCCAGTTCATGAGGCTGGGTCGACCCCGGTCTAAAAAAATCCCATCTCAACTGGGGATCGAACCATGGACCACCGAGCTTGAAAGCCAGTGCACTAACCACTGCGCTACCGCGGCTCCTAGTCAACAGATAGGGTATCTGAAAACAGACATGGGGCATCTAAGAGATAAAACAGTCTTCAGACACAGGTGTGGAACGTTAATTCTTCTATCAAGCACTTGAAATGAACACAATAATCTAACGAGACAGGTTTAACGTTTACCAGGACCTGTGCAGGCACAAAATGTTTGGAAAACACTGGCTGGCATTATAATCCTCATGTGAAATAATTCGAACAACAATACATCTTCACCAAGAGAAGAAAATAAAAACAGGTGCACTAAACACTACATGTGTACGTACATAGCAGCAACACGAAAACGGGTTGCATGTCATTCTGGCAGCTGTACAACCCGTAACAGTTTGGTCGCTAGCATCAGGACGGTTATCACGAGATGAAAGAAGTCTGCCGGTGGTGAAATAAATGATTTATCAATACAGTTACATTGCCACGTGCTAATATGTTTCATATGCACGCGCAACATTGCCGCACTGCCTGCCACGGTCCTTGGTGCCTATAATTAGACGGAAGAAATGTGTATTCACAAAAAACGAAACGGCACCAAAGTTTACCTTACGCACAAGTGAAGGCATTAGTGTGAAGGCATTAGCGAGAGTGATCTGTGACCTCATTTGGGTTTAGGGGTGAAAGGCTGAGATACAGATAAAAAAAAAAAAAGAAGAAAAAACACCACGGCTAGACAGGTCCTTACTCAGAGGTTTTCAAACTTTTTTGGTCCGCGGCTCCCCTGACCTGTGCATAAATCACCGCGGCTCCTCTCTATACTATATATTATACATAAGCAATTGTACCCAAAAAAGATATTAATGACTTCTGAATGTGCATATTTTACATCTGATACCAATTGTAGGGGGTAAATAAGTTAAGTTTCGGACACAAAATAAATAAGACTGTATAATGACACGTATTGGTACATGTAATAATACCTCGGCGCAAATATGTCGTCCTACGAAGATCTATATTTATTGATGGACCTTGGCTCATAATATCGAGCCCAACACTTTTCCCAATCCACCGCGACGCCCTTAGCCGAGGGCCGCGACGCCCCTGGGAGCCCGCGACGCACTGTTTGAAAACCTGACCTAATTAATCGCAACTTTCCCGATACCAACGTATGCAATAAACAAGACACCTACATTTCACAAATGCCATCGCGTGTTGATGTGGCCTGATATCATAAATAGTAAGCTATTTTCAGGCCACGGCAAATTCTGAGAGCTAAGTTGCCGTGGAGCCTTCAATAATGGCGATTTAAAAGAGCGTTATATACTTTACTTTGGAATGCACCCGGTTCAGCACAAAGATAACATAAATCACTCCAGTGTGGGGGTCTAAATCATGATGAGGCGGCCCCTTAATCATTGGAATGTTTTGTCACGATTATTTCAACGGTAGGCTACCCAGGAAGTGTGAGAATCTACTTTAGAAATATCGAGCACTCTAAAGATCGAGCTTGATAAAATTATGTGTTTTCAGAATATCTGGAATAAGTGCAATCTACACCTAAATTTGATCTCTGCCAGACTATCTGCTTCCTACAATTCCATTAACCAAGCGGGGGAAAATTCAAACTAAATGATATTTTAACAAGTGTTAACTTCACGTCACAGAAAAGATCGCATTCCTATCTTATGCAGTTCAGAAATGAACGAACGCACTAACTAAACCTTTATTTCATCAGAGTAAAGAAACAGGTATTATTGCCTTTTTACATTTCTGCCATGTAATAATATAATTCTCAATGTGTGTTCAAATTTAAACATGCTTAATTTCAATAATAAGTCATCAATATTGTCATCTACTCAGTAACTTGGAACACACGTACATTCAAACGCGCATATATTCACACAGACAGACAGACAGACAGACAGAGAGAGAGAGAGAGAGAGAGAGAGAGAGAGACAGACAGACAGACAGACAGACAGACAGACAGACAGACAGACAGACAGACAGACAGACAGACAGACAGACAGACAGATAGATAGATAGATAGATAGATAGATAGATAGATAGATGAAGCAATAAAGCTATTACCTACTTAAAATTTAAGAGAATTTTAGTATGTTAACTCGTGGGTTTTCGATGAATACGCAGAATATGTATCATTAATCCTGGGAATGCCACGCTTTTAAATGCCTGCGGGGGAAGGCTGTTCCGAAACGTCCTTAGCTTACAATGCCCCCACCCCCACCTTTTTTTGTCACCTAGAGATCTACAACATTTTTAATGTCTAACTGTCCAGCATCACCTCCTTTTTTTGTTCCTTCAATCTTTCCCGTTGGTACAATATATTTCAACTACCCTCTTCTAATAACATGCCCAAAGACAGTGGACAGCTTCCTTATGACATGAGTCACTTTTGTGCACCAGCCTCATTCATGACATCCTCATTACTCATTTAGCTGCCAATGGTATTCTTTTTTTTTTTTTTTTTTTTTGCAAAACTGTTATCTCTGTGGCCTCAATGAATTTTCTTGCTTGTTTACTGATTAACTTACTGTCCATAATTCATTCCATATGACAGGATTGGCCCTATTTGACACTATAGAACTCTGTTTTTTACTTCCACTGACAAAGTTTCATTTGTTTCACAAAATACATGTATTTTTATTTTATTGTATTTATGCACCAATGGGAGGGAGAATAGACAAGCACCAATGGAATGTTATATTAGCAAGCACCAACTGAAGGATCAGATGGCAAGAGAACAGTTGGGCGACCACAGCTGAGGTTCAAAGATGTGTGCAAGAGAGATATGAGGGCACTGGACATGGATCCAGCAACATGGGAGGATGAAGCTGCCGATCGCACTAAGTGGCGATGCTATTTACGGCGCCACCTCAGATTGGGCGAAGAGAGGCTCACACAAGAAGCAGAGGTGAGGAGAAAATAAGCAGCTGAGGGCTGTCACCTCAGGGGCGCATTCCCATAGTCAGTTATGACTGAAGGGGCTATTATTATTATTATTATTATTATTATAACTGAAGGATATTTATGCATCCATAGAAGGATATATGTGACAGTTATGTAAATATATTACATGTATCCACACGTTTTTGTTCCCACCTTTGCTTTCTTATTAGTATGCACGTTTGGTTAAACGCAGAACCCCTACACTTCGATATCTGTCGAACTCATATTTTAGCCACGCCTATTTTCTTTTTCTCTATGTCTTACAGGCACTATGAATGTTTACAAACAGACCTATTAGTTAGTTCAGAGCCGTTAACTGTAATTATCACGGGAACTAGTGCCCCTTGATACAGTATAAAGAGTTACGCGAACTATGTCAGAATCGAAAACGAGGCTGAACGACGCAGACGCCATTTTCGGCTGGACAATACCAGGGCTAGTAGCGAGATTAAGCATCGAGTAAGATTTTTTTTTCTTTAATTAATGAAAATAAATATCCCGTTCAACCTCTGATGGGTTATAATTAGGATATATATATTGTTTTCAATTCAAAATAATATGAACAACTGCCGATAAGAGAAAGTGGCATCACATTTGTCAAATCATTGTAAATACAATCACAATTATGCTTTTACGTTAAATAAATAAACAAACAAACAAAAAATAAAAATAAAGAAGAAACTCTGAACAAGAATAATATTAAAATGGAGGGGTGTAAAGACCTGGTGGTTACAGTTATATAACTGACTTTAACAGATATTTAATTGACTTTCGCCTATTAAAAGTCATATGTATTGTAAGAACAGCATCAGACCTTCACATTCCCAGCCACTATATATTAACATTTGTTCGTATTAAATATTGTTTGACTATATTATGCAGTTCCTTAGGACTGTCTATTCTTAACACCTCTTCTATATTTATAAGATTATATTTATATATATTTAGATTTATAAAATTATATAATTTTATAATTATGTAATTGTAATATATAAAATATAAAATTATAAAAAATTATATAATAAAAATTATATAATATAATGAAATTTTATATTTGTCTCTATTTTGGCTTCCTTATCTTCTATGTTTTGTTTAATCTTTTCAGTAAGTGAGTAGTCTATGATCTCATATTTTATATATATATATATATTATATATATTTACATATATACGGTATATATATATATATATATATATATATATATATATATATATATATATATATATATATATATATAATAAAATTGTAATTAATTTTTATTATATTATTTTATAAGGTAGTATGTTTTGCTAAGTGTTGCAATTCGTACGGAATATTTGTTGCTAAATAGTAAAATTCTAACGGAATTTAAAATTCAACGGAGTATGTGTTAAAAATTCACGCTACTGATTCTATTCAATAAAACGGTAAGTAAACTAGTTTTCTTCTTTTTTGTTTTGTTAGTTGAAATACAAAGAATAGTACAAATATGTGCTACTGTATTTGCATCTAATTTTATTTCAAATTATTAGTTAACCTAAACGAAAATGCATATTAGGTCTGAAACTCGCGATTGGGTCCATTTTCCTGCTATTCAGGTACAGCCGAAAATGGCGGCCAAATTTTAGTTCGCGTAACTCTTATATGATAAAGGGGCACTAACGGGAACGATTGGGCAATCGTTGAAATAGTGACAGATCAGAGAACGGGTCGTATATTTGTAGAATCAAGGGCGGTAAGTCAAAAGACGGACCTTTGACGGTTGCATTTCCTCAAGGGGAGATAACCACAGTTCGTGATCCCAGGGCCCGTAATTCGCTACAGTATGAGCCGAGATCAAAAGACGGTTTGCTCGTTGGCCCACGTCTCTGCGTCGGCAGAGCCGTGAAATAAAGCTTTGATTCAGGAATCGACCGCAGATTTTCCCAAAATCTGGGCGAAGGCGCTATATCTCGCAAGAGATAGCGAATTTCTACATATTTCATATATATATACTGAAGCACATTAAAAACGCACCACCTGTATAATCCAGGAACAGAGTGTGAAATGTAAATATAAGTGTGTACAAGTTTACATATTTGGAATCTTTATTCATTTTCCTATGAATCCATGCTGGTCATTAATTTGTACATTTGATTGTTATGAAATTCATTGCATTCTGTGCAGGCAAGGGAGAAAACCAAAAATACAAAAAAATGCACATGCGTTATCCTGCTGGAGAAGCTGCAAGTCTGGATAAATTGTGAACGCAGGAGCAACCAGTGCATCCAGAACCTCATCTCGATATGTCACAGCATTAACATTTCCACGGAAGACGTGAAGAGGCAAGTGATGGTGAAAACTGAATCCTCCCCAAATTTGAATACTGCCACCTCGAAATCGGTTGACACAGCAATCTGCAAAGCGCTCTTCACACTGACGCTAAATCCGCATACGTCCATCTGCAAAGGATATGTTGAATCTGTTCTCGTCTGTGAATAGGACAGCATTCCACTGCAGTCTAGTCCATCTGATATGTTGCTCTGCCCATTGCAGGCGCTGCTAACGATGTCTGTGAGTCAAGTTTGGCCCAACATAAGGTCGTCTTGCAGTAAGGCCTGTATCTCTGAGTCGTCGTATGACTGTCATTCGAGAGACTTGCCCATGTCTACCCACTATTGCTCTTGCTGTTTGCCTTGCCGGGAGAGTCAATTCCTTAGGTGACTCAGCACAATATGACGATCTTGCGCAGGGGTAGTAACTCGTGGTTGGCCACTCCGAAGTCTATCCCGGGCACTGCCAGTGGTTCCGTAACGTTCATTGAGACGTACAATAGTGCTGTGGTGGCAATTCATCCTTCTGGCAATGGCCCGCAAGCTCATTCCGGTCTCCAACATACCAATGGCTCGTTGGCGGTCGTTTTCAGATAGTCGTGGCATTTCAAGCACATGTACTGGGTGTTTTGTCTCAACGGCCTTTTTATACCGAGTATACTGCCACAACGCGTACACATTTTCAGGGTCATAGCTGTTGAGAATCGTGTTGCACGTGTAACTTTCATCGTTTTCATGTAGTCTGTACACACACCCATGGGTTGAATCTTGCACTTTCCATTCCAGCAGCCATTCGCTCTCTACCGCATGGCAAACACTGGGAAAATCCATTCCCACACTTTTTTTTGCCAGCTTCTCGGCATCAGTATATATAATAGTGGTGCGTTTTTAATGTGCTTCAGTATATATCCCAGCTTTTAAAATCATTTATCTAGTAGCCTCAGAATTTTCGGAACATCTAGCTTCAAACCCTAGACCATTGTTAAAGTGGATTTCTTAGTATTTCGATTGGAGATAGTTTCTTTTTCTGTGTTGCGGTAACTATATTTACTAGCATTTTGAGTGATTTAATTTTTAAAGTACGTCATTTTATATTTCCCTAGGATTTATTGTGTTAATTGGCTAGCAGATTAAAATTTATATATATATATATATATATATATATATATATATATATATATATATATATATATATATATATATATATATATATATATATATATTTCTTCCAGCTGTAACGTAAACTTGATTAATTGCTATTAACCAGTAAGAGATATTTTAATTGACTAGTAAATGCCCTAGGCAATGTAGTACCGACGAAATATATATTTATCTCCAATCCATTATGTGTAATTTTTTTTTAAATGACTAGAATTTATTTCACGGGTTAATAAGAATGATAAGATAAGCTTTACACTTGTGTTTTCTAATCAAAATCTAATAACCGAGTGGATAATAAATTATACCGTTACGCGGGTTAGGATAGATACTGATATTGTGATTAAATGTTTTGTATTTTCTTCCTAAAATCCAGTACGGGTCATAAACCAAAACCTACCAGCGGCCTGAATCTGAGAAAACGGGTCTAAGTCCAACAGTACAAAAAAACATTCTTATATAAATATCGGATCTTCGAGGTTGACCTGTTTGGCCCTCTTGTTTCACCCAGAAAGAGAGAGAGTACCAACAAAAGACTATAAGAATAATTGTAACTGGACCTATAGCTATCGATTCTTTTTCCATTTTTCATGTACATTCAGCCCGATGTGGCGAAATTATCAAATTTAACATTTCCCAACTACTGACCACTGTGTTGTGGTGAGGATTTTATCCCGAGAGATTTACATACCTGACATTCTCTTTAAGTATTGGAATTACAAGCTACTGACACTGTGAACACTAGATCTCGTAATTATTTTCCTACCTGGACTAATTGATGTGACATAAACATATCCAATTACCAGTAACGAAGTAAGTGTTCCCCAAATAACAGGATTAATCAAACTTTGAGGAGCTGGGGCTTATTTTGCCAAAACACAACCCAACACTGGATTTGCTGTTTGTACCATGGAGATATGTTCCAGATGTTGTTAATCAACAATTAGGTAAGCGCGACTGAAAGTGGCCACTGTTTGTCTGAAGCGAGAGAAAGAAGGAGTGAATAATTCTTCTATTGTATAATCATTGTACTCACTTTGTTGTGCCTTTCTTTTGTTTGCTAATACTGTTATTTTTCAGAATAGATTAATTAGGAACTCTGTTCTTTACAGTATAGCCAAATTATCATCTACCATAGCGTAAATCTTTTGACCTTTTGGGGGTTATTTAACTTCTTCTTGTGGGATCTTGTCTCAGCAGAGGGGATTGCACCTATGGGTTTATTTCTTTATGATTTCTGTAACCTATGATTTTTCTATTTGATATTTGATACTGAATGTTGTGAAGTTTTTTTCTTTATGATAAATAAACTTAACATAAAACTTAATTACCTGTGTTGGTCAGCTCGGCCCAATATCCCTACTCCATTTACTATAGTATCACGTTTGTGCGTCTAATTGTCGTCACTTATCTGTGTGTGTATGTGAGTGGTTAATAGTGTATATTTTAATATATATACGGGAAGGTAAACTGTCTGATAAATAAATTTCAGTCGTAAGATAGGCTGGACTAGAGTATCTTCTCAATCCAGGGACAGACTCTACCTTTTCACCATTTCACTCGTGAAATCTATTTCTTTACGTTATCTCTCACTGAGTTACCACCTGTTTTCAGTTCTATTCAGATGGGACCAGAATCTATCTTAATCACCTATCAAAAATCTACGACAATATATACTGAATCACATTAAAAACGCACCACCTGTATAATCCAGGAACAGAGTGTGAAATGTAAATATAAGTGTTTACAAGTTTACATTTTTGGAATCTTTATTCATTTTCCTATGAATCCATGCTGGTCATTAATTTGTACATTTGATTGTTATGAAATTCATTGCATTCTGTGCAGGCAAGGGAGAAAACCAAAAATGCAACCAATAAAAAAATTCATTCACACTATCCTCAGTATCTGGTATGTCCACCGTGTGCTTGCAAACAAGCTTGGCAGCGGCTCCGCATGGAACGGACAAGTCTCTGAAGGAAATTCCGGGGAATCAAGTCCCATTCACGTGTAAGAGCAGCTTCGAGCTGTTGCAGATTAGCTGGAGAACCTTGCCTGTAGACTCTGCGTCCAAGCTCGTCCCACAGATGTTCTAAAGGGGACATGTCTGGTGATAGGGCAGGCCAATCAATCGTCACAATGTTCTGCTGCTGTAGATATTGCTGCGTAATGCATGCAGTGTGCGCACGTGCGTTATCCTGCTGGAGAAGCTGCAAGTCTGGATAATTTGTGAACCTCATCTCGATATGTCACAGCATTAACATTTCCACGGAAAACGTGAAGAGGCAAGCAATGGTGAAAACTGAATCTTCCCCAAATGTGAATACTGCCACCTCCAAATCGGTTGTGCTGACGAACAAAGCAATCTGCAAAGTGCTCTCCACACCGTCGCCAAATCCGCATACGCCCATCAGCAAAGGATATGTTGAATCTGCTCTCATCTGTGAATAGGACAGCATTCCACTGCAGTCTAGTCCATCTGACATGTTTCTCTGCCCATTGCAGGCGCTGCTGACGATGTCTGTGAGTCAAGTTTGGCCCAACATAAGGTCGTCTTGCAGTGAGGCCTGTATCTCTGAGTCGTCGTATGACTGTCATTCGAGAGACTTGACCACGTCTACCCACTATTGCTCTTGCTGTTTGACTTGCCGGGAGAGAACGATTCCTTAGGTGACTCAGCACAATATGATGATCTTGTGCAGGGGTAGTAACTCGTGGTTGGCCACTCCGAAGTCTATCCCGGGCACTGCCAGTGGTTCCGTAACGTTCATTGAGACGTACAATAGTGCTGTGGTGGCAATTCATCCTTCTGGCAATGGCTGCGAGCTCATTCCGGTCTCCAACATACCAATGGCTCGTTGGCGGTCGTTTTCAGATAGTCGTGGCATTTCAAGCACATGTACTGGGTGTTTTGTCTCAACGGCCTTTTTATACCGAGTATACTGCCACAACGCGTACACATTTTCAGGGTCATAGCTGTTCGGAATCGTGTTGCTCGTGTAACTTTCATTGTTTTCATGTAGTCTGTACACAAACCCGTGGGTTGAATCATGCACTTTCCATTCCAGCAGCCATTCGCTCTCTACCTCATGACAAACAAGGGGAAAAATCCATTCCCACACTTTTTTTTTTCCAGCTTCTCGGCATCAGTATATATAATAGTGGTGCGTTTTTAATGTGCTTCAGTATATATGCAGCAATAGAAGGATATATATGTAGCAATTGATGGATATATATGTAGCAATGGATGAATATATAGGCAGAAATGGATGGATATATAATCAAGCACTAATGAAAGGTTATATAGTCACCGAATTGAGGTTATATATACACCAATGGAAGGGTGAATAGACAAGCACCAATGGAAGGTTATATTAGCAAGTACCAATGGAAGGATATATATATATATAGATATATAGATATATATATATATATATATATATATATATATATATATATATATATATATATATATATATATATAATATATATATAATATATATATTATATATAATATATATAATATATATATGCACTAGTGCTTCTGATTTTTCTTGACTTTAAATTTCCAGGGAGTTGGCAAGACTTTTTTAATGTATCCCGGGATTACCCGGGAACCAGGGGAAAAAATATATATAATCTATTATGATCACCGTAAGGTTTAAGATTGAGAAAATTATAAATTTCAGGATTTAAAAATAACATGATTTAAATCATTTTTTTTTTTTTTTGTTGTACAATAACTTTAGAGGAAACTAAGTAATCTAAAAGTCTGGATTTATCTAAAAGTCCGTTTCAAAATTGGCAGGTAATGGGGGAAAAACTTCCTGTCTTTTTGCAAGGGTTTTGTGGTTAATAATTCTTCAAACAGGAGATTCAAATTACCAGTTTGCTTCCCTGTTGTTTCAAAACTGTGAAAGTTTTTGTTCAGAAACGTTCTGCAATTGACTTGCATTATCTGATTCTTCTTTCACCTTTCAACTCTCAAAAGAACATGGGCGTACAACAAACTTCTGCCAAGCTTCATGTCCTATGCTATCAACTAAAAGGTCTTTCCATGTCTTCTCCATCCCCATCATGTCTGTTACCAGCTCTCTTCTCCATGTGTTCTTTGGTCTTCCTGTACATCTCTTACCCTGGTTATTCCATAACAGGACTCGTCTGGTAATGTCGTCAACAGGTTTTCTCAGTGATAGGACTGATGCATGCTACAGCTCAACAGAAGAGAACAAGTGGTAATCTTCAGACTTTGCACTGGCCACAACAGATTGAGATACCATCTATTCAACAAGCTAAAGATAGGAACTACCGATCAGTGTAACTGTGGCACTGATAAAATGACTGCTGAACATTTTTTTCAAAGTTGCCCAACATATGCGGAACAGAGAAAGCGCATATGGCCAACACCAGTAACATTCGTGGAAAAGCTCTACAAAAGATGCAAATAGCCTCAAACTGACTACTGTCTTCTTTGAAAACATTCAAGTGGACACATGAGAGTGTACAATGAAGAAGAAGATGTCATATCCATCTCTAGCGTCTTCTTCTACTTGTTCCACTGGTGCTTGTCTGATTCTTGTCAGCAGTTCCACATTAGTGATCTTGTCATACCATTTCAATCTTTCTTTCTACGCAAGCACCCGGTTATGAAAGTCTGTAGCTTTTTGGTTGTTTTTGTTGTTTCATAATCATACAATAATACTGATTTGCCACTTGATTTGAAAACCAAACCACACGCTTTTTTATATATTTGGACATGAGCCCTAATATAACCGACACTCATTGTGCCTAGGTTGAATGAACGGGTGAGCCTCGCCAAAACGAAAAATAAATTGAACCGAAAGTTCTGATTTTTGTGTTGGACCTGCTTTCTTCTCATCTCCATTTATTTCTCAATGCAATGAAATCTGTTTTCTCATTAATTTGATTCACTTTATTCAGCTCCAGGTTTCGTTCATCCTCTTTGGCCATTTTCATTGACAAACTATCGTAATTTTTGTTTCTTTCTTCCCGTTCTTCATCTTCGTTTGTTTTTGTTGTCGATGATGAGATGTCGCCGAAGAATGTGTTCACTAACCTCTGTGAAAGAACAATAAGTAGTTTTTGTACAGAAGGTAAAAAATTGTATTCTCTTTTCATGCTTTCTGTATTTTGGAGGTACATGAGTAGGATAATAATTTTCTTCGTCGTTCGTTGATTATTTTTAGAAGAGCTTCATATATTTCTTCGGCTAAGTGGTTATTCTGAACTTAAATAATTTTTTTTGTTTTTTTTTAATTACAATTCGAAAACAGAGAAAGATCGGAAAATACTAAGCGCAACTTGTGTACCCGCCCTAAACTGTGTGGATTAACAGCCAATTCTTTCTTGTGTTAACATGATTCATTCATGCACCAAATAAAATCCATGTTTAGATAAGTGATAAAAGATGTGTGTTTCGTAAATCTATTTAATTATACAATTTTTATTAATAACAATAATTTTCTTCTTTTTTTTTTTAAATTTTTCCCCGGTCCCGACCGAACAAGTTTTTTTTTAAATATAATTCATTCCGGAAATTCCCGAACCAGAAACCTTATACATGCATCAATGATGGTGTGAGGATAAGGGGTATTCAGTCTGATGAGGTGCTCGGTGCTCGTGTGGATGATGGCAGATAGTTGGTGGATTTGGTGTAATCTCAGACACCTCTGGGCTTTCTCACTCCTTTTCCCCTTGTTAACAACCAGGCAGTTATGAGAGACTTTACTTTACTTTGTTTTGTTTTTTTTTCAAATTTGCGTTCATTTATATTTAGTTTGTTTTGTTTTTTTTTGGAAAAAGGGGGTCACACACACACATACACAATTTTGGTTTTGATTTACTCTATTTGGACTGAGCGGAGGGGGGTAGAAGGTACTATATTGTCTTGAATTTATTACACTATATATCTTAATTATAACCCATCGAGGGTTGAACAGTAATAATGTGCTTAAAAAAAAAAACATGCATCAATGGAAGAACATATATGCATCAATGGAAGCATAAATAAGTACCAATGGAAGGATATACAGGCCCCAGCCGAAGACTATATAGATTAGCACCAATGGAAGGATATATATGCAGCAATGGATGGATATATAGGCAAGCATTTATGGATATATATATATATATATATATATATATATATATATATATATATATATATATATATATATAATATATATATATATATATATATATATATATATATATATATATATATATATATATATATATAGGCACAACTGGAAAGATATGTACTTTACATACACACATGACGACATTATAATTACTCCTCTCTAGCAATCCTAAAAAAGGAGCACAAGGTCCAAATAAGAAAAGTCAGCAAGATTACTCAAACACATTATTGTCAGAGAAGTCTAACTAACAACATCTAACAAATTGTTAAATTGCCTTTACCATGCATTTGTAGCAGAGAGAACAGGACTACTAATAAAGGAACAGGTAGGTTTCAAATTCACTCACCAGCTAAGAACAAAATTAGAACAATTATTAGAATAAACTTCATCTTTACACAATTACGTAAATAAATTTGCATAAATAATGCCACATGAAGATCATTGTGTCAACATCATTATTATAGTATACACCAATCACCAAGTGAAGACATTAAGGCAGTTAAGGGAGAAATGAATGCAAATTTTTGAACAGACAACAGCAACTACTGCCTGGGAAAATAGTGGCGCGGAACACATAAATTAAAATGGGGAAATTTGTATCAGGTTCTGTGATTTCAACAAACCAAGCATTGAAGGAACCAATTTTGTACAAAAGAATACATATAAGGCCATATGAACCGCACAAGGTAGGCAAACAGAATACCAAATTGATCATTTCACCACAGATAGAAAATGGAGGCACTGCCTACAGGATGTAAAGAGTAAAAAGAGAACCAGATATCAGATCATTAAGTTCTCCTACAGATGCTACAAACAAAAAATTGAAGATTTAAGAAACACAGCAGGAAAGAAAAAATCACAAATGCAATACACAAAACCTGAAAAACAAAGATACACACTGGATAAGTTCAAACTAAATCTAAGAAATAGAAGTGAAGCACTGTGGAGCCTCATGGAGGAAATTATAAATAACCATCTGTTCAAAATTCAGGAAATATTTCAGAGCGCATTTCAAGAGGTTCTTAGCAAAAGAAATAAGCAGCACAGAGACTGGCTCACATAAAATTCATGAATTCTCATCAATGGAAGGGAGAAAAAAGGTAAACAAAACGTAAATAACTGTGAAGAACAAGAAAGAAAAAAAAGCATTACTGCATATACTATACTGCAAGCTAACACAAAAAAATGTGCCAGACAAGACCATAAAAATAAAAAACTGCTGAAAACCTGACAGGTGAAGTTAAGAAAGCTACAAAAAACAGAGACTTGAAGGCATTTTACATTAACACTAGAACTCTTCAAAGAAACAACAGATGCTCATTTTGCTAGTGAAAGATGAGAGGACAAATCATTAGAAAAGAACAGAAACAAACTCGATGGGTGGAATATTTGAAGGAAATTCTAAACATTCTGCCATTTAAAAAATCAGTAAAGGAGTCTATAAATGTAATCACAAATTCTGCCAATAAACAAGAGATCACATAAGAATTAAGTCACTCAAAATGGAGTGGCATCTCTAAGAAATAATGAAAATTGACAGTCCATCTACTACAGAGATGTTACACCACCTCTTCAAGAAAATCTGGGTACGAGATGCTATACCCCAAGAGCTGGAAGAAGGGAATGCTAGTCTTATAGCAAATACTGCTGTAGGAGAGTAAGTGTTAGATACTTCACGATACTAGGTCTCAGCCTTATAAGGAGGGGTGATTGGTTCACTTCCTCACCACCTTTGCCTTCCCTAACTCAAGAGCAGAGTCAGGAACCTAATTACAGCTGGATTGACTGAAGCATGTTGCTACTTGATTTTGAACCCGGTAACTTTGCCTCAAGGAACAAGCACTCTAAAGCTCATAGAGGTACTTTATTAATATATATATATAATATGTAAACTTACAAATCCATTACATTCCATCTTCCAACATCCACCCTTCAGCACAAGAGTAGATAGTGTATATACTTAATAAAGCGTGATGAGGAGGATTCTTCCTTCTGCAGTCCGCAGTATTGTGGTTACTCATTAGACAAGTTTTACACCACTTTCCTTCCTTCCGGTAAAAGGTCTTATCCGATCTTAGAGGGTTTTTGTCCTTTTGGTCAAATCTTTGTTTGTTCCTTGTGGTATGGTCCTTTTGTTCATATTTAGTATAGTTTTGTGATGATTTTAAGTTTTCACCCTGCTTCTTCTTATTTCCTAATAATTCTGCCTGAGCTGCTTGATATCTCTCAGCAACAGTTACAATATCTTCCAATCTCTCAGCTCCTTGTTCCATGATAAACTTCCTCATTTCTTGAGGCATGGACTCTTTCACTTGCTCCATCATTATCATTTCTTTCAGATCCTGACACTTTCCTAAACTACTCCATTTTGCCAAATAGGTTTCCAATCTAGCAGAGAATTGGTGATAGTTTTCTCCTGGAAGAAGTTTAGCTGTTCGGAAATTCTTTCTATAAGATTCTGAGTTCTTTTCGTATCTCACAAGCAATGTCTGCTTCAGGATTTCATAATCTTCTTGGTCATCTCTTGAGAGCTTCAAATATACATCGTAGGCCACACCTCTCAATCCCTGAGATAGTTTAAGACTCCACTTTTCTTTCACTAAGCCATAGGTAGTGGCAAGTCTTTCGTATCTATCCAGGTACGACTCAATGGCGTCTTCATTCTCAACAAATGGGTCCAGATGAAAATTCATGGCCCCACTTGAGGTGCTCTGGCTGGAGCTACTCTCAGAGTGAGGTGAGCTACCACCATTATTGCCAGTAGTTGCCTGAATTTCAAGCTCTTTTAATCTCAACTGATGGTCTCTCTCTGCTTGTAATTTCCTTTCCTCAGCTTCAATTTTCTTTGCCTCATTTTCAGCCTCCAATTTCTTGCTTCAGCTGCTAATTTCCTTTCTTCAACTTCTAATCTCTTGGTTTCTCTCTCAGCATCCAGTCTTTTGGCTTCTCTCTCAGCTTCCAGTCTTTTGGTTTCTCTTTCCGCTTCCACTTGCAATTTCCTTTCCTCTCTATCCATGTGTTTGTCCACTTCTGTTGTGACATACTGAATAAGAGCATCACCTGTCATATTTAATTCCTTACCCATCTGCATGATCGCATTTCTGAACTTCACTAGATCAGCCATGGCGTTACTTAGAGAGGGTATGTAATTTTACTATATCCAAATTATTGTAATTAAACTTAATTAATTTAATTGAACACATAATTTCCGTGCAACTTTGTGAGCATCAACTATTTACTGAGTACTAAATGGTACTCCTCCTGAGAAAACAAAACAAAATGCTATGAATTTTTTTCAAAAATTTTTTTTTTCTTTTATTATCTATAGGTGGCACAAGATAGAGTTAGTAGATAGATGAATAGACTACGTATGGCTCAAGGTACATAGAAATATCCCAGGAACGAGCCCCCAGTGTAGCGTGAGGTTTTTATTGGCTCTAGGATCAGTATAGTACTGACAATACAGAAATAGAATTTCTGCAGGAAAATGGTGAAGTCCCAGTGTATAAGAGAACTACTGGTATCACAAATTAGTTACGGCTGTGAATGATCTGATCTCGAAAAATTAGTAGAGAGGAGACAGCCATAAAATGCCACCCCGCTGTGTAACTAACTGTGATATTAAAACAAGGAAACAGATTTCACTTAACAATTATAAAACAATTGACAAGTTGTTCAAATACAATTTCCTTATTTATTAAGTATATACACTATCTACTCTTGTGCTGAAGGTTGGATGTTGGAAGATGGAATGTAATGGATTTGTAAGTTTACATATATATATATATATATATATATATATATATATATATATATATATATGTATATATATTTATGTATATATATATATATATATATATATATATATATTACAAGTCTTCCAATTATAGGAACAAAAATTATATCAGCTGTGCTGTTAATCAATTATAGTAAATGTATCAGCTGTGCTGTTAATCTTGTCTCTCACTACGCTAAATCACTTTTTCTTCCTTGACAGTTAATTGCTCACAATTGCCGAAGGAAATGGTACTAATGTGTACTCATCTCTTAGAACAGTTCTGTCCTTCCTAATTTGTTGCACACAACACCCGCTGATGATCGTTCCTTTAGCCCACCCAAGACTGAGGGGCACTAAGGATGTAGCTCCGGTACAATCACTGTGCTCCTGCGAAGTTCCAGGCAGCTGGATTGACTCGAACATACGACCTCAGGTTGGATGACACGAATAAACCCTCTAAGATTAATACAAGACAGATTTGGACTCGACTTTAGTGAAGCAAGAGTGCCCGGTCACGCAGATAAGCAATAAATCAATCTTGACAGCTTTCTCTTCCCCCAGTCGGTCTAGCTGGCCTTCGTGTTTGTGTGTGTTTTTTTTAAAATAAAATGCGCCCGTTTATATAGGTAGATGCAGGGAATCTGCCAGTGCGTAAGGAACTCTTTTGATTGGTTCTCGACGATTTGGTACATTTTTACTGCCGACGATTTCGTACTTTCCATGACCCATTTCCGAAAAACAGGGCTTATGCCTAATTTTATTCTGTCTGCCGCCATCTTGCGGGAACAAGATGGTGTATACTTCGTGTAATTTAATCTGTCTCAGTCTGTTGAACGTGGATTGGCTGTGCATATGTATTAACAAAGAAGTGGGTTAACACACACGTTTCACGACTACAGGCAAACTCTCAGATCACTTTACATCAGACTGTGTATTCAGATGAAGGTATCTGCTTACATCAACATATTCTTCATGGTCATGATCTGGGTGATGAGATAGATACTAGAAGGAAAGAAAACAGGAATATGCTGGACATTTGATGAACTACTACATGATCTTGGCAAATCACCTATGCAGGGCCAGATTATCCATTGGGCTAAGGCTGAAGCCTAGGGGCCCGGAGCTTTAGAGGGCCCATGCATAAGTGAAAAAAATTGTTTAATGCATAGATTTATGTACACACAAAATTTTTTGCACTTTGCAATCACATTCATAACGTTCTTAACATACCAGTCTATTAATAATACTAGTATATACCATCACCATGCTAAGAGGTTTGAAAAAAAATATTAAAATTATTGCCTTTTAGGTGAAGGGGGGCCCAAACATCAGAGGCCCTTCTTGGCTTAATCCGGCCCTGCACCTATGTATTCTACCGCACAAATAATGAGACATGTAGGGAAAGATAAATAGATTAACTGTAGAACCAGTAAAAACATGGCTAGAAATCAATGTAGATAAAAATAAGGAAAATAGAATAATTACCAGACAATGAGATCCAATTAAGATCAATGGTCAGATAATTGCAGAAGCTGCCCAGCTTTACCTAGTTTGGAAGGAGCATTGACAGAGAAAGAGAAACATACCAGGATGCCAATGCCAAGATAAATAAAACCAGGCAGATCTGCCTTCGAGCCCCTCAAACCATTACAGAACTCTGCATCTTTATTACAGGAAAATCAAAATTGACTATTCAACATAAACGTTAAAGTTCTATTCTATAGCTCAGAAATGTGGCATGCCACCAAGAACATCACATTAAAAATTACAGACATTCATGTACGGTTGCTTCTCTTACATCCTCCTTACCAAATGGCCATATGTGACACAAACACAGATGTATGAAACAACCAGACAACAACCAACAGAGTTAAAGATTAAAGAGAAAAAGTGGTGCTAAGTTGTATCGTACAACATGACGTAGGAAGCATAGTCCTGCTCTTCCTTTGTTTTCTCAGAGACCCCTGAGAACTACTGGGGCAACATAGAAACTGATAGCAGGCAAATGCTGAAGTCATACGTTACACATGGAAAGAAAAGAATTGAACGGAATAAATGCAACCTTGGTAGCAAACACCACCAAACATTACTGATGGGTTGTGGGGGGCTTACCAATTCCCAACACTAATTATAAACATTGCAGCAGACATGCACGCAGAGAATCAGTCTGTGTAGGATATAAAGCAAATTGCTCCAATTTAGATCATCCTTGTGGGATGTGTTTTGTTCCTCGTGTTCTTCTCTAGTGGCAATCAACTGATCTACCACACAGGCAGTTAAAAATAAAACAGATGCACCTTAACGGATAATATATATATAAAATCCCAGCTTTTTCTGTCAGTATATAACGCTAAGGGAAGCAACTTTGGTTGAAAGTTAGACATTAACTGTAGTTTCCCTTATATGTACTCTCCCGAAAATAGTAACTCTTACCAAAGAAGAATGCGCAAATGAAGGTGTGCACAAAAATAGTTATAGAATGTGTGATCACGTATACACACATTGGGATCTTCGCTGCTGCTACGTAGTTCGTATACTGTGGTGATGCACAGTGTTTTTTTTAAATGCTTTTGTTGCCGTTAGGTATTGGTGCTTTTGAATTTAATTCCCGTCTTATGATGGGCTTTGACACTAGTATATATAGAAATAACGTGACTAATAATGGCCATCATCACCCTTCAGTTCCCCAAATAACATAGGCCGTCAACAAATTTATGCCAGGTCCTCCTGTTTCTGTGCCATCCACTCATGATCTTTTCATGTCTTCTTTATCCCAGCAGCCCAGACTTGTCAGCTTTCTCTGTGCTGCGTCATAAGCCTCCTTAGTATGAGGACTTCTTTCTGCCTTGGATGGCCAAGTAAAATGTAAATTATTTGTTCTGCTTGTTCTGTCCAGTGTGTTGACATGTTTGTGGCTTAAAGATTCTACTGGATGGAGTAGCCTACCCCATGCCCAACCTTCCTTAGTCACCAATATGACATGTTTGGTAGGCTCCAGTGTTACTATTCTATGATCCCCATTCAGGTCCCCGTAACAAACGCACAGATAATTGATGACGTACACAGATAATTTATAGTTATTTTTTATAAGCAAACTGTATCTGTTCAAGTAATGACAATTGGGGAGATATGAATGTAAACACAGACACGTTATTAAAAACATAAACACTGCACCTACAGGCTTCATTGTTTTGTTGTGTTTTTTTTCATTCAAAGGGCAAACAGTTCAGAAGGGATCAATAAAGATATAAGTTTATATTTCTTACCTGCATTTTAGGTAGTAATCCAGGAAAAAAATACCAAGGCTTCTTTTCGGCACTGCCCTTTACTCCAAAGAAGGAAATCGGAATATCAATTTTCTTGTTCGACTTCCTGTCTTCTGAACTGTCTTTAGAGGAATGTGATTGGTTCTTGCCCCTGCTTGCCATTGAGTGTAGTAACAGGATGATAAAGATGCTACAGTGTCTACATAGCAGACGTTCATAGCCAATAGGTGTGTTTAACAATTCTCCCGTTCAGCGCCAATGTCAACAGAATATTCCGGTTTTACAAACTCCTCAGGTCCTTGTAGCAAACAACACTGCAGCAACCAGGCCATAATGCTTTAAATAAATATCTGCACACACACAAAAAAACATAATAGATCATGATATAAAAACCTAAGACCATTTTAATATGCACATTAAGCCACACAGTTCATTCCTTCATCATCAAACCTTCAGCTCCCAAACGCAGATATATGAGGGAAGGTCAAAAAGTAATGCCTCCTATTTTTTATGTATGTAAATACTGCATCGGTGTGCAATTTGTAAATTTAGCAGGATTCCTCAAACACTCTTCTGCACTGTATAGCATTACCAACCTGTTTCAGTAACAGGTGGCACCACTGTAACAGTTTAAAAATGGCTGCCAAAGACGTTCGGTTAAAACAACGTTATGTCATAGAATTCCTCAATGCTGAAGGAGAGACCCCAATTCGCATCCATGAACGTTTGAAGAATGTTTATGGAGATTCAACAGTGGATGTTAGCACTGTCCGACGTTGGGTACATCGTTGTGACAAAGCTGAAGTAGGTCAATTCTCAATGGCTGACGCAAAACGGACTGGCCGTCCGTCTACCGCAGTGACTCCACACAACATTCATCGAGTTGATGGCATCATTCGTCGTGACCATCGGGTAACACTGGATGAACTTTCTTCCACCTTGTCCAATAGTAAAGGCAGTGTCCAGAACATCATTAAAGAACTGGGTTGTTCAAAAGTTTGTGCACGGTGGGTACCCAGAATGTTGACAGACAGACATAAAGAAACAAGGAAAACCATAGCCATCAACCTCCTGCACCGTTACGAAACTGAAGGAGAAGAGTTTTTATCGAATATTGTGACAGGTGATGAGACTTGGGTTCATTTTTTTTAACCAGAATCCAAGAGGCAGTCAATTTAATGGCATCACACAACATCGCTGACAAGAAAGAAGTTCAAAAGTTCACCATCTGTAGGAAAAGTTATGGCCTCCATGTTTTGGGATGAGAAGGGTGTGATTCTTCTCGACTTCTTGGAACAGGGAAACACGGTGAATGCAGACCGTTACATTGAAACTTTGAAGATTAGAGGTCGTCGTAGGTGACTTTACCCATTAAAAAATCAGAGAACTGCACTACTGTTGCACGATAATGCCATGCCGAGACTACATTGAGAAATAAATTTTTGAAGTTCAGACTTGGGGCTACATTTCAATGTGAATTTTATCTGTTTTCTTGCCTATTGAATGAAATTAAAAATTATGAGGCATTACTTTTTGACCGTCCCTCGTACTTACTACTTACCTAGTCGTTCCTCTTCTACCGTGAGGTGTAGAGGTTTGTAAGAGAGAGCGCCATACTATTCTATCGGCTGTCTTCCTCCTGGCGTGGTTCCATTCTAGTCCTCGGTCCTTCAATGATTGTCTAATGTTGTCCTCTCAGCGTACTTTGGGTCGTCCTGGAGGTCTGGAATCCCTGGCTCTTAGTTTCCCATGCTTGCTGTGGTAGCCGATCTTCTCCCATTCTGCAGACATGGCCAAACCATCTCAGTTGGGACTGTTCTACTTGGGTCTGCAGGTCCAAAGGCAGATATTATGACAATAAATGAAGTAAACAAGGTTATACCCTTATCCTTACACCTTTCAACTCCAAAAGGAGCATGGGCCTTCAATAAACGTTTGCCAAGTCTTCCTGTTTCATGCCATCAGCTACAGTTCTTTCCATGCCTTCTTCATCCCCTTCATGTCTGTCTCCAGTTCTCTTCTCCATGTGTTCTTTGGTCTTCCTCTACCTCTCTTACCGTGAGGATTCTAAAACAACGGCCTGCCTGGTAATGCTATAAATAGGTTTTCTCTATGTGTGTCCTATCCATCGCCAGCGTCTTCTTTTCATCTTGTGTTTCACTGGCGCTTGTCTAGTTCTTGTCATCAGTTCCACATTGGTGACCTTGTTATACCATTTCAATCCTTCTATTCTATGCAAGTATCCATTTATGAAAGTCTATAGCTTTTGTTTTTTTTTTTTGTTTGTTTTTGCTGTTCTCCATGTTTCAGAGCCTACAATTGGACTGACTTGACACTTGAGGTGAAAATTCTGATTTTTGTGTGTTGGGCGTGCTATACAGTAGTGGACAAAAGTAAACCCACAAGACCTAGTACTTAGTGTAGTGCCTAGGGGTCTCTGAGGCGACAAAGAAAGAATAGGACTGCTGTTCCCTCAGGCATGGCACAAGAGGCAACAGGTAAAAGGCTGTATGTGGCAGGCAACCTCAACATGTATAATAATTTGGTACAGAAACCACTGCTGCAAGAGTACATGAACTTTTTCGTGCATGCTTCCTGCAAAGGGACCAGCTGCAGCGGTGGATCCATGCTCTATAAGGAGCGAAAAGGAACATGATGATGATTATGTTGTACAGTGGAGTTAGTTTAGATTCTACAAATATCAGAAGTCAACCCCCCATCAGTGTTTCTCAACCGGTGTGCTGCGCCTATCAAAGTGTGCCGCCGCGCCTATCAAAGTGTGCCGCAAAAATTTTGTAAATTTACTACATGAAGTATATTTTTAGTGATCATGTAACATAAAGCTGATCTTACAGCTTGAGTTCATTTAATAATAATTGGAGCTATTAACTGCTTTGAACAGAAACAGTATACTTCAAAATTTTATGATATTATAAAATGCAAGAGGCGCATAAACAACATTCAAAGGCCATGGATGGACCATAGCACTTTGACCTAATTAAATTTTGTATCAGAAAGAGCGGTAAGGTAGAGGAAATTGATAATTTGTGCATGCGCGTACAATTTGTGTTGTATGTTTCATTTTATAATTAACACAGCATGATCAGCGTGTTGTTCCTTGCTTGTGTTTGATTTGTAAAACTGTGTAAAATATTTAGTACATTGGATTTGCCGTTTTAAAACTTTATTAAAAATAGATGAACTAACTAACATGGATAGATTTATTACAAGAAAACGTGTCCAAGAAAATAGTAACAATGACAGCATGACTAGTATTTGCAGAAATGAAAACATCAGTTTGGACGAGGTCACGCCAACACCGAGTAAGATTTCTAAATCTAAAGTTCGTAGACAGTACATGGACAGCTATTTAAGTCTGGGATTTTCTTGGTCTGGAGAGAAAGATTGTCCTCAGCCATTATGTGTTGTGTGTAGTGACAAACTTTCGAACGAAGCCATGGTTCTAGTAAATTGAAAAGACATTTGACCACTAAACATGCACATCTCGGGAATAAAGATTTGAATTATTTCAAAAGGTTAGTTGAACAACAAACAAAACAAGTACGCTATTTGGAACAAAGAGTTAAAGTATCTGATAAAGCTAAACAGCTTCTTATCATGTAGCCGAAATCATAGCACAGCAAATGAAATCACATACTACAGCTGAGTCACTTATTTTGCCTGTGTGCCGTTCGATTGTTAGGACAGTGTTTGGTAGTGAAGCGGAAAACGAAATTACCAAAACTCCGTTGTCTAATGATAGGATTAGAAGAATAATAATCAAGATGTCTTCTAACACTGAGGGACATGTTTCAACAAAGCTTAAAAAAATCAACGCTACAAGTTGACGAATCTACAGACATAAGTGGCAAAGCGCAACTGTTAGCATTTGTTCGCTTTGTCCATGGAAATGAAATCATAAACCAATTTTTATGCTGCAGAGAACTTGTAGATCGCACGAGAGGTCAAGATATATTTGATACCTCGACTGCCTACATAAAAAAACTTGATCTCTCCTGGAAGTCATGTGTGGGCGTCTGCACAGATGGCGCTCCATCTATGATGGGGTCTATCATCGGTTTTGTCACACTTGTAAGAGAGCAAAATCCTAACATGATTTCTGCACATTGCTTTCTGCATAGGGAAGCCCTTGTTGGAAAGACACTGGGGAAAGAATTAAAGTCTGTATTAGACCAGGCTGTCCTAGTGGTCAATTTTGTGAAGTCAAGGCCTCTAAAGACCCGACTCTGTATTAAACAGCTTTGTAAAGCTATGGATTCGCAGTATGAATGTTTAATTTTACACACAGTGAAATGGTTATCAAGGGGAAGAGTGTTAGCTCGGGTGTATGAACTAAGGAACGAAATGAACATTTTTTTTCAGTCAGAAGGAAACATAACATTTTATGAAAACCTCAACAGTGAACTTTGGTGTGCCAAGCTAGCATACCTGGAAGAAATATTCAGGCGCCTAAGCAGCCTGAATACCAGTATGCAAGCTACTGTCATTTTCAAAAAGTATATTAATCTGGTTAAATAGAGCTAGGGAGGGTAATCTTGATATGTTTCCACTGGTACCCAAAAACAGTTTAAAAGACATTGCTACCCTCATAATGGAGCATTTGGAAACATTGGAGCAAAATATCCAATATTACTTTCCATCGCTGACTACAGGGAGATTTGACTGGGTAAGAAATCCATCTGTGCCTCCTTCATCTCAGCACGCCCCAATATCCTAGAAATTACTCAAAAGCATCAAGCCCAAATATTGCATCACATTTGCATAAAAATTTTTTTTTTTGGTCAAATATATGTTCCAATTATTTTAAACAATTAAAATAAAATTGAATGAGTTTAATTTTTTCTAAAGTACCCACAAATTAGTGTATTTAATTTAGTATATATCACTGCAATTTTTTATTCTGGTCAGATAGGTGTGCCGCAAATTTTTATTAAATTGAAGAGTGTGCCGCGAACACAAAAAGGTTGAGACACACTGCTGTAGATAATATAAATGGAACTTAAAGTATCAATACAAATTTTATTTTTAATTAACTAAATAACGATATGACAGGGGACAGTATCTGATGATCAGATTTTGGCTGAAGCAGAACAGTAGGCCATCATGTTGGCTGTGTACTTATACGATGTGTTTCTCTTCAAGTAGGAATTTTTTTTAATTATTAAATGCGACCTCAATGTTTGTCGGACACTATTTTTGACATAGCCCCAAAAAAATTGATGGGGGTTAAAGCTTGCTGTAGTGTACACTCGGACAGCCAATCGGGCAACATGGCGTTCTCTGTCTACTAATCTCTACTTCTACCCAGAATATCTCCTGTTGTAATGCTCTATATAGTTTACAAACATCATTGACTACATGTAATTTCCCAATGTCTTTCCACAGTTACCTCATTATTTTAATGCCATTTTGGAATTTGGGTTACTAAATATAGAAGTGTGGTTCACAGAAATGCAAAACATAGTGGCCTACTTTTTGAGCGCACTCAGTTACTGAAATTAATGATCTACAATATTACAAGCATTCGTTTGTTTGTCAACTTATTTAGATGAACAAATTAAATGTATAGGCCTACTATATTTGTCTTTAAAAAAATGTGTGTTTAAATGAAGAACTGTGGGATGTGTGTATTTTAGGAATATGTGTTTAGGAATCCTAAACCTAACCCTTAAACCCCAATCTTAATCCCAACCCTGACGAAGTGGGTGAATTATTTGGATGCCATTGGAAAAACACAACACACTGTACTTCATTTCAACCATGTTTGGTTTAGGATACCTAAATCTAACCCTTATTACTACGCCTCTTAATTCTTCTTTAAGGCCGTATCGAACTCACGTCCTGCTGTTATTCATTTCAACCAAAACCTGAAACTAATACTTAATATACGCTTTAAACCATCTTAGAACTGAGAGAAGCACTTCTACTATGTTGGACACAAAAACAAAAGAAGTTCTCTTGTAATTTTACTGAACTGTTGTCAATGTTGTTTTTATCTAAATTTCACCTCTTTTTTTCCGTAAATCGCAGCAATAACAGTTCCCATCTGCTGTATTAATGCACTTTTTTTCTAATTTTAAGGCTGCATGTGTGTGTGCATGGAGCGAAAAAATGTTGTCTAGCAATAACAATCTTAAGAATGCTGTTCATTCTACCTGAAAAATCGCCATTTTGTATTGTTTATGCTACAGTATTGTCTGACTTTTTTAAGATTTACAAAGTAAATGAAACAATATTTAGAATCCGTTACTTGTGTATTTCACGCTCGTACACATCCACAGAATCTTACTCTTGTAACTCCCTGCATACTGTCTTAGAGAAGCGCCTGAAATCAACAATGAAACAGTACCGCCAGCTTTTAGGGAAAAGATGGAAAACGCGCGCATCGCACCGTGAAAACAAAACTGAACACTCATTAAAAAAACGCACAAAGCTTTCAGTCTTTTCATGGTGCATGTTCGGGAAAATACAGAATCGCACCTCCAAATCGTGACTGATCGTCCATTAAAAGAACATGAATGTCTTTCAAATTTTGTTTTCATGGAGTATTGATCATTGACCACAAGTCACACAAAAAACGATGTTGGCCAGAGGCGTACTTAAAGTATTCGGAGCCCGGGGCGGATCCTACCTTTGGTACCCCTCCCCCATAAAGAAACACAGTTGTAGGTATATTTTTATTACAAATAAGGGAGGGAAACCTGAGGCCTGTAAACAGTAAATTAATATGAAACAAATATAAAGGTATGCTATCAGGCACTCGCAGGAAATAAAGAAGTAGAACACCAGACAACAGAAAAACAACAGACATGAGTGGCTTACCCAGGATTTGAACACTGGACCTTCCGTGCGACAACCCCGCCTAGCCATGCAAGCGAATCACACACTATCCGCTCTGCCATCTACGCATCATCGAAAAATGATGTTTCAATGGCAGGTCAATAGTGCGAACCACAATACACGACACCAGAAGTCCTCCATGGGCAGTTCAGCCTATTAATGACGCAATCACTTCTGTTGTATTTCTATCAAGCAGTATAGGCCGAATCCAACAAGACCCTTAGGACCTTAATACTGTGTCCAGTAAATGATAGTAGACTAGAACAGTGAGCACAGGATAGTGGCTAGGTTTGGTATTGTACAAACATTTATTACAAATAAGGGAGGGAAACCTGAGGCCTGTAAACAGTAAATTAATATGAAACAAATATAAAGGTATGTTATCAGGCACTCGCAGGAAATACAGAAGTAGAACACCAGACAACAGAAAAACAACAGACATGAGTGGCTTACCCAGGATTTGAACACTGGACCTTCCGTGCGACAACCCCGCCTAGCCATGCAAGCGAATCACACTATCCGCTCTGCCATCTACGCATCATCGAAAAATGATGTTTCAATGGCAGGTCAATAGTGCGAACCACAATACACGACACCAGAAGTCCTCCATGGGCAGTTCAGCCTATTAATGACGCAATCACTTCTGTTGTATTTCTATCAAGCAGTATAGGCCGAATCCAACAAGACCCTTAGGACCATAATACTGTGTCCAGTAAATGATAGTAGACTAGAACAGTGAGAACAGGATAGTGGGTAGGTTTGGTATTGTACAAACATTTATTACAAATAAGGGAGGGAAACCTGAGGCCTGTAAACAGTAAATTAATATGAAACAAAGATAAAGGTATGTTATCAGGCACTCGCAGGAAATAAAGAAGTAGAACACCAGACAACAGAAAAACAACAGACATGAGTGGCTTACCCAGGATTTGAACACTGGACCTTCCGTGCGACAACCCCGCCTAGCCATGCAAGCGAATCACACTATCCGCTCTGCCATCTACGCATCATCGAAAAATGATGTTTCAATGGCAGGTCAATAGTGCGAACCACAATACACGACACCAGAAGTCCTCCATGGGCAGTTCAGCCTATTAATGACGCAATCACTTCTGTTGTATTTCTATCAAGCAGTATAGGCCGAATCCAACAAGACCCTTAGGACCTTAATACTGTGTCCAGTAAATGATAGTAGACTAGAACAGTGAGAACAGGATAGTGGGTAGGTTTTGGTATTGTACAAACATTTATTACAAATAAGGGAGGGAAACCTGAGGCCTGTAAACAGTAAATTAATATGAAACAAATATAAAGGTATGTTATCAGGCACTCGCAGGAAATAAAGAAGTAGAACACCAGACAACAGAAAAACAACAGACATGAGTGGCTTACCCAGGATTTGAACACTGGACCTTCCGTGCGACAACCCCGCCTAGCCATGCAAGCGAATCACACTATCCGCTCTGCCATCTACGCATCATCGAAAAATGATGTTTCAATGGCAGGTCAATAGTGCGAACCACAATACACGACACCAGAAGTCCTCCATGGGCAGTTCAGCCTATTAATGACGCAATCACTTCTGTTGTATTTCTATCAAGCAGTATAGGCCGAATCCAACAAGACCCTTAGGACCTTAATACTGTGTCCAGTAAATGATAGTAGACTAGAACAGTGAGAACAGGATAGTGGGTAGGTTTGGTATTGTACAAACATTTATTACAAATAAGGGAGGGAAACCTGAGGCCTGTAAACAGTAAATTAATATGAAACAAATATAAAGGTATGTTATCAGGCACTCGCAGGAAATAAAGAAGTAGAACACCAGACAACAGAAAAACAACAGACATGAGTGGCTTACCCAGGATTTGAACACTGACCTTCCGTGCGACAACCCCGCCTAGCCATGCAAGCGAATCACACTATCCGCTCTGCCATCTACGCATCATCAAAAAATGATGTTTCAATGGCAGGTCAATAGTGCGAACCACAATACACGACACCAGAAGTCCTCCATGGGCAGTTCAGCCTATTAATGACGCAATCACTTCTGTTGTATTTCTATCAAGCAGTATAGGCCGAATCCAACAAGACCCTTAGGACCTTAATACTGTGTCCAGTAAATGATAGTAGACTAGAACAGTGAGAACAGGATAGTGGGTAGGTTTGGTATTGTACAAACATTTATTACAAATAAGGGAGGGAAACCTGAGGCCTGTAAACAGTAAATTAATATGAAACAAATATAAAGGTATGTTATCAGGCACTCGCAGGAAATAAAGAAGTAGAACACCAGACAACAGAAAAAACAACAGACATGAGTGGCTTACCCAGGATTTGAACACTGGACCTTCCGTGCGACAACCCCGCCTAGCCATGCAAGCGAATCACACTATCCGCTCTGCCATCTACGCATCATCTAAAAATGATGTTTCAATGGCAGGTCAATAGTGCGAACCACAATACACGACACCAGAAGTCCTCCATGGGCAGTTCAGCCTATTAATGACGCAATCACTTCTGTTGTATTTCTATCAAGCAGTATAGGCCGAATCCAACAAGACCCTTAGGACCTTAATACTGTGTCCAGTAAATGATAGTAGACTAGAACAGTGAGAACAGGATAGTGGGTAGGTTTGGTATTGTACAAACATTTATTACAAATAAGGGAGGGAAACCTGAGGCCTGTAAACAGTAAATTAATATGAAACAAATATAAAGGTATGTTATCAGGCACTCGCAGGAAATAAAGAAGTAGAACACCAGACAACAGAAAAAACAACAGACATGAGTGGCTTACCCAGGATTTGAACACTGGACCTTCCGTGCGACAACCCCGCCTAGCCATGCAAGCGAATCACACTATCCGCTCTGCCATCTACGCATCATCGAAAAATGATGTTTCAATGGCAGGTCAATAGTGCGAACCACAATACACGACACCAGAAGTCCGTGCGAACCACAATACACGACACCAGAAGTCCTCCATGGGCAGTTCAGCCTATTAATGACGCAATCACTTCTGTTGTATTTCTATCAAGCAGTATAGGCCGAATCCAACAAGACCCTTAGGACCTTAATACTGTGTCCAGTAAATGATAGTAGACTAGAACAGTGAGAACAGGATAGTGGGTAGGTTTGGTATTGTACAAACATTTATTACAAATAAGGGAGGGAAACCTGAGGCCTGTAAACAGTAAATTAATATGAAACAAATATAAAGGTATGTTATCAGGCACTCGCAGGAAATAAAGAAGTAGAACACCAGACAACAGAAAAACAACAGACATGAGTGGCTTACCCAGGATTTGAACACTGGACATTCCGTGCGACAACCCCGCCTAGCCATGCAAGCGAATCACACTATCCGCTCTGCCATCTACGCATCATCGAAAAAAATGATGTTTCAATGGCAGGTCAATAGTGCGAACCACAATACACGACACCAGAAGTCCTCCATGGGCAGTTCAGCCTATTAATGACGCAATCACTTCTGTTGTATTTCTATCACTATCCTGTTCTCACTGTTCTAGTCTACTATCATTTACTGGACACAGTATTAAGGTCCTAAGGGTCTTGTTGGATTCGGCCTATACTGCTTGATAGAAATACAACAGAAGTGATTGCGTCATTAATAGGCTGAACTGCCCATGGAGGACTTCTGGTGTCGTGTATTGTGGTTCGCACTATTGACCTGCCATTGAAACATCATTTTTCGATGATGCGTAGATGGCAGAGCGGATAGTGTGATTCGCTTGCATGGCTAGGCGGGGTTGTCGCACGGAAGGTCCAGTGTTCAAATCCTGGGTAAGCCACTCATGTCTGTTGTTTTTTTCTGTTGTCTGGTGTTCTACTTCTTTATTTCCTGCGAGTGCCTGATAACATACCTTTATATTTGTTTCATATTAATTTACTGTTTACAGGCCTCAGGTTTCCCTCCCTTATTTGTAATAAATGTTTGTACAATACCAAACCTACCCACTATCCTGTTCTCACTGTTCTAGTCTACTATCATTTACTGGACACAGTATTAAGGTCCTAAGGGTCTTTTTGGATTCGGCCTATACTGCTTGATAGAAATACAACAGAAGTGATTGCGTCATTAATAGGCTGAACTGCCCATGGAGGACTTCTGGTGTCGTGTATTGTGGTTCGCACTATTGACCTGCCATTGAAACATCATTTTTCGATGATGCGTAGATGGCAGAGCGGATAGTGTGATTCGCTTGCATGGCTAGGCGGGGTTGTCGCACGGAAGGTCCAGTGTTCAAATCCTGGGTAAGCCACTCATGTCTGTTGTTTTTCTGTTGTCTGGTGTTCTACTTCTTTATTTCCTGCGAGTGCCTGATAACATACCTTTATATTTGTTTCATATTAATTTACTGTTTACAGGCCTCAGGTTTCCCTCCCTTATTTGTAATAAATGTTTGTACAATACCAAACCTACCCACTATCCTGTTCTCACTGTTCTAGTCTACTATCATTTACTGGACACAGTATTAAGGTCCTAAGGGTCTTGTTGGATTCGGCCTATACTGCTTGATAGAAATACAACAGAAGTGATTGCGTCATTAATAGGCTGAACTGCCCATGGAGGACTTCTGGTGTCGTGTATTGTGGTTCGCACTATTGACCTGCCATTGAAACATCATTTTTCGATGATGCGTAGATGGCAGAGCGGATAGTGTGATTCGCTTGCATGGCTAGGCGGGGTTGTCGCACGGAAGGTCCAGTGTTCAAATCCTGGGTAAGCCACTCATGTCTGTTGTTTTTCTGTTGTCTGGTGTTCTACTTCTTTATTTCCTGCGAGTGCCTGATAACATACCTTTATATTTGTTTCATATTAATTTACTGTTTACAGGCCTCAGGTTTCCCTCCCTTATTTGTAATAAATGTTTGTACAATACCAAACCTACCCACTATCCTGTTCTCACTGTTCTAGTCTACTATCATTTACTGGACACAGTATTAAGGTCCTAAGGGTCTTGTTGGATTCGGCCTATACTGCTTGATAGAAATACAACAGAAGTGATTGCGTCATTAATAGGCTGAACTGCCCATGGAGGACTTCTGGTGTCGTGTATTGTGGTTCGCACTATTGACCTGCCATTGAAACATCATTTTTCGATGATGCGTAGATGGCAGAGCGGATAGTGTGATTCGCTTGCATGGCTAGGCGGGGTTATCGCACGGAAGGTCCAGTGTTCAAATCCTGGGTAAGCCACTCATGTCTGTTGTTTTTCTGTTGTCTGGTGTTCTACTTCTTTATTTCCTGCGAGTGCCTGATAACATACCTTTATATTTGTTTCATATTAATTTACTGTTTACAGGCCTCAGGTTTCCCTCCCTTATTTGTAATAAATGTTTGTACAATACCAAACCTACCCACTATCCTGTTCTCACTGTTCTAGTCTACTATCATTTACTGGACACAATATTAAGGTCCTAAGGGTCTTGTTGGATTCGGCCTATACTGCTTAATAGAAATACAACAGAAGTGATTGCGTCATTAATAGGCTGAACTGCCCATGGAGGACTTCTGGTGTCGTGTATTGTGGTTCGCACTATTGACCTGCCATTGAAACATCATTTTTCGATGATGCGTAGATGGCAGAGCGGATAGTGTGATTCGCTTGCATGGCTAGGCGGGGTTGTCGCACGGAAGGTCCAGTGTTCAAATCCTGGGTAAGCCACTCATGTCTGTTGTTTTTCTGTTGTCTGGTGTTCTACTTCTTTATTTCCTGCGAGTGCCTGATAACATACCTTTATATTTGTTTCATATTAATTTACTGTTTACAGGCCTCAGGTTTCCCTCCCTTATTTGTAATAAATGTTTTGTACAATACCAAACCTACCCACTATCCTGTTCTCACTGTTCTAGTCTACTATCATTTACTGGACACAGTATTAAGGTCCTAAGGTCTTGTTGGATTCGGCCTATACTGCTTGATAGAAATACAACAGAAGTGATTGCGTCATTAATAGGCTGAACTGCCCATGGAGGACTTCTGGTGTCGTGTATTGTGGTTCGCACTATTGACCTGCCATTGAAACATCATTTTTCGATGATGCGTAGATGGCAGAGCGGATAGTGTGATTCGCTTGCATGGCTAGGCGGGGTTGTCGCACGGAAGGTCCAGTGTTCAAATCCTGGGTAAGCCACTCATGTCTGTTGTTTTTCTGTTGTCTGGTGTTCTACTTCTTTATTTCCTGCGAGTACCTGATAACATACCTTTATATTTGTTTCATATTAATTTACTGTTTACAGGCCTCAGGTTTCCCTCCCTTATTTGTAATAAATGTTTGTACAATACCAAACCTACCCACTATCCTGTTCTCACTGTTCTAGTCTACTATCATTTACTGGACACAGTATTAAGGTCCTAAGGGTCTTGTTGGATTCGGCCTATACTGCTTGATAGAAATACAACAGAAGTGATTGCGTCATTAATAGGCTGAACTGCCCATGGAGGACTTCTGGTGTCGTGTATTGTGGTTCGCACTATTGACCTGCCATTGAAACATCATTTTTCGATGATGCGTAGATGGCAGAGCGGATAGTGTGATTCGCTTGCATGGCTAGGCGGGGTTGTCGCACGGAAGGTCCAGTGTTCAAATCCTGGGTAAGCCACTCATGTCTGTTGTTTTTCTGTTGTCTGGTGTTCTACTTCTTTATTTCCTGCGAGTGCCTGATAACATACCTTTATATTTGTTTCATATTAATTTACTGTTTACAGGCCTCAGGTTTCCCTCCCTTATTTGTAATAAATGTTTGTACAATACCAAACCTACCCACTATCCTGTTCTCACTGTTCTAGTCTACTATCATTTACTGGACACAGTATTAAGGTCCTAAGGGTCTTGTTGGATTCGGCCTATACTGCTTGATAGAAATACAACAGAAGTGATTGCGTCATTAATAGGCTGAACTGCCCATGGAGGACTTCTGGTGTCGTGTATTGTGGTTCGCACTATTGACCTGCCATTGAAACATCATTTTTCGATGATGCGTAGATGGCAGAGCGGATAGTGTGATTCGCTTGCATGGCTAGGCGGGGTTGTCGCACGGAAGGTCCAGTGTTCAAATCCTGGGTAAGCCACTCATGTCTGTTGTTTTTCTGTTGTCTGGTGTTCTACTTCTGTATTTCCTGCGAGTGCCTGATAACATACCTTTATATTTGTTTCATATTAATTTACTGTTTACAGGCCTCAGGTTTCCCTCCCTTATTTGTAATAAATGTTTGTACAATACCAAACCTACCCACTATCCTGTTCTCACTGTTCTAGTCTACTATCATTTACTGGACACAGTATTAAGGTCCTAAGGGTCTTGTTGGATTCGGCCTATACTGCTTGATAGAAATACAACAGAAGTAATTGCGTCATTAATAGGCTGAACTGCCCATGGAGGACTTCTGGTGTCGTGTATTGTGGTTCGCACTATTGACCTGCCATTGAAACATCATTTTTCGATGATGCGTAGATGGCAGAGCGGATAGTGTGATTCGCTTGCATGGCTAGGCGGGGTTGTCGCACGGAAGGTCCAGTGTTCAAATCCTGGGTAAGCCACTCATGTCTGTTGTTTTTCTGTTGTCTGGTGTTCTACTTCTTTATTTCCTGCGAGTGCCTGATAACATACCTTTATATTTGTTTCATATTAATTTACTGTTTACAGGCCTCAGGTTTCCCTCCCTTATTTGTAATAAATGTTTGTACAATACCAAACCTACCCACTATCCTGTTCTCACTGTTCTAGTCTACTATCATTTACTGGACACAGTATTAAGGTCCTAAGGGTCTTGTTGGATTCGGCCTATACTGCTTGATAGAAATACAACAGAAGTGATTGCGTCATTAATAGGCTGAACTGCCCATGGAGGACTTCTGGTGTCGTGTATTGTGGTTCGCACTATTGACCTGCCATTGAAACATCATTTTTCGATGATGCGTAGATGGCAGAGCGGATAGTGTGATTCGCTTGCATGGCTAGGCGGGGTTGTCGCACGGAAGGTCCAGTGTTCAAATCCTGGGTAAGCCACTCATGTCTGTTGTTTTTCTGTTGTCTGGTGTTCTACTTCTTTATTTCCTGCGAGTGCCTGATAACATACCTTTATATTTGTTTCATATTAATTTACTGTTTACAGGCCTCAGGTTTCCCTCCCTTATTTGTAATAAATGTTTGTACAATACCAAACCTACCCACTATCCTGTTCTCACTGTTCTAGTCTACTATCATTTACTGGACACAGTATTAAGGTCCTAAGGGTCTTGTTGGATTCGGCCTATACTGCTTGATAGAAATACAACAGAAGTGATTGCGTCATTAATAGGCTGAACTGCCCATGGAGGACTTCTGGTGTCGTGTATTGTGGTTCGCACTATTGACCTGCCATTGAAACATCATTTTTTCGATGATGCGTAGATGGCAGAGCGGATAGTGTGATTCGCTTGCATGGCTAGGCGGGGTTGTCGCACGGAAGGTCCAGTGTTCAAATCCTGGGTAAGCCACTCATGTCTGTTGTTTTTCTGTTGTCTGGTGTTCTACTTCTTTATTTCCTGCGAGTACCTGATAACATACCTTTATATTTGTTTCATATTAATTTACTGTTTACAGGCCTCAGGTTTCCCTCCCTTATTTGTAATAAATGTTTGTACAATACCAAACCTACCCACTATCCTGTTCTCACTGTTCTAGTCTACTATCATTTACTGGACACAGTATTAAGGTCCTAAGGGTCTTGTTGGATTCGGCCTATACTGCTTGATAGAAATACAACAGAAGTGATTGCGTCATTAATAGGCTGAACTGCCCATGGAGGACTTCTGGTGTCGTGTATTGTGGTTCGCACTATTGACCTGCCATTGAAACATCATTTTTCGATGATGCGTAGATGGCAGAGCGGATAGTGTGATTCGCTTGCATGGCTAGGCGGGGTTGTCGCACGGAAGGTCCAGTGTTCAAATCCTGGGTAAGCCACTCATGTCTGTTGTTTTTCTGTTGTCTGGTGTTCTCCTTCTTTATTTCCTGCGAGTGCCTGATAACATACCTTTATATTTGTTTCATATTAATTTACTGTTTACAGGCCTCAGGTTTCCCTCCCTTATTTGTAATAAATGTTTGTACAATACCAAACCTACCCACTATCCTGTTCTCACTGTTCTAGTCTACTATCATTTACTGGACACAGTATTAAGGTCCTAAGGGTCTTGTTGGATTCGGCCTATACTGCTTGATAGAAATACAACAGAAGTGATTGCGTCATTAATAGGCTGAACTGCCCATGGAGGACTTCTGGTGTCGTGTATTGTGGTTCGCACTATTGACCTGCCATTGAAACATCATTTTTCGATGATGCGTAGATGGCAGAGCGGATAGTGTGATTCGCTTGCATGGCTAGGCGGGGTTGTCGCACGGAAGGTCCAGTGTTCAAATCCTGGGTAAGCCACTCATGTCTGTTGTTTTTCTGTTGTCTGGTGTTCTACTTCTTTATTTCCTGCGAGTGCCTGATAACATACCTTTATATTTGTTTCATATTAATTTACTGTTTACAGGCCTCAGGTTTCCCTCCCTTATTTTTGTAATAAATGTTTGTACAATACCAAACCTACCCACTATCCTGTTCTCACTGTTCTAGTCTACTATCATTTACTGGACACAGTATTAAGGTCCTAAGGGTCTTGTTGGATTCGGCCTATACTGCTTGATAGAAATACAACAGAAGTGATTGCGTCATTAATAGGCTGAACTGCCCATGGAGGACTTCTGGTGTCGTGTATTGTGGTTCGCACTATTGACCTGCCATTGAAACATCATTTTTCGATGATGCGTAGATGGCAGAGCGGATAGTGTGATTCGCTTGCATGGCTAGGCGGGGTTGTCGCACGGAAGGTCCAGTGTTCAAATCCTGGGTAAGCCACTCATGTCTGTTGTTTTTCTGTTGTCTGGTGTTCTACTTCTGTATTTCCTGCGAGTGCCTGATAACATACCTTTATATTTGTTTCATATTAATTTACTGTTTACAGGCCTCAGGTTTCCCTCCCTTATTTGTAATAAATGTTTGTACAATACCAAACCTACTCACTATCCTGTTCTCACTGTTCTAGTCTACTATCATTTACTGGACACAGTATTAAGGTCCTAAGGGTCTTGTTGGATTCGGCCTATACTGCTTGATAGAAATACAACAGAAGTGATTGCGTCATTAATAGGCTGAACTGCCCATGGAGGACTTCTGGTGTCGTGTATTGTGGTTCGCACTATTGACCTGCCATTGAAACATCATTTTTCGATGATGCGTAGATGGCAGAGCGGATAGTGTGATTCGCTTGCATGGCTAGGCGGGGTTGTCGCACGGAAGGTCCAGTGTTCAAATCCTGGGTAAGCCACTCATGTCTGTTGTTTTTCTGTTGTCTGGTGTTCTACTTCTTTATTTCCTGCGAGTGCCTGATAACATACCTTTATATTTGTTTCATATTAATTTACTGTTTACAGGCCTCAGGTTTCCCTCCCTTATTTGTAATAAATGTTTGTACAATACCAAACCTACCCACTATCCTGTTCTCACTGTTCTAGTCTACTATCATTTACTGGACACAGTATTAAGGTCCTAAGGGTCTTGTTGGATTCGGCCTATACTGCTTGATAGAAATACAACAGAAGTGATTGCGTCATTAATAGGCTGAACTGCCCATGGAGGACTTCTGGTGTCGTGTATTGTGGTTCGCACTATTGACCTGCCATTGAAACATCATTTTTCGATGATGCGTAGATGGCAGAGCGGATAGTGTGATTCGCTTGCATGGCTAGGCGGGGTTGTCGCACGGAAGGTCCAGTGTTCAAATCCTGGGTAAGCCACTCATGTCTGTTGTTTTTCTGTTGTCTGGTGTTCTACTTCTTTATTTCCTGCGAGTGCCTGATAACATACCTTTATATTTGTTTCATATTAATTTACTGTTTACAGGCCTCAGGTTTCCCTCCCTTATTTGTAATAAATGTTTGTACAATACCAAACCTACCCACTATCCTGTTCTCACTGTTCTAGTCTACTATCATTTACTGGACACAGTATTAAGGTCCTAAGGGTCTTGTTGGTGTAATGTTATGATGTATGTATATAAGCATTACCTCGTCATCTACACAAGCACACACATGTTTCAGAAAGCACTCAGTAAAAGCATGTTCAGTTCGTAGCCATGTTTATTTACAGAATATCGTACATGTCAAGATTCGCATTATATTACAATGTGTGGTTCGTACTTTAATGTATTCATATTACATCCCCCCTTTTTTGAAAAAAAAAATGTGTGCAAACATTTCCAACGAAATGTTTCATGTGAGAAAGGATAAGTATGTGTAATGCTCAGTGTGAGTATATATGTCACTGTCTGTATCGGCTGGGAGGTGTCACTGTACGGCCAGAACGAGTGGTGTAAAGTGCTGGTGGTTCTGCGGAAGTCCCTGGTTTAGCTTGAGTTGGTTGTGATTTCGGCCTTGACGCTTGTTGGTTTTGTGGGGCACCAAAGTCTGGAGTTACTGCATTGTCTGTTGAAAGCATGGGAATTCTCTGTTCTGTTGTATTCTGTGGGATTTCTCTTATGTCCACTCTGTTTCGTCTCAGGAGGTTGCTGCTGCTGTCTGGTCTTAAAGTATAGCTCCTGGGTTCAGGGTTTCTGGAAATGATTGTTGCTTTTGACCATGTGTCATTGTTGTGGTTGTAGGTAGTCACATGCTGACCAGGATATAATGGTGGTAAGTCTTTAGCACATTTGTCATAGTTGGATTTCTGAACTTGCTGACGATGCTGAAATTGATCATATGTGCTGTCTCTATGTTGTGGACGGAAGTGGACCTTAGATGGTAGGAGGTCTTTAATTCTTCTATCAAACATAAGTTCTGCTGGACTGTCGATCTTACTGTCTACCGGTGTTGTTCTCCATCTCAAGAGTGCTAGGTGTACATCCTCTGTTCTTGTTTTCTTCATGATTGACTTGATAGTTTGTATCTGTCTCTCAATGAAACCATTAGATTTAGGGTATCTAGGTGTGGTGAAGTGGGATGTTATAAATATTTATAGGGGACTTAGTGTACTGACTGAGATCAGCTGTGAAGGTATCTATATCTATTAAGAGTAGTGTATTATAGATAACCTTACTTGCTACCACATATCTATATATCTCAGTCAGAATTATTCTGGAATAGTGTGATGCTACGTTATGTGTCTAGGGTATGAGTATGGTGAAGTGTAAGTCACAACAACAGACAGATAAACAATTTAATTTAATCCACTACTCTTGACAACACTGTGACACTCACATACATATAACACTCTACAAAGATATCTTAAAAGAGTCACTAATAAACTTTCAAATAACAATATGTATTCATTACTGGCATGAATGAATATGTGTCCTGATTCAACTACAAGGGAACCAGGAATCACAATCAATTTAAATTACAAGTTATGTACAGAATGTATTTAATATGAATATTGTAGTGACATATATTAGTACAAATGTTCTATGTGTGTCAGTTGTGTAGTAGTAAAATGAGGTAATACTGGTTTTGTTTTGTTCAAGCTCTGTTGGTATTGGTCATCATGACTTCAATAGTTTGTCTTTAGGGACTATTATTGGAGATGTTCACAGTTCCTGATTTTAAGACAAGTAAATTCCCCTCTGAATGGTATTTTTATAAAGTTATTTCAAGATGAGGGGACATAATGTTGAGCTCAGCTGGCCAACTCTGCTTATCTTGAGTGATGGCGGCAGGAAAGGACTCCTCTGCTCGAATTCTCCTCTGGGCTCAGGAGACACCTCACTGATAGCTAAAAAGACCAAGGAGTATGCTGTCCGACTCTGGATTCAGCAAATCTCTGACCAGGTGCTGCTCACTACCATCAAGACCACTGTCCCTGAAATCAAGAAGGATGTACCTTCTACTTCATAACTAATTTATATTCTCTTTTACACTGATCACAATACAGCACAAACATTGAGTTCAGAGCATTAGGCCAACTGTCAGCTTCATTTGAAATACTTTATTCCAGTATTACCCTTCTTAATGGTTACTACGCCTCTGCACTTCCAGCATTATTTCTTTCTAGTCAATCATCCAGGTGTCAGTGTACTGTTTGGCCATTCCATGCCGTTTTACTTCTCTCCGACACCCTCTGTTCAGGCTGGAGCATTTTAGGCTTTACCTCACGTTTGCCACTGAACTACACATATATATACAGGCATAAATCAACAATTCACATTCAATTTTCATTAAAAGATATTGAATGGTTCAAGCTTACCACAATTCATACGAATAAACACAGATACGTTGATTAGCAATGAATTCTGGCACAAACTGGCACAAACTTCCATCTGCTTATCTTCCAGGCTTTTATTTAGCCAAATATATGCTGGCTTCAACGCACTGATGCTTTATCAAGCTATTTTAAACAAGTGGTTTCGAACTAACGCTCCCAAGTGTGTATATCAGCGAGACTGGCCAATGAGCCACGTTTCGACAAGTGTTTGAAAAAATGTTACCTTTCCCCGTTTCCCCTAACAACCAAGATAGTATTTATAGCCCGACCAATCGTGGTTAGGCTTTCATTTGTTGCGCTCCAATCAATTTGGAGTTTACATGGTAGGCTATTTCTGTAACGTAAATTTTTTTCAAACACGTTAAAAAAAAATCTTATGAGCAGAAATGATTTTATGCTGTCAGGCACCCCCAATATTTTATTTTGGGTATAATTTATTAATTCCTGGACTATTTGCGTAACGTTTTACATATTATTTGTCAGCAAGCCCTAAGGAACCCAAAAATACTAATTTAAAGGAGCTACGTGGCTGCGTTCAAAATATGCAATTTCTTCTACCTCCTGTTTTGAAGATGTGCTGTCTGGGTACTGTTATGTGTTCAAACGTAAACCCATCTATTGTTATCTTTTCTAATAAGAGTCTGTTATGATTTATAAACCTAACTCTGGGAAAGGGTAGTGTATTTTATCACTGTCCGTCTGAAAAAGTTAGTGCTTGTAGACTTACACGCGTGATGGCAGCATTTGCGTATCGCGCGAAGCGTGTTTAGTGTTCGGCTTTTTGCCTCTCCCTTCTCTTTTTATCCTTCTGTCCATCTGTTCGTTCGTTTTGGTAACGTAATATAATTAATGTTAGGATTAATTTAGGTCATTACGCAGTACGTCTCAATGCTTTTCCAAGAAATACAGCACACGTTTCATTGAAGAAAGCGGGTAATAATACAGTAAGCTTTTATATCAACGTGAAAGCGTTACAATTTGCAGACGAAGCAGAAAACAAGGGGGATTTCGAGTACATTCCTTGTGACAGCACTGTCATTTTACCATTGCTCTTCTCTTTATTAATTTTATTTGTTAGGCTTCATATTTACCTAATAATTTATATATGTGGATTAGAATATTTCATGACACCTCCCCTCTTAAAACAGACATTATATGTCAGTCCTTTATTCTATATACACATAGAGAAATTTATTATTATTTCTGGGGTTTACGGTGATTCTCATCACACGGATGGCGGCTTAAAAAATCCGCTCCCAGATTGGTTTTTCCAGATATATATTCAATGCTAAAATTATATGGAGCCAGAAGCAAAGACCATCGGAGTAACCTAGAGTTCTCATGCTTAGCCTGTGCTAAAAACGATAAAGGTTTGTGGTCAGTTTGCAACTTAAATGCCTTCCCATATAGATAAATATTGAATTTCTTTATTGCCCATATTACTGCAAGACATTCTTTTTCGCTAGTTGAGTAGTTGATTTCAGCTTTATTCAACTTTCTGCTAGCATATGCCACTGGGCTTAATTCCCCATCCAATGCATCTGATTTCTGTAGTAAAGTTGCACCTAGCCCAATATTACTTGCATCCGTCCTTACTATGAATTCTTGACTTAAGTCAGGTAATTTCAAAATGGGTTTACTTGTGAGCTTTTCCTTCAATTCTTGGTAAGTCATTTCACATTGTGGTGTCCATGTAATGCGATCTGGAAGTCCTTTACGTGTCAATTCCGTTAAAGGTGCACATATGGAATTAAAGTTTTTGATATACTTCTGGTAGAAACCACATAATGAGACAAAGGATCTCACGTCCTTCTTGGTTTGTGGTCTCGGGGCTTTCTGTAGTTTCTCTAAATTCTTTGGGTCAGGGGTCATGTTTCCCTGATAAACTGTGTGTCCCAAAAATTCCAATTCTTTACATCCAACGCAACATTTGGTTGGTCGGGCTGTTAAATTTGCCTCCCTAAGTCGATCAAACAGCATGTTCAGAGAGTCAATGTGTTCCTCAAATGTTTCTGTTGCTATAAGGATATCATCCATAAAATTTGTTATACAGGGATTATTCAGAGGATCCAATAATTTTCTCATCATTCTAGAGAAGACACTAGGTGCATTCTTCAATCCAAATGGCAATCTATTAAACTCATAGTGTCCTTCTGAGGTACTGAAAGCTAGGTATGGTCTAACCTCAGGCTTTACTGGAATCTGATAGTATCCTTTACTCAGATCCACTTTTGAAAAATATTTAGCTTTATTTAGCCTGGCAAACAGCTGATTTGTATCCGGTAATGGATCCACCTGTCCTTCTGTAATAGCATTCAGTCTCCTGTAATCTATACAGAGTCTATGTTCTCCAGAGGGCTTCCTTAAGAGTACAACACCGGAACTATACGAAGACTCACTGTGCGAAATAATTCCTTCCTTCAATAGATAGTCTATTTCTTCCTTCAAAGCTTTTTCCTTAGCAAACGGAATCGAATATGGTTTCATACAGACAGGTGTGGAGTCTATGAGTTTCATATCATATTCCAATAGGTTTGTATGCCCTGGTCGGTCTGTTAACACCTCTGCATGATTATTTAGAACCTGTTGCACTCTCTCTTTCTGAGTTTTCGTTAAATGCGTACTGATTTTCACCTGTGCTGCTGTCTCACAGGGGTGTAATGGATATTCAAATGATGAAAGTGGTTCCTTTTTCATCTCCATGGCGATGGACAAGGTCAACAAGTGTGTCTCTTCCTGATGTTCTCTTTCCAAATATTTCTTCAGGAGATTCACATGATAGATTTTTTTCTTTCCCCTTCTTATCTATCTTATAATTTGTTCTAGACACCTTCTCTAGAACTGTATATGGACCCTGCCATCCAATTTGTAACTTATTCTGACTCCCGGGCAAAAGAAGCAGTACCTTCTCTCCCACAGCCAAATTTCTGTCTTTCGCCTTCCTGTTATAATAGGCAGCATGTTTCTTCCTGGCTTGTTTCAAATTTTCATTGGCAAGTTTCCAGCCAGTTTTTAACCGAGTGGTCAGCTCATTCACATACTGGTATGAAGATGTAATGTTTTCCTCTGCCTTTTCATCAGTCCACGTTCTTAACATAACTACATATGGACCTTTAATTGTGTGGACCTATTTGTCCATGCACCGGTATGGTCTCTTCCACTTGAAGCTTTATAGTGATGATTTTTCCTCCCAGAATTATCATTCACAAAACGACCGCTACCAATTTTTCTTTTGGGGCTGTCTCCCCTCTTAAAATTCTTGATGAGAGATTTCCTCTCTACATCCTCTTCCTCCAGTTTGTTTAAGTCCGATTGAGGGATTTTCGGCTTATCCTGGGGTAAGACATCCTTTTGCACTCTCCGCATAGTGGCCATTGTAAAACAGTTAAGTGAAGCTTGTCCGTGAAAAGGGGCTTCCCATTTCATTTGGTCCACTTTATCAAATCTATTTTTCCTTTTATTATCAGGCCTAATTTTGCCCCTTGGCGTGTCCAGGTCCTGATCCATGTTCCCACTTGTGGGTGTTCCCTCATGTGCTATGCTACACCTTTCTACAAAATTTTCAATGTCCCATCTTGCTTTGGGCCAATAATAATTGTGAGCCACCTTTTGAATGATGGTACCTATCTTCTCATGGTCCCCATCTGGTTTCACATGTAGGCTCCTTATTAATTCTGTCCTGTATCTTTTTGGAAGAACCAGCTGTCCGTGACCATGGGATCTAGTTCCGGTCTTCCTATACATCAACTTGTTTTTCATGTAAAAATCTCCCTTGCCTGGAGTTGTATGACAAGTTGACAATTTTCTGAAACAAGGCTTGAGTGTTTTATCCCCAGCCTGTGCCTTCCTCATCTCTTCTGGAGTGGTATCTAACATAATATCCTCCTCCTGTCTTGAGGTCGACCTGACCTGAAGGGTTGCCATATACACAGGTTTCCTTCTGCAACGGTCAGTGTCATGATTGTCCATCTGACAATTCTTACACCACCTTTTTCCTTGGTTGAAAGATTTTCTTTCATCATATTTCCTTTCATCGAATTGTGGGAATTTATTTTTATTGTCATACCGTGGCCTATCAAATTGGTGCTTACCTTTATTTTGATCTCTAGGATCAAATTTATTAAAGTTCTGTGGTGCCCTAAAGTTATCCACTTGTTTCTTTTTATTACCTGTTACCTCTGCTTGAGCTGCTTGATACCTTTCAGCAACATTTAGCAACTCACCCAGCCTCTCTGCACCTTGTTCCATGAGAAACTTTCTCAGGTCTGGAGCCATGGACTCTCTTAGTTGCTCTATAAGGACCATTTCCTTAAGATCTTGGGTTTTCCCCAGAGAAGTCCATTTCTCCAAGTATGTCTCGATTCGTGCAGAGAACTGGTGATAGGTTTCACCTGACAGTAGTTTAGCATTCCTAAATTTTTTCCTGTAAAACTCTGCATTCTTTTCATACCTTAACAAAAGAGCCTGCTTTAGCATGTCATAATTTTCCTGATCACCTCTGCTCATTTTTGCAAAAACTTCATAAGCTGCCCCACGAAGTCCCTGAGATAACTTTAAGCTCCACCTTTCTCTCTCCAACCCATACGTGGTAGCTAATAGTTCGTACCTATTTATATAGCTCTCAATATCATCGTCTTTCTCAACAAAATGATCTAAATGAAAATTCATAGCTGAGATTGAGGCTCCTTGAGTAACCGTAGCATCAGAGGCAAAGGGACTGGCACCATTTTCAGGAGCATGGCCTTGAAACTCAAACTCCCTTAGTCGTAACTCATGTTCCCTTTGTAATCTTTTATCTTCTGCTTCCCTTTCTGCAGCTAATTTCCTCTCTTCCCTTTCTGCAGCTAATTTCTTCTCTTCCCTTTCTGCAGCTAATTTCTTCTCTTCTCTTTCTGCAGCTAATCTTTTGTCTTCTCTTTCTGCTTCCAATTTCTTAGTCTCTTTGTCAGCCTCAATCTGCAACCTCTTAGTCTCAGCCTCAGCTTGCAACCTCTTAGTCTCAGCCTCTAACTTTCTTTCGGCCTCTTTTTCTAATCTTCTTTCTTCGCGTTCAATAAATTTGTCACATTCCGTTGTGACATAGGCAACCATAACTTGCCCATCTAATCCTAACTCTTTTGCAGTCTGAACCGCAGCAGATCGAAATTTGGCCAGGTCCGCCATTGTCTATCAGGTAAATTTTTATAATGTCTACCCAACAATTCAATTTCTAACTATATATCTAATGACAAAGTCTAGGGTATGAGTATGGTGAAGTGTAAGTCACAACAACAGACAGATAAACAATTTAATTTAATCCACTACTCTTGACAACACTGTGACACTCACATACATATAACACTCTACAAAGATATCTTAAAAGAGTCACTGATAAACTTTCAAATAACAATATGTATTCATTACTGGCATGAATGAATATGTGTCCTGATTCAACTACAAGGGAACCAG
>JAMPIV010015438.1:0-264138 GCA_024509875.1 Oreohelix idahoensis
TCATCCTCAAGACTGGGACAGAGTTTTACCTGCGGCCCTCTTCGCTTACAGAGAGGTACCCAATGAACATACGGGATTTTCTCCCTTTGAACTCGTCTTTGGCGCGCGTCCGCGTGGCCCTATGTCGTTGCTTCACGATCTCATAACATCTGACAATATTGACGATGACACAAAGTCATCCTACGAATATGTCATCGCGTTGAGACAAAAGATTATCGAAGCATGCAAATTAGCAACTTCTTCTTCTGAATTTGCGAAACAGAAGGCAAGGCAATTTGCCAATAAGAAGAGATGCTTACGACAACTTTGTCCTGGTGACAAAGCATTTGTATTACTACCTTGTAGGGAAAACAGATTACTTATTTCTTGGAAAGGTCCGTACGATATAATATCGAAAATTTCCGATGTCGACTATATTGTCGATATTGATGGGAAGCATAAAACCTTCCACATCAATATGCTTACTGAATTCCATGAACGTCCGGATTATTTGCAACCCATTTTCCAAGCAACGGACAATTCTCCAGTACAACATGGTCATTACTCATCACTGTCCGTGATACAGGATGAGGAAACAAGTTTTTCAGATGTAAATCTTCCTCTTCCAATGATCCCACTTCATTCCAGTGAATCATGGAAGAACGTTACTGTCTCTCCTGATTTGTCTCTAGGAGAACAGCGACAAGTTTCAACTATGTTGCAAACATTTCAGGATGTACTCACTGACATCCCTGGACAAACGAATGTCATTCAACATGACATTGTTCTAACTGACCATACTCCTATTAGGGTTAGACCTTATCCTATACCTATACATTTTCAAGCACAGGTCGAGAAAGAGTTGGATGAGATGATAGATTTGAAAATAATCGAACCATCCACCTCTGCATATTCTTCGCCGATGGTTATTGTGCGTAAAAAAGACAATAACATACGTCTTTGCGTTGACTATCGAAAATTGAATCAAGTAACGAAGTTCGATGCCGAACCTATGCCTTTACTGGAAGAGCTACTTACTCGACTCTCCAAATCTCATTTTTTCACTAAACTTGATTTGTCTAAAGGATATTGGCAAGTTCCTTTATCTGAACGCGCCAAACCTCTCACGGCTTTTTCAACACCTAGAGGTTTGTTCCAATGGAATTTTATGCCTTTCGGTCTTATGAACGCACCAGCTACGTTCGTACGCATGATGCGCCGAATCCTATCTTATCGGTCAGATGTCATTGCATATCTAGACGACATCTGTCTTTTCAGCGATACTTGGGAAGATCACTATTCAGGGTTAGATGAATTGCTGTCTACTTTGCGTGAGCACAACCTGACAGCGAAACCCTCTAAAGCCTATATTGGTTTTAGCGAAATTTCTTTCCTAGGCCACCGAGTTGGTCATGGTTTCCTAAAGACAGAGGACCATAATACTAGTAAGATACTTAACATCTCAATCCCTAAGACTAAAAAACAGGTGAGAAGTCTGTTAGGTCTTATTCAATTTTATGGCAGATTCATTCAGAATCTATCCTCTATCATGGCACCTCTCTCAACACTTCTAAAGAAAGGTTCGCCTAATGTGGTCCACTGGTCTCAGGAATGCCAATGCTCTCTGGATAAGATTAAAACACTGTTTTCAACACCACCTATTTTAGTGCTACCCACTAAAGATAAGACATTCGTTCTTCGTAGTGACGCTTCATCCACTGGGATTGGAGCGGCACTAATGCAAGAGTACTCTGGAACTCTGCATCCTGTAATGTATATTTCCAGAAAACTTAATGCGGCAGAAAGGAATTATTCGGTTTTAGACCGTGAGCTATTAGCTATGGTTTGGTCGATCCTCAAACTACAGAGATTCCTTCTAGGCGCACATTTCATAGTAGAAACCGACCAAAAAGCTCTTACTGCTATACAGAGTAAGAATTTGAAGAGCTCGAGGTCTACTCGATATGCAATTGCTCTTCAACCTTTTCATTTCTCTGTGCGAGCTATTCGTGGATCAGATAATGTGATGGCAGACATTCTGTCAAGATGCCCACATGATTCCACATAACTATTAGGGCTTAGACTTCTTGATATGTCTAGTTCTATAGTAGTTCCTTTTCTATATCATGATAGATACACATTTGTAATTTAATAATATAATGATTGTATCACTACATAGCGGTTCATGATGTTTATTCACCGCTGTGCTTTGATGATTTTTTCTTCATAAATCATAAATTTAAGATATCTAATACGAAATGATGATATGAATTTTTTAGGCATTGTGTAATTGCCAGAATTGTATTATACTTTGATGACACCTTCCTGGAAAAATATACTTGTAGAGAAATAATTTCTCTCAGTTTATGAGACACATTCTCACCAGTCGCTCCATAAGTCGACTTAGCCTCATATTAGGCGTTATAGGTATTCCTGATATTTTCATCTGCGCATTATTCATGCGTTGTGAGCCTATTGTACGTTGCTCCTAGATGTATTTCAAAAAAAAAAAAATGTTCCATTTTTTTTTTCCCGGGAGGTGTGGTAAGACTGTTACGTGCAGTCTTTGATATCTTACAATATTATACATAGGTAATTTTTTAGTGCTTAAGGGAAAGTCATTATTGAGTTACTTCCCTTGAAACTTCCGCGGATAAATCCATTTTACTGCGATTTATTCGTTGTTTGGGTAATAATAGATTGTTCTTGCTTCAGAATATCTATGGCCTGAATTTATGTGTATTGTTTGTCTGAGTAGGACGAGTCTGTCTTATATCTGTATATCTTTACATATCTAAGTCGAACTATATGTTCTGTTGTCTCTAGAGAGGTCAAAGGCTATTCGGCGGATGTGTCGCTAGAGTGGTGTGATTTGGCTTCGTCCTGATAGGGACTGTGTGTGTTTTCTATGTCGGCTTGTCGCCGGGAAAAAGTGATCTCAGTATTTTGGGGAAAGTGATAGTCGTCTAGACCTATCGTGTATGCTTTACCCCAGTGTTTATTCATATTGCCAAGGAATGGCAGTTTCATATTCCCTCTACCAAGGTAATCAAAGATACTCTTATGAACTCTCGATCGAAGCCACCATTTTCGATAATTACGATTTGAATGTCTAAGAGAATATATTTGACTCGATGAAAACGACTTCGATTCCTAGCAGCACTATATTCTGTAGAATGCAGTCAATTGTTCATGATCAAATCTACAGAGCAATGCAATGTTGTATGAATGACTAACTTTAGGACAGATTCATTATCTGTATCCAAACGTGAGTGACAGCTCACGAGTGAAGCCATCTTGGAACCAAAACATGTAGGACTTTCAAGAAGAGAAAAGGGATGCCCGTATTATCGCTTGATCAGTCCAGAGATCACTGCTACACATGAGAACCCATTGTTAGCGGTTCAATATTATTATATGGAAAAATATGTGCTGAACATTATGTTGAAGAATCGTCGCTAAACGAGATTAGGTTTAGAAGCCATCTGAAATATTGTTTATAAGCTGACGTGCTCAGTCAGTGAAGTCAGATGATATATGTATGGGCGATACTGAGTGCTTGGCTACTGACAGTCCATTATACCATTATTCTACATGAGTGCCCATGTAACATTGCAAGACCATTTGTCCACTGTACTATGATGTATTATGGCAACCTGTGATTTGTCACTATCTGTGCTGTCGAGTGTGTACGTCCAATTAAACTTTAGAAAAGGTACACAGTCGTTGGTGTCGATGACTTCCGGTCATACATGAGTGTGAGAAGAGAACATTTGTCAACAACACGAACCCTTATCATCATTCGCACATTATACACTCCATCCATGTCTACACAACACTGCGTAGGTCAAGTTGACATTCCATACACTACAGTGGGGCAGGCAACACCATAGGGATCTTGTCAACTGATGATGATAGACGCCTGTCTTCCCGCCTAGGAGTGTTCTGGTGTACTTTATCAACATATATTATATCCAACTAAATATCAACATTATCAGCCTCAGTACTGGGAGGCCACGTTTCCGGTACACCACACACAGGCAATTGAGGCAACGGTCGCCGTGGGCGTTTTATTTCTTGAATACAGGGGTATGCTGCTCTTATAGCTGATGTACTGTTAGGGTACCAGATATTTCACTTATCTGGCCCACTGGGACTGTCTGAATTCTTTCTGCCGAATGACCACTGCTCCAAAAGTAATAGGGGGGAAACTGGTGACCCCTATCACTACTGGACTCCAAAACTCCTCAACAGCTTTCACATAGAACTCTGGGACCGGACTAGTGCCAGATAAGACCCTGTAATAATGAAACAATGTCTCCTGGGTGATATCTTATTTAGACTGTGCTTTATATACAAAAGAGCATATATAAGAAATAAAGAGCTGGGTCATATCCAATGGACCAATCCAGCACATCCATTCCACAGTGTACCAGTGTTGTTCACATGTCTCTCCTACAAAGGCGGCACTGCATCTGCAATAATCTTATTAATCTTTCTTTTCTACCATACAATGGGATAGGTGAGCTGTGTCCCTCTGGTCACCTAAGAAAACATTTTATTTCACAAAACATGTGCATTTACAAAACTGGCAATGTGTTTCATCTTAATTCCCCTTCAAGCCCTGCATAAATCAGCTTGGGACCTGATTACTTACAGTCGTGATGGCAGCATCTCTCACTCACATTTTTAAACAAAAGATATATGAATAATGTCGGTCTTACCAGAATTCAATGAAAAAAACACAGGTACGTTGAATAGCAGATTCCAGATGTACTGCTGGCTGGACTGTGATACCTATACTTTCATATATATTTGCTTTATTAAGGCTAATCACTTTTCACAAAATTCACAACGTCCTGCTCTCGGGACTATCTTCTACAAATGGCGTCAAGCCGTTGAATTTTCTTAATAATATGAAAGGCTTTGGCCAATGACCGAATGACAATTTTGAAATTTGAAATTAAAAGCAAAAACAGACTTGATTTTTGGACACTACCAAGTTTTTTTCCTCTCTCATTCTTAGATGTCTACTGCTAAATATATTTTGTGTTAAGCCATCCCATAATTTTTCTCCCCCTTTTCTGCCCCGTTCTACAACAGACTACTTGTAACCTTTTCCTGCCTTTTTCAAGGACGCGTCAAAAAAGTCACCGTTAGTGCAAGTCCAAACGAGCATGTGTTGGTCTGTCTGTACGAACAAATACCGTCTTTTGTCTATAACTTTATTTCTATCTGTCGGACTTTTGATTCGAAAGCATATTACATATCAGAACAAGACCAGCTCTTAGACTAGCTAACTTTTATGATCATAAACCTAGTAATAAAGAATTCAATATATTTTCCATTTTGGTGTTCGTTGTTTTCTAAGTTTCCACTACTTGAATGTTATAAAAATCGCCTCAGATCTTCCTTTTTCCCAAGAGGAAGTAATTAGCGTGTGTGTATATATATGTTTTTCCACAGTGTCTGTGGTTAGAAATGTATTGGGCTAGCGGGGTATTTTTAAATTTTTAAACTTGCGACATCGTTTTCGACACAAGCTAGCGGCCTCGTCTCGCACTGTTGGCCCGAGTAGCTAATTCAAACCTCTAACACTTGACAAGCCGGCAGCAGGTGTCCGCTCTCTCAATCTTATGCGTTCGTGTGTTTTATTCTTTCTATCTTTCCTGGAACCTTACGCTAGTAGAATTTTCAAATTTTTATCGTTAACCCTTGACGGGCGCGTTATAAATGCTAATACTACCAACAGCGGCGATAAGATTTCTCACTATGTTCTGTCCTGCTTAAATCAATGCGTTTTCTGGCGCAGGGAAGAAGACGCGTTACAACTTTATTAATTTTATTTCTACTGCTATTTTTTTGACTTTAATATATATATTTTTTTATGATTTTATCGCTGTATCACTGTACTTTACCACATAGGGCGAAGTCTCTAACCCTCCACTCCCCTACGGAAGTATTTGCCATGGGACTGTCTTTGTCTTTGTTTACCACTCCTCAGACCTATTTATGTTCCGCCAGGTGAATTGAGGTATTATCGTAACAATACCCAGTCATTATCACTTGTCAGCGAGCGAGATTCTTATCATGAAAAGACGGTCTCGCCCGATCAACATCTATAGAAGCCAATATTGTCTATCTGAAATAGCTGCCGTCTGAGGTGAGCAGATTACACAGGTGGTAGATGCGTTTATCGTTTCACGGAACCATCCCTGTGGGTGATTATCACGATAATCTGTCTGGAGAGACAATATTGGCGATCGGTAGCATCGGGACATCAAATGAGTTCACAGATGGTGTTTATGAGTTGTGCACAAGATGCCGGCGGAAGTCTGACGCAACGATATGAAGAGGTCACGCGTAGATATTAAATTTAATATTTTGAAAAACGTGAGGGTATTTTTTGAATTTGAAACACCCCTACCCATGTAGTGCTGAACGAGATTCGATTGGATTGGTTGATTTGAGAGGCCAAAATATACAATTTATCTAATTGGAAAATTAGGCGGAAACACAGCTGGAATTTGAACTGAGGATTGTGAGATATAATGTAGTGACATCAAAGTCAGTATACACACCGCAGCGCAAACGTCAGACTAGCGACTCCTAAAAGCCAGAAAAAAAAAGGAGACACTGAACTTAGAAAATCCACAACTATAAGTAACAGATCGAGTATTGTGCAACTAGGGAAATTATAAGTAAACCCGCATTTTAAATACAAGACTGAAAACTAAGGAATTTGATCACAAGTCATAGAGAAATTAAACGAAAGTTTTCCCAGGCCACTGATTTCTCAGAATACCCGCCGTCAAAGTCAAAATTAACTCTAATTTCCCAGACCAAGTCATAGAGGAATTAAACAAAAGTTTTCCCAGGCCAGGATTTTGCAGAACACCCACCGTCAGAGGAATTAACTCTAATTTCCAGACCTAAGTGATTTCTAAGCATCTAATACAGAGCTGTGTCCGGTCTAAATCTGTGCAAGAAGATTGTGGATTCCCAAAATTTTGGATTCGTGGTTACAAGCCATCAGACGATTTGTGGTACTAACGCCGCTAGTGTGAGAGAAAAGCATCCACCCTAACCGGCTACAGTGGAAGAGAGTGTGGAGAAGGCTCTCGTCATCACAGAATTGATGAACCACAGCGGCAGGACTCGGCCAGAGTTAGGTTTCTTGTAAAATAGGTGAAAGCAACGGACTTTTGATAAATCCTCACCTACGTCTCCGTGAAGAAAACTTTTATCTAAATTTCACCAATCTTTCCCTATTTATTTTAACTGTTAAAGATTCATTCGTTATTAAAATAAATTGTTACATGTTGTTTGTTTTAAAACTAAACAATCAAAGTTGCTTCAGTTTTATATGTATGAAAGCAAACGTATGAGCCAGAATATTTAATATATATAAATAAATACCTAGACATATATTTAACTCTAACCAAAGCTATTACTTCATGAAAACGGATGTCCTGACCGCAAAACAGGATACAAGAATAGGATTTTGGAATGTCAGTACAATGTACGAGACAGGTAAACTAAGACAGGTCACGGCAGAAATGAGAAACTATAGGTTACACATCCTGGGGATAAGTGAGAGCAGATGGACAGGGGCAGGAAAAGTTAAAACAGCAACAGGAGAAACAGTACTTTACTCTGGAAGAGAGGATGGACAGCACAGTGAAGGCGTAGCCATTATTCTACAGAAAGGGATAGAAAGGACATTACTGGAATGGAAACCCATCAACAACAGACTGATACGATTGAGATTGAGAGGGAGATTCACCAACACTACAATAATACAATGCTACGCACCAACGAATGATAGCGATGAGGAGGTCAAGGATGAATTCTATCAACAACTGCAGAAAGAAATGGAAGACACACCTAGATATGATCTTGTTATAGTAATGGGAGACCTCAATGCGAAAGTTGGTACACACAATACATATAATGAAAGAACAATGGGGAAATGCGGCAGCGGAACAGCAAACGAAAATGGGGATAAGCTAATAAGTTTCTGTAGCATTAACAACCTGGTCATTGGAGGAACACTTTTCCCACATAAGGAAATTCACAAGTTAACATGGGAATCACCAAATGGTCGGGACAGAAACCAGATAGACCACATCATGGTTAACGGTAGATGGAGACATGCATTACAAGATGTGAAGGTAAGAAGAGGTGCAGATGTGGGAAGTGATCACCATTTAGTAGTAGCAAAACTGAAAGTGAAACTAAGAAGGGCTGGACCAACTGTAACTACACAGAAAAGGTTTGACATCAGCAAATTGAAGGACCCCCTTACCAGAAAAGCTTTTGCGGCCGACATTAAGAAACGATATCAATTTGCCAAAAGCCAGGAAAAGACATTGACTGATGATATAGACCAGAATTTCAACACCATTTCAACAGTATATAAGGAAAGTAGCAAATCATGCTTAGGATTCCAGGAAAGGAAGAAGCAAGACTGGATAACACCAGAAACACTAAACACCATAAAGATGAGAAAGGAAATGAAAAGAAAGAAAACAGAAGCGAAGTCCCCCAGGTTAAAGCAACTATATAGCGAACAGTACAGCCAGCTGGACAGGGAAGTTAAACGCCAAACCCGAGCCAACAAAAGGAATTTCCTAGACGATCTTGCAAAACAGGCAGAAGAGGCAGCACTGAGAAATGAACAAAGCACAGTATACAAAATAACTAAATTCATCAGCGGAAAACAAGGTGCAAACAATATTACATTAGTAAGAGATAAGCAAGGAAATCTCATCAAGACAGCAGAGGGACAGGAAACAAGATGGGCAGAGCACTTCAGAGAAACTCTGAACAAGGAAATACCAGAGACACAATTGAATGTTCCTGAGGCTGAAAACGATCTAGATGTAAATACAGACATTCCACGAAAAGAAGAAATCATCACAGCAATCAAAGGGTTAAAGAACGGTAAAGCTCCGGGCCATGATAACTTAAATGCAGAGCTATTTAAGACAGACCCTGAGCTAGCAGCAGAACTATTAGAACCACTATTTGCACAAGTGTGGAAAACGGGGACAACACCATCAGAGTGGAACAAAGGAATAATTGTCAAATTGCCCAAAAAGGGAGATCTTGCAGACTGCAATAATTGGAGAGGAATCACTCTTCTCTCAGTTCCCAGCAAAATACTAGGCAGGATAATTATACAGAGAATTTCAAAGGCAGTAGACTACAAACTGAGGAAAGAACAAGCAGGATTTAGAAAGAACAGAAGATGTGTAGACCATATATTCACTCTCAGGAACATTATAGAGCAGTGCTCAGAATGGCAAAGACAGCTTTACATAAATTTTGTTGATTTTGAAAAGGCTTTTGACAGCATACATAGGGACAGTTTATGGAAAATACTGAGGGCTTATGGAATTCCAAGCTGCATAGTGTCAATCATAAAAAGCCTCTATGCCAACTTTACGTGTAGTGTTGGGCAGAGCAACCTAACCTTCGAGGTGAAGACAGGAGTACGACAGGGATGCCCCTTATCAACCACTCTTTTTTTAACAGTCATAGACTGGGTGATGCGCCAGACAACAGAGGGCAGTCCAAGAGGAATAAGATGGACTACATTTTCTACATTGGAAGATCTGGAATATGCAGATGACATTGCACTGCTGGCACATTCACATCAACACATCCAGGAAAAAAACGGATAGACTTAATAAATTTAGCCAGCAGGTGGGCTTGAACATCAATTTAAAGAAGTCTGAGGTCATGACGCTCAATGTGAGCAACCCTGAGCCCATATCAGTAAGGAATCAGCAATTGGTACAGACAGATACCTTCACATACCTAGGAAGCATAGTAACACCAGACGGTGGGGCAGGCAAAGACATCAACATCAGAATGAATAAGGCAAGAACAGCCTTCTTTAGCCTAAATAACATCTGGAAGTCCTCCCAATACAGCACAAGCACAAAATTAAGATTATACCAGAGTTGCGTGCTTTCTGTGCTTCTCTATGGTGCGGAATGCTGGAGAGTCACAGAGAAGGAAATGTCAAAATTGTCCTCTTTTCACACAACATGCCTAAGAAAAATTCACCGCATCTTTTGGCCGAATACCATCACCAACCAAGATCTGCTTACTCGTAGCAAGCAAGAGGACATGCACACCATCATAGCTGGCAGACGCTGGAGCTGGGTTGGTCATGTCCTCAGAAGAGACCCCAATGCCATCACAAGAACAGCTATGCTTTGGACCCCTGAAGGAAAGCGAAAGAGAGGCCGACCAAAAACAACTTGGCGGAGGACTGTGGAGGCTGAGATGCAAAGAATGAACCAGAGTTGGGGCACTGTACGAAGGATGGCCACCGACCGTGCAAAGTGGAATCAGTTTGTTGTTGCCCTACAAGACGCCACTAGGCGTGAAGGCCACTGACTGCTTTGACGGTCGGTGGTTAAGGATCGAAGAAGAAGAAAGCTATTACTTATAAGAGGAATTTCGTTGGATTACACCAACTCGGGGCTTGAACGGGCTAAACCATTTCTTAAATCCTTCACAAAAGGCGACGGACCAGATATAATGCGTTAACAATTGTTCAGCCCAATGCAACATTGTTCGTGACTTCTGGAAATATCTTGTGAATGCTCCCATAAGGTACATGTGTCACTAATCTTCTATCTACGTCTATGCCAAGAGTAATCTTGCGCGCAGGTAGATACCTTGGAAGCCAATGTTAGATACTCTTGGGGTTTGGTCACTGTTGGACCACTACTGCAAAGCTGGGGAGGCAATCCGTGACAGCATCTATTGTGTATACAGCCAGCACGCTACATGAGCAATTAGCATAAATACTTTTCGACATTTGCAGAGGGAGACTGAGCATCTTTTGGATTGGCGTAGTGCAGTGATGTCCATTCTGATCAACAATGACTAAGTCATCATCATCCTATGATGGTATGAGTGAATCAGGATGTTACAGTTAAGTCTCTAATAGTATACAACAAAATAATAATAGCTAATGTCTGTTTTCACATCCTGACAGATTTTAATAAGCCCAGTAATTTGTGCAGCAGAAAGAGATACAGTTGGACGTTGTGGTGAAGCTCATTAGAAGTACAACAGAAGCAAAACAATAGATTCACTGGTTTTTCACGTGCATAGAAATAACTAGATGACTTAGTAATATCTTTTGAGAATAGAAAATACAGTTAAGGAACATAAAAGGACTGTGGATAAAAGTCGTTTTCAATTGAATGATCAAATGAGCCCCCGGGAGATGCACAAATCTATGTTGTAATAAATAATTTATCACAGTTATGCCCATAGTTACTCGATATTACATGAACGGTTTAACAACTTGTAGTTTAGGGTTATTTCCGTTTTAGTTTTTAAAGACAATCTTCATTGTACATGGACAACTTCATCAGTGCTCTGATCTCCTCCCTCACAGCACACAAGGAGGATCTCAGCACAGTGCACGAACTCCGTAGCACCGGCGAGAATCCCAATGTGTGTATACAGGAATCACACATTCTATAAATATTTTTGTGGCGGGTAGGTTTTCCTAATTTTGCCAAGGCACCGGCCGTATGGTCTACTCTTTACGATTTAAACTGCCAAGGGATTTTTAACGTGCGCGACTTGACTCGCGACCTCCTATCTTTCCACACTAATCCGAGAAGACAATTAATGATCGCCTGTTATGGAATTACACTGCAATAGATGAATCATCAAGGTTAAGACTGTTGGAATTTGGCAACAAACGTAAGGCTAGTAGAGATGGACGTATGAGAGGATGCATCCGTCGTGTTTACAAGCGAGCTACAGGAACAATTAGCATTCACACTCTTTGACATATACTGATAGAGACTGGGCACCTATGGGTTTGCCCGGAGTGCAATGAGGTCAATTCTGTATAACAATAACAATTTATTTATATATATATCACTGACAATAAACAGGGTATGGCTTTAAGTCAGCCATTACTGAACACGAACCTAACCACCTTGAATGATAATGTTCAGCAAGACTGGCAACTAAACCTGGGGACACTAATAGCGTCACAGATTTGACATTGATGTCTAGTGCTGCTGCCACCCTTGCAGGTTGGAGTGTATTAGGATCACAGAAAAGTTATCATTTACTGTGTGTCGTATTCATTGCAAAGAGGAGGACCATCAGACGCAAGAATCCCAAACACACTTTCAAGTAACCTACAGGCTCACATGACTGGAGTAGCCATGTACATATATTGAATTAAAATTCCAGAAACAAGACAGTAAGAACATCTGTCCCCCAACCCCAATGGTGGAATGAGACTGGAAAAAGCACGGATAGAAAAGTAAAGAACGACAAAGTGATAGAGGAAAGCGTGAAAGAGAAAGACAATGAGTGATGGAGGGGTTGAACAGATGATGGAGAAAACAGCAAGATATCAGTATGTTCAACAGCTTTGCAAGGAAGGTCAATGTGGCAGATTATGGTCAAAGCAAGGTAACCATTGTGTCACAGGTAGGTATAATTTGAGAACAGATTATGTCTGAGTTCAGACAGATTATGAATACAAAGATGTGAAATAGATGAGAATAGAGTCACTACTGAAATTATAAGAAGAGATATGACTTCTGAAGCGTGGTTGGGCCACGTCTTCAGCCTACTGTGACTTATTTTACTAACACAATCTGTTTCTCTCCCTCCTATGCTCCTAAGGCAGTAAGGGACAACGTTATGACATACAGTTACAGTTATAAAAAGAAGAGATCCTGACCACATGATAGGTTTTTATGTTTATTAAACAGCACACAAAAACGATACCACAGCATGAACAAAAAACCCCACCCGTATGCCTTCACAATATATGACGGCTACAGGGATACATTTAAATCATCAAATACAAAATTATGGCCAACGCCCACGTTATCGCTTCAATATGCTCAAACACACACACGCCAACCTCGCCTCACTACCTCTCTACGCATACTCTTCCTGGCACGCTTAAAATGTCCAAATTAAGGGGTTAGGCCCCCAGCTATCAAAACTATGACAGCGTCCAAATCCTTTTAGGGCACTAAAGCGATCAGGTACTCTCCTCCTCTGCTAAGAAAAGTCACTCTGTTCCATCTAAGGTTTTATATCCTCGGAATACGGAGTTAAGCTCCCACTGGAAACAGTTAAATAAATACCAAGAATATCACTTTATATCGCGGGTGGCCACCACTAATTCAGCAAAATTCTGTAACCCTGGCTGGGCGAATTTCTCTCACTGATCAAAATAGATACTCCAGGAGCGAATCAGTGAATTTCAGCTATTAAATCAGGTTATCCAGGAACAACGCGAGGCTTATGCACCTCTGATAAAGATAATGACGACTGGAAAAATCGCCGGCTTCTACTGGGTGTTGCGTCAAAATACTCCACGATGACGGGGCGTAAATGGGTAGGTCAAGGTTAATCCAAGAATGGAAGGCAATGCATCAGCCAAGGCACTAGTGATTTGTAATACTCCGTGTGTAGATAGTCTACTATGGACTGGCTAGTGGCTATTAACTAAAGACTGCAGGACTAGTAATTTAAGATCACAGGAATTTACATGCCACGAATGATTCGGATGGTTGCGTAGTGCCCGATCCAAAAACACAGTATTGCTGGACCAGAGCTAATCAAGGAATTCCGATTTCCACTCTCTAACAGTTGTTAGCTTTCAACTCAACAACGTCACCAGACGACAAAATCCTTGAATAGACAAGTGGTAAAGAATGATAGAGACATGAACTTAAATACGAAGAATAATGCCAGGTGTTCGAAGAACGCATCCCGCACGTGTGCTGACCCACGTAAGACAGACCTAAGAGTGTTTACGATCTCCTGTTCGATGCTCGCCATTGTTGAGTATGAAGGGTAGGAGGCGGCTTGAAATGAAAGAACGAGGATTCTCCGAGCAAACTGGGGACACAGAACTAGCGGCTTGCTACATAGAGACCTTTTCGGCATACAAAATTCCAGAAACGTAGAGGAGTAAAGAGTTCCCTGTTTCCCCCACATCAAAGAGACCAGGGGCACTCTTAGCTTCCCTGAATGCCAACATAAAAGATCGTTAGACATCCAGCGGCTTCGCACGTGCGAAGAGGTGTGTCTAGCTGTGCTCTAGCAAGAATGACAGAATCGGAGAGAAAATAAGAGCTGTTAAAATAAAAAAAATGACACAATAAGTGGGCTGTAACATGAAATAGGAAATAATTAAACAGGCAGGTTAACTTCAGACAAGAGCAGACAATTCTAACCATCTGTGACACATTGTTAGAAAATAGATGTCATTGAAGAGCAGGAGTTATATATTCCTTATATTTAACGAGAAGCAATAAATTTGTTATGCCCTTTTAGAATTCGCCTCTTGACTGAGACCAGAGAAATTTAGAAGGTTCTAGTAGATCTCAATCACGTGGTAAAACCAGTGAGTGAAAACCGGGAACACGGCTTGTTTAGACAGTCCATACCTAACTAGCGAAGTGTGTAGAACATGAAGTGAGACTTGAGCTCATAAACACTGAGTTTGTTGTCCATTGTGAATATGCTGCTGGTCTATAGTGAACATATATGCAACTCCAGTCGCCAGATGTCAAAGACATGTTATTATTCGAAGAATAACAGGTTATTTCTGTAGGAGAATAGTGTAGAAAAATTTAGAGGACATTTTCAGTAAATCAAGGTAAGTAGACTTCGCTAATTAAGTGAATCGAGAATCGATCCGATCGAGTGTGACAGGTCATAACGTCAGAGTAAAATTGCAAGTGGTAAAGACGTTCAGAAGAATAAGCAAGAAGGAGACAAGTCTTGGGAAATTTCAACACCCTAGCGGTTAGGCTAGTAAACCATTATCCAAGCAATGAAAGATAAACATTGTTTGCGATAATATGTTTCTGCGACAACATAGAAACAGGAGGATGCAACTAGAGCTACGAAAGAAGAGTTAGTGATAACAGCATCTATGAGCAGTAACGAGGTTCTCAGAGTTGTACTAACGGATATATTGAATAACTTTGTTGAAGCAAGCGAGTGAAAGTTTGGGAAGCTTACAATGGAGTGCTTTTGTAAATGAATATGTCTTCTGCATGACTGTAATTATGTTGGTGTATTAAAATATGAAAACCAAAGCAACGTTACGCCACGTTTATCATCCTACATGTCATAGCTTCGTACTGTTGCTGTCGTGTTACAGATGCAGTTATTAGAGTACTGAGAGCTAACACTTCATAAGGGCAGAGATCGAACTGACCACTATAGCAGATCATCAACTACATGTTGCTTTGTGGCGGACATTGAATAGCAACGGCCACATCAAGGACAAGGTGTGGGAGGCCTTCGTGATGCAAGTGGGCTCGAGAACTACTCTACAGAAGTCTTAGTCCTCAAATAGATGAACGAATAGGAAAATATATGCCAGCCCATTCTTAATATTCTGAGCTCGACAGAAGTAAGCCTGAAGACAGATGAAGAAAAAGGACGTGCATTACTCAACAGGCATATTACTTAGACTGATAAAAGGTGAAAAAAAACTGCGAATGAAGAGACTAAGGTCACATTACGGAATGTCTATGGTAAATTATGAAAAAGGATAGTAACAAGACAAGCAATGACCCAGCTTCCTGATACCATGAGCAGTTATAGACCAATGAAAGTAACATGGGATAACGCTGGCACATTTGCGTATGTTGTATATGAGTGAGTCCAGGGTAAACAAGAAACGGAGGCTGTGACAATAGACCTAGAGGATTCTTACAGCAGTGTAAACTTTGCAACTTAAATGAACTGTGTAAAGGCGTGTGATGTAACCCCTTGGCTAACAAGAAGGATAACAACTGCCTTAGCGGAGAAAACACTTGCATTTCGCTTGGGAACATGGACATCAGAACCGGGACTATCCCAGAGTTCTCTATTATCACCGGTGCTGTTTAACCTCTATAAAGCAAAATGGGCCACCATTCAACGGATAGGGCCGGGACGAACATTAACTTTCGTAGATGACACTCATTTACAGGACTGGCTCAGACAGACAGGAAATAGTCACAAGCATACATGAGACTTCAGGCTATACTATTGGTGCGAGGAAACTGGCTCAAAGGTCAAGTCCAAAAAGGCCTGTGTGATGTGGTGCTCTTTGAAAAACTTCACAGTGAAAGCAGATCTTTCAGACATTACTCTCAATTGGTACACAATTTAAAGGCAAGACAAGCTTAAATAGTTCGATGTAATGTTCGACTATGAGTTACTGTACAAGTACCATGTTGAGCTAATCATATAAAAGTACAAGCAAGGTCTGGTAACCCTTATAACAATGGCCGCTTTGCACCTGGAGCAGAGACTACTTTGACTCTTATATCACATTTATGGGAGCATATCTGGAGTCATCTTTATATAACAACCAGCTAAGCACAGTTCTACAGGATTCAAATGTGGAAGTGAACCTGTCTGTGAGGCTGATTGCACCTGCAATTACTCTTGAAATCATCCACACACTTCCAGGGATTCCCTCTGTAGTAAAATATGTCGAGAACTCAGCATTGCACACTAAGCTTGGAGGAGTCATGTTGCGTAATTAAATGAGTGTTCATAGGTTTGGCCAAGAATACGTCTAGAAGGTGTAACGTTGTAACGCCAACAGTAAACCATCACCACATAAACGCTCCAATATAGTAGACGATACATACTTTTATTGTCCAGATATTGCTCCAATCATTTCATAGATCATCAGTTTAGAACACGTGAATATTAGCCATACACTGGGCCTCGCAATCAATATGATGCAAGATACGAACTGGTCCGTCCGTATTTAGTCCGCATTGAAGTCGTCTAACGCGACATGATTGAAATTATTAACGAATCAAATAGAATTTAAAACATACCTTCTGTCAATATATTATCTAGCAATCACATACATTTGCTGATGCCTCATAATGTAGAATCATACAGTGGACAAACACTTTCAAATCTGGGGCTCCTCGCAAACACGTCCACACTCTACCGAAACACAGTGAGAAGTCCTTTACCAGACGCCGCTCACTTCTGCCTATTTTTTTCATCTTCTCCTTGCATATATTAACTACGTCATACTGTGTTTGCGTAGCTCCGTACAATATAGTTTTGTTAGAGCATAATAACGCTCTCCACAAGCAAGCCCGTTGTGGTGTGCAAAATAATCCGTAACAAGTCACTTGAGCCCGAGACGTAACTCTGGCGTTTACCAGTTTGTCTGCATGCAGGAGGATCTCACTATGGGTCCATGATGGGCAAAGAGAGCTGAGAAGTGCTTCTGTGAAGGAAGTGACAATTGCCTGGAGAGACAAGAACCAGAGCACAGTATTTTTAGCTCTGCATAATTGGAGAGCCCACATCGGTGGCGGAGAATGCACAGTGTTCCACGTGCTTCTTCCTCCTAGCTTGGGACCAGATGTGATGTTCTGTTAAATGCCAGCCAAGCTGGAGACTCTGAAGCTCATGACTTCAACACAACACGTTTCGGAATGGCAGAAAAGCCACAGGAAAAGCCTAGATAAACAGTGTAGATAGTACCAAGAAGTCTTCAGCGTGGTATTGGCTGCAAAAGTGCGACGTTCACAAGTCTTAGTTAAACAACAACAACTCTTATCATCAGCAAGAGATGTCAGTAATCGAGTATGGACTTGGAATACTCACGCTGTCAAGATCCAAATGTTAAAGACAAGAACGCATTCAAAATGGAGGGATGCATATAGTCTTGATCTGCGCGCAAAATACTCCCATTGTGACGATGAGGTACATGCTTGGGCTACTGTCGATTAGATCCAGCTATTCAATGGCCCAGGCAAAAGCCTACATGTGGATAACCACATACAGAAGACACCCCCTGCATGCGAACATAGCTGCCATCAACGGAGCAAGAATAAAGAGGAGGATGTTATTGATGGCACTGGCGGGGGCAACGATAGGACAGTTGACTACCGCTGAAAATATAATCAATGGGGAAAATAGGAATTGGACAAACTACCAACAAGTCATCATCAGCATTGATAGGGGTGCAGAGCTTGGGGGAATGGGAAAGCTGAGATGGAAATTAATCAACTGATAAATGATCTTGCCGGTAATGAGGATGTCATTGAGTAAACTGATAGGTATGTACTCCGTGATGAGAAATAAGGTTGTGGATTCTTGGTCTCGGCTAGAATAAAGGGCAAAGCTGTGGACTTAAAAAAGTGGAGCTTACATGACAACACTCTCCAGCACGTGAATGGAGATAGAGGCAGCTACTGCAGCCCTAAGATTGCTGTCTGAAACTACATCAAATAGGGCAGGTGTTGTCTCAGACTCTTAGACTATGCTTTGGAAAGTCTAAAGTGGATGGCTCTGGAATGAATCGACAGTTTCCATAGAAACTTCGAATCGTCAGGAACTGTTGTGGATCTACTACCTTGATCATGCGGGGATACGTGGCAATGAGAGAGATGATAGATTAACGACGAGAGCATCCATAGTGGGGACATTACATTTGGATAAGGGAGAAATACTAAAGACAATTATTGATCGTCTGCTAGAGAATGACACTGCAATCGATCTATCTAGAAGACTAAGACTGCTGGAATTTGGCATCAAAGAACACCATTCAAACCTTTCTTCCTCCTTTTCTCTCCGCTGCAGCACCCTGTCATCCAGGCATGCTCAGACTTCTCTCTATGTGTTCGGTGAAGAATGACTTCACTTAAGTCTCACCTAGACTCAGCAACCGACGCCAATCATGTCTTGTTCTGACTCTTCTTTCATAGCCTCCTCGTACTTGCTCAAAATCTCCAAAAACTTCATCATCATTGCCTCTTTACTTTTGAGCGCCTCTAATGCTTTCTCTTTCTCAACTCCTTGATGTGTGTTATGATTAAAATTCATAACAGGTGTGTATTGGATAGCTTAACTCAGCGTGGCTCTGTGTTTGTTTATTTTTACACGGGTCACTGGAAAAGATGGGTGAGCTTGATTAAGCGTCATGCTTGGCGGGGTCTCGTGAGACAGGTTACTAGCGGGAGAGAAGGGGCAGGAGAGCGATTGTGTTTTTCATGCCGGATGGACGTATTGTGTTTAACTCCTGAGTTATTTATGATTGTGTGTTTGATTCATATATGATACCAATTTCTGTGCTTCAAGATCTTTTGTGAGGGGTACGAGACATCTGCATGTGCAAGAAAGTATATAGTTCTTTGAACTGAATAAATAAATATGTGGAAAACTGTCGGGGACAGTATTACTAGCGACTGACGCTACAGATCTTTACATGACAAAACATTCTATGCCATACGCTGTAATGGCTGTCAAGTTGATACCTGTGGAGCTTGATCCAGGTTACTTAGTTGATCCGTGGGTTCGGGTTCAGACAGTTATTAAAGAGTCAATTAATATATTGTCTTGTCTGTATCTTAATCGTTGACAATCAGTTTGGTTCCTTGCGAACCTTCTCTTGGTAAACGAGTTATAGTGGTTTTCTTCGTAGAAGATCATATTAGGTATAACGCGAAAACAATCAATAAAAAATGGCATAAAGAGCCCACCTTCAAACTGATTGATGAGCGGGGTAAGTCCTTCGATTTGAGTCCAATATACATCCATTTATTCATACAATACATGTGAAGACATCATACGGATACTCAGTATCATAAGAAAATACATCTGCATTTCATTCAAAATTGGAATATATGGTATCATAAGTATTTCAGTCAATTAGTTGTCATCAGAACATCAAGACGATGTACACGCTCTGCTGTAATCCAGTCAGACGGTAATGAAACGCCTGTGTTTGACGAATATATATATCATACACTGATCGAAGATCCTTCCATCCAATGGTTATATATTAACCCTACATTTTCTTTATCCATTAACAAATATGGACTGACCCAGCGTCCATAAAAATCAAATATATGACAACAAACCTCACCATGAGAGAGCTAGAGGCAGCCATCGTATCCCTTAAGCAAAGAAAGTCACCTGGAAAAGACAGGGTAACAAATGACATGCTTAAAAAGCTAGGGCCTAAGGCCAAGAAAGTACTCCTCAAGATTATGAACTATAGCTGGAAGCGTGGAATAGTACCACAAGCCTGGAAAAAAGCAATACTAGTTCCAATCCCCAAAAAGGACAAAGACCGAATGGACCCCAACAGCTACAGACCCATCAGCCTTCTAAGCTGCACGGGAAAGCTTATGGAGAGAATGATCAATACCAGATTAAGCTGGCACCTCGAAGAAAAACAAATTTTACTGCACCAACAGGCAGGCTTCAGGCAACATAGGTCTACAGAGGACCAAGTCACCTACATTGCACAGGAAATCGAAGATGCTTTCCAAGAAAGAAAGCACACTTTAGCAGTCTGGGTAGATATGGAGAAAGCATTTGATAAAGTTTGGAAAGATGGGCTAAGAGTTAAAATGCTTAAATATGGAGTCTGTGGAAGAATGTATAACTGGATCAGCAACTATCTAACAAACAGAACAGCTAGAGTGCAGGTGCACGGGCAGTTAAGCAAAAGACTACAATGGAACATGGAGTTCCACAGGGTGGGGTCCTTTCCCCAACACTCTTCCTCATATATATAAATGATATAACAGAAAACATCCACAAGAATGTCCACAACTCCCTCTACGCTGATGACCTGGCCATGTGGACTTCAGAACAATACATCTCCACAGCAAGAGTGCGCATGCAGGATTCACTGCTAGCCCTTGAAAGTTGGTCCAAAAAGTGGTTGCTCAAAATAAATGAACAAAAAACTACACACACTATTTTTACCTTGTCAAATAAACCACAGCAAGCAAAGCTGCAATTAAATGGACAGGCAGTACGAGGAGATGAAACACCAACATACTTAGGAATCACACTAGACCGCCGAATGACATGGAAATCACAGATTAACAAAATACAGCTAAGGGCAAAACTTCGCATGGCCATCATGAAAAAGTTAGCAGGTACCACATGGGGTGCTGATGAGAATATCCTCAAAAAGCTGTACACAGGCAGAGTCAGACCTGCTATGGAATATGGCATCACAGCTTGGTCGACGGCAGCAAAGTCAAATTTTGACAGAGTAAACAGACTCCAAAACCAAGCAGCACGTATTATAACAGGGGCCCTAAAGTCTACACAAATCAACCATATGGAAAACATCACAGGGCTACAGTCAATGGAGGATAGACGTGACAGCAGAGTCTTAAAACAAGCTGAAAAATTTAAGAGGCTCGAAGGACACCCCATGTACCAAAGAATGAATAGGCTAAGAAGAGGCAGGCTCAAGCGAACTAACTTTGTCGCCCAAGCAAAAGAAAAAATTAACAATAATACCATACTAGCTAGCTCAGTTGCAAAGAAAATCCCAACAAGCTCAACTATCCCACTGTGGAAAATAAGATGCTTTCCTGAGTTAAAATCTGATATTCCAGGCATTGAAGGTAAGGGAACACAGACAGAAACACAAAGAAAGTGTATAGCAACCAAGTATATTGACCAAAGATTTCCAGCGAAGCTTTGGACACATGCATATACTGATGGTTCGGCAACAAATGCAGTTGAAAATGGGGGTGCCGGCATCCTCATAAAATTAAAGAATAGAATTCACTCTATGGCAATTGCCACTGGAAAATACTGCAACAACTTCTGTGCTGAAGCAGAAGCCCTGAAACAGGCAGCTGAAACTCTTATTGAATGCAAAGCACAGGCAGAAAAACAGATAGTAATCTTTTCAGATGCCCTCTCAATAATATCAGCGCTGAAGAGCCACCAAACTAAAGGATTGAAAGATCTGATAATCTCCCTTGAAAGACTGGCCGAATGCTTCAAGAAGTGCACTATCCAGTGGATACCAGCCCATTGCAACATACCAGGAAATGAAGAGGCAGATAGACTTGCTAAAGAAGGAGGTGCCTTACAGCAAAATGATATAGAGACAACTTACGCAACGGCAAAGACCACTATAAAGGCTACATTCAAGTCCAAATGGGAAAGAGAGCACCCGGGACATTTGAAAAATGACGCATATCATCAACTATCCAGAAAAGAACAGGTCATCATTTTTCGACTGCGCACTGGGCACAACAGATTGAGATACCATCTGTACCACAAATACAAAATTTGTGCAACAGATCTCTGCACCTGCGGTACCAGCCCGATGACAGTCGAACACCTGCTGCAGTACTGCCCAACCTACAGTAATGAACGGGGTAGCATATGGCAACAACCCACTTCTGTCAACGAAAAACTGTTTGGAGATGTCGGGAACCTTGAGTTGACTGCTGCCTTTATTAGAGTCATAAATGTGGAAGTCTGAAGGCGAACGAGGAAGAAGAAGAAGAAGAAATATATTTCGGCTATATGTAGCCTAACTCTGGAAGCATTAAAAAACGCGTCTTCATGGCGTGACGGTCAAGTAACAAAGGGTGCCCTACATTAGTCACTAAGCGTGACCATATCAACGCTCACACGTCACAATCCGACCGTGCGGATTGCGTTCACTAAACCATGAAGTCTAACAATCATTCTACATTAAATCTCTCAACATCAAAATGCGCACTGCCAACTATAGCAGACGACATAGTTAAATATGTCGTAACAGAGCTATGTTTTTTACAATAAACATTGTTTGACTGTCCACTCGGCCTTGGTGGTGATGTTGAGTATTTGGAGTTGGATAGGTGTGTTCGGGGTCTCTCATTTCTACTTCTAGGTAATATTGGCCAGAGTAGCAAGACGTCTACTCCGACTATAATAATCATATAGAGTCCCGTAACAATGTGCTTCTCCCTTTATTTTTCCACTATTTCGCACTTCCTCGACCGTTTATTTCGGTTTCTCTCTCGTCTATTTCCTCATTTCTCATTTCTGACTTCTTGACTAAGTCCCTTCCTCACGACTATTTGATCTGTCCCTCCGTCGATCCTTCATGTTAGTACTTACTGGTATATTAGATTTTTTTTGTACTACTACTGATCGATGTGTTTCTACATCTTTGCACTGCTTCTATATTCTTCACTGGGATCCTTGATTTCCTTATCTCCTTTTGTCTCGTAGTTTCCTTATCTCGACTATTGGATCGGTAATCACATCGACCTCTATTTTCTCTCACGTTCCCAGGTTTTCTAGACTCTATATTGTCAATATTTCTGTAAAGTGTCACGTCTCTCTTTCCTCCTCTCTATCCCCTCTATTACTATTGTCTCGTTTTTTAAAACTGCTCTTTTTGTGTCTGTGACTACAGTCACTTTCCTCCTCAGATGATACGTTGTCTGAATGACTTGAAACTGATATCTCCGCTGAAGTCCTCCTCTGTCTATTCCTATGGTCTACTCCATTGACTGAATGCTGACTCTTCCTCTTTGTCTGTCTATCGTCTTTCTGTTCTGGAGTTTGTTTCTGTACTCTTCTATAATCTACTCTGTTACTCTCTGTACTCTCTTCTCCCTTTTCGCTCTAATCTCTTCACGTATTTCGTTTTGCCTACTTCTCCATTGTACATATTCTTCCACGTCCTCGTTCTCCGTATATTCCAGTTCCTCCGGGAATCTAAACACTTCTGAGTTCTCATCCGAATCCATACCTGATACTTGCACAGTTGACGTACCGATTACTGCTTGTATGGTAGGCTGGTACTTTTTCTGCCCTGTATGTACTTCTTCCTGTCTCATCCTCTTCGCTCCTCTTTAACGCCTATATGTTGCATCTTCTATTTCCTCTTCTACTTCAAGTTCTACCGGCTTTCTCTGCGCCCTCTCTGTCTCTCTCTCTCTCTCTCTCTCTCTCTCTCTCTCTCTCTCTCTCTCTCTCTCTCTCTCTCTCTCTCTCTCTTTCGTTCCTTTTGTGGATTCCTAAAAACTCTAGATCTTTGGAGTGGGGTTTTCGGTTGTGTGTGTATTTCAGCTCTGGTCGCGTTTCACGTGTGTTTTTTTTAATGTTCTTTTCTGCCTCCGTTTGCGTTCTAATGTTTCTGCGTGTCTCTGTTTATTTAGCGACACTAATCACATCTTTCCACTTCAACTCTGGTGATTCTGTTGGTCTGGATGCTTTTTATTCCAAGGGGTCTACTATGTCCTATTTGTGCTTACGAAATTGATCTGTTGTCATCTTTTAGTTTTCCTCCGATCTTATTGCATATATGTGAGATTTCCATCCGTCCTTTGTCGTTATCACATACCTTTGTTCGTTTCCAAGTGCCACGTTATTTACTTCCCATATCTTTCTGTGTCTTATCTCACCAATGAAATTTCTTACTGCTACTTTCGTTCTTCTTCTACTCAGGCTGTTCCAATAACCTGATCCTTGTTTGCTGTTACAACCTGGGCGTATCCTCTTACTGTTACTGTATACCCACTGGTGTCCCAGCTCATCCTGATATTTCTTGAATTTCCATTCTTCTATTCCGCATTTCATGCAGTTGTTTCTTATCTCATGCGTGGGTTGTCTCGTCATTTCCGCCATCCTTTCTTGCGTTTTGTCTTGTTGTATTTGTCACGGGTTGCCTCCCATTAGCTCTACAGTGGTGGTCCAACAGTGGCCAAAACTCAGGAGTAACTAATGTGGGTCTTCAAAGGTGTCTAACTTCGCACAAGATTACTATTGGCAGAGTTATAGGTTGAAGGATAATGATGCTTCTACTTCAAGGGAGTTGGCACAAGATATTCAGAAAAGCGAGAACAATGCTGCATAAAAAAAGTAAGGATTGGGTTTTATTATAATTTGTTAGCTCTTTAAAACCCCCAGCTGAGTTAAGTCAGCGAAATTCCTATTATCATTATATAGCTCTGTTTAAGTGTACTTAAGAAATTGTCTGAGACATACAAATGTAGTACATTCAAAATGATTAAATCACCTTTAGATATGCCTTTATACAAGTAACACCTGTTACGTTTTAACAGTTTTAAAAATAAATAATTGTTTAGAAAAAAGTATTCATCATAGTGTGATGTTATGGTTTTCCAAAATTGAATATTTCACTTGGCAGCTTTTATGTTTCCACTTAGCTGCCAATGAGGTTTTGCTCCAGTCAATGTTTAGTTCTTTGCAGATAGCTGACTGGATCATACTCATCACTGGTCAAGTTTGAAAGTTGTAGCACGTTCCAAGAAGTATCAGGGAGTAACTACCAAGCTGGTTCCGCGTCTCTAAGACCCGTCTGATGATCGTGTCTAGCGTCGACTTCAGACCACTTATACCCTCACTTGTTCCAGAGACAGTACACTCAGTTGGTATCACCGACTAGTATTGGAAAAGAAGAGAACAAATACCTTCTTGAGGTTTGCGTTTTCCGATACACACCAATGTGTCCCTCTCTTCCTATTCCACCAACCCATCTTTCTCAGAATGTTACCCTAGATTAGAATTAATCTTAATTTCATTGAGCGGAAAAACATTAATTATATTTAGGTTGAATATATTTATATTTACCTTTACATTAGTTGAAAAGGTTGAAAACTTTCATTACTTTTAGAGTGAATATGTTTACATTTACATCTACACTGGTTGAAAATGTTAATAATATAATAAGTATGTACATCATTCTCTTATCATTCCTTCCCTGCTCCATATAGAAATTGGGACTACCTCTCCTTTTAGTTCTCTATAAGATAAGTATGATAGGAAACTCTTTACAGAGCGATACAACCGGAGGCAATCTGATCATCAGAAGAAGTCCCCCCATCAGACAAGTGTTTCGGCCCAGTATACTCCTTTACACTCTAAGGGGGGCGGGCCCACTTGGGTCATGACTCCCAAGCGTCTCAGCCTCCTGTTGTCTTGTATCGAAAATGAACCCATTTCACTTATGGTAGCAACTTTAATCCACAACTCCGCCAGCCGTGGAGGCTATTGTGAAAGTAACAAAGAGAAGACAAATTATTCCGTTCGTTCCGTCGCACACACTGAGACACCATCGCGAAGCCGCCGAGCCTAGCCACTGAAATTCTGACACTGACACCTCCTATAATATACATCGCCTGTTGCCCCTCAGTCACAGCCCGCTCACTAGTACACCACAAAACTCAGCGTTTTGTGGACTTAGAAAAATTCCTGGTGTTTTCTGTACCGCAGCGTTTATTGTCACGATTTCCATTGCCCATTGCGGTTGTTCCACAGCCAGCCTGATGCCTTTTCGGCAGTTTCACTAAGCCTCTTCAGTGCCCTTGTTCTCGCCTGTCCCTTCAACCCCAACAGTTTCAATAGATCATACATTGATGCAGCCACAAGCCCTCTTGCGCCCACTTCAACAGCCATGACCCTTGTAGTGAACCCCTCGTGTCTCAGATCCGCGGCCAGATCACTATATTTGGCCGCTTTGAACGAATGTTGCTCGTCTAATCTGGATTCAAATGGCACGGTCAGTTCAATCAGTATGACCTGAAGCGTTGAAGAAGAATGAAGCACTATATCCGGCCGTCTCCGCGATTTCCTGATACTCTCTGGATATGCCCCTCGTCCAGGTAGGTCTACCGCCATCTCCCAGTCGTTTGCACAATCAAGAAGAGATGGTAAACTGCTACCTGGTTTACTCGGTTTGGGGTGTGCTGACTTTCCTGCCCTCAGAAAGTATGTATTTGCGGTGCTCGGCCTGGGTTTGCTGTTCGCCTTCATCCTTGCTAGATCTATTGTCGCAGCAAGCTCATTTAGCACTTTGTTATGGCGCCAGGTGTATCGCCCTTGCCCTAATGACACCTTACACGCTGAGAGCACGTGTTCGAGTGTCTGCCTCCCCTGGCACAGGGGGCACTGCTCATCATCCGACTTTCCCCATTTCACAAGGTTGGTGGCCGACGGCAGCAGGTCATACATTGATCTAACCACGAAGCTGAGCCTAAGAGGTGCCATATGCCATATATCATTCCATGTCAAGGACCTCTGCAGGGCTCCTTCCCATGTAGTCCATTGGCCTTGTTGGACCTGCTGCACTGCTTTTTGCAACCTCTTATCATTCTCAGCCTCTCGTATCTCATGAACAACCATGTCTCTGCGCTCCCTGCGTGATGCCTTGGACCACCAGCGGATGTCTCCACGACCAAATCCCCGTCTATTCGTCTGTGTGTATCCGATTACCTCCCTCAGTTTGAGTGACTCTTGGGCAGCATCAACAGCTTCTTCCACTCTCCACTTCCTTCCCGTTTTCAGTGTAGGCTGAATGGACTTAACCACGTCATCAGCTGACTCGCGTAGCATCATTGCAAGCCTTGCCTTTCCAACTTTGTACTCTTCAACAACTGACTTGAAAGGAAGCAGAAGTTTTGACTTTTTGCAGTACAGTGCTACATCTGACAGACCTGGTGGTACCCCTAGCCACTTTCTCATGAACTTGTTGACCTTTTGCTCTATAGCTTCGACTGTACTTGTGCTTATTTCATATATAAGCAGTGGCCACAGCAATTTCGGTATCAACATGAACTGGAGGCACCACAGTTTGAACTTTCCCAAGAGTCTGCTTTGGTCTATGATCTGTAGCCCTCTGTCTGCCATTTCTATTGTCTGTTGCACTGCCTTCGAGTCTTTTAATGAGGCATCGTACACCCTGCCAAGACTTTTAACAGGTTCCTCAATGACAGTAGGGATTCTTTGGTTGGAAACCACGAATATGTCTTCTGCTATCTTCCCTTTCCTGACTGATAGGCTTCTCGACTTCTTGGGTTTGAAGCTCATTCTGCACCAGCTGACTAGTTCATCCAGGCGTTCTAACATCCTCCGGGCCTGATGTTCATCTGATGTCAGAATTGTTGTGTCATCCATGCATGCTTTGAGCGGTGGCATGTGACACATTCCCCCAAGCTTTGGACCTATAGCCATTCCTTCGGCCGCATTGAGGATTACCTGCATAGCCATCACGAATAGTATCGGAGAGATGGTACACCCCATTGCAATTCCAACTTCAAGGCCAATCCACTTCGTTGTGTACTCTCTGGTTGAAAATCTGACAGCAAACCCTGCAAAATACAGCTTCACATGAAGCAGTCACCAGCCCTTGCAGCGGTGGTTCAGGAAATCATCATTATATATGCTGAGGTTGCCAGCCTCGTATGACTTTGACATCCACTAACACATTTGACATGTTAATACCGCAAAACTTAGAATAATAAAATGTACAATCAATCAATTCACTTTAGTTCACCAAGGAGCATAGGCCTTCAATAAACAAAAGCCAAGTCCTATTGTCCCGTGCCATCCGCTCAAATTCTGTCCATGTTTTCCTCATCATTTTCATCCCTGTATCCAGTTCTCTTCTCCGTTTGCTTTTGGTCTACCTCTGCCTCTCTTTCCCGGTGAATTCCAGAATAAGAACTGCCTTGTAATGCTATCAACAGGTTTCATAATGTGTGTCCTCTCCATCGCCAGTGTCTTCTTCTCTTGTTCCACTGGCACTTTTCTGGTTCTTGTCATCAATTTGTGTGACTTTGCCATGCCATTTCAGTCCTTCTATTCTACGCATGTACTCGTTTATAAAAGTCTAGCTTTTTGGTTGTAGTTTTTGTTGTGCTCCATGTCTCAGGGCCATACAATTGAACTACCTTGACATTTGAGTTGAAGATACTTATTTCAGTGTTTGTCTTCATTTCTCTTGTTCTCCATGTTTCCCAAATGCAATGAAAGCTCCTCATGCTTTTTGTATTCTTATTTTGATATCATTTTTTCACTAACTTATGCCAAATTTTATGTTGGCAATACAGACTTCTGGCTCAGAGAAATAGCTAAGGCAACTTGTTGAAGAAGCCTCTTACACGTGTCACTTTATCAATAAGTTCCCACTTTGACTCCGTGTTCAGATTCCTTTGGATTCCGGTTTCCGTGTTAATGTCGGTAGAGTTTTCCTGGGAGATAATTCCTCAAAACGCTCAAACAAAGTCCGGTCTGAGAAATGAAATTCTGATTCTATTATTAATTCTGGCAGGTCTGGTTGTTTTCTCGACGAGGTGAATTTTCACAGTGCTTTCAACCGACTAAAGTGTCAGGTTATATCGCCACTTTTGTTCCTGGCACGTGTTGTTTACTATTAGACCAGTCCCAATCAGAAATGTTGTTACAAAGACAACATCTTCCCAGATGGACAACTTATCGTAACTATTGCCTACAACCAATCTTGCCCGGAAAATGATTACATCATTTACCTGCTTCAAATCCCACGAGTTATCGTAAGTTCGTGAATATAATCTATTTCCAAATTGATATTTCCTATACAAGCAAACAACTATCAAGCAGCAAACCGGCCAGACAGAAAATATTATCAGCGATAAGACACTGATTGTGTCTATCTCTGTTTTGTTTACGCAATAATCCGGGCGCTCCTACTCACTGTCATGATCTTCTTATAAACACATGTATCTTATCTTACAAGGGATAATCAATTAAACCCATGCATAGCATCCATTACAGGAAGAAAGTGTAAACAATCAGTGGCTCCAAGAACTCAGTACACAAAATGAGAGGTAGGTCAATAATGATGGAGAGAAACATGAGCGCGAGGAAAAGAGAACGGACAATTAAAAAAAAAAATTTATTGGGAAATGTGAATAAAAATTTTAAATATCTAGGGAGCAACATTGACAAAGAAGAGGGAACTGCTGGTGATGTCTGCTCAAAGATAAATAGAGCCAGGTGTGCTTTTAATGCCCTTCGATCAATATGGAACCCCTCTGCGATATCCAGTGGGAACAAAATCAGTATCTTTATCTCAAATGTAAAGTCAGTCTTGCTGTATGGCTCAGAGAAATGGCATGTCTCAAAGAGTATCACCCTCAAGCTACAGACATTTGTAAATAGATTTTTCCGATGGATCCTTCGTATAAGATGGCCAGATGTAATAACAAATATAGAGCTAATGAAAAGATGCGGACAACAGCCAATACATACAGAAATTAAGGTAAGAAAGTGGGAATGGATAGGACATACACTCAGAAGAGAAAAATCAAGCATAGCCAGAGTTGCCCTTGACTAGAACCCACAAGGGAAAAGAAGAATCGGGAAGCCAAATAGAACTTGGAGAAGAACTGTTGAAGAGGAGGCTAGGGAAATTTGAATGACTTGGGCACAGATGAAAAGACAGCCCAGAATAGAAATCGATGGAGAGCAACTGTTTCTGCCCTAATGTTCCACAGGAAACGAAAATGAATGATGATGATGATGATGATGGGAATTAAAAAAATTGTTTTCCTAACTTTCAAACCTAATCAATTTTACTTGTCATGTTCTAAGGGGTATTTTTGCGTTTGGATATTTTAAACAATCTCACAGAAGAGTACAGAAGAATTTTCCTGCTTTGTATATTTGCATTATATTGTGTGGTCTGTTTCCCAATCATGTCTTTTAGGCGCTATCTTGTTAAAATGACTTATGTGTGTGCTTGTATGTGTTTATGTACAGACTGTTACAGATTATTCTTTGTTTGTGTTTAAGCTCTTGTGTACCACATTCTGTACCTGTATTTTTACAGTACATTTTTAACAGTATTGTGTGAGTTTTTAGTAAAGTAAAACGTATTGTAATAACATCGTTTATTTGAACCCGTTTTTTTTATTGTAAGTGTATGACTTACCAAATGATGATATGATGTAATATGCACTTGGAAATATGTAATAAAGTACATTTAAGGGATTATTCGCTGTCATCTTACGACGGAGTTGTCGGAACGGAACCCCATAAATATAAGGGAGTCAAAAACTAACCGTAATATGGCAAATAAAAGTCAAAATCACGTAGTAGACGGTTGTACTACATATATGTTATTCACTCCCGCTTGGAGTGCCAGTGCGCGCAGGCCCGTCGTCCTGATGGGAAGTATGACGTCAGCAAACTAAAGCCAAGATGGCCGCCCCCTTGGAAGCATGTACGAGAGAAGAGCAGCGTGCAGTTATCCTTGTTTTGGGTAGTGATGGTGAGAAACCAGCAGACATTCATCGGAGGATGAAGAGACAGTATGGGGACGCTTGTGTACCGCTTCAGCAGGTTTATGAGTGGTACAGGAAATTTAAAAGTGAGGTGTCAACTGCGACCTATGCAGCTCGCTCCGGCCGGCCTCACACTGAGACTGCGCCTGACGCTGTCGCTGCAGTGAATAGTGGAAAACCGTCGGGTAACAATCGACGAGGTGGCTGGAGAATTGAAGATCAGTCATAGTTCGGCGCACCATATTATTCACGACGTGCTGCAGCACAACAAAGTCTCCGCCAGGAGTACCAAAACAACTCACCCCCAAACTGAAAGAAAGTCGTGTGGATGTGTGTGAAACACTGTTACGACGTTATGAAGCTGAAGGAGATGGCTTTCTACACCGTATCGTCACTGGTGACGAATGCTGGGTCCACTACTTCCAGCCAGAGACTAAGCAAGGCAGCATGGAGTGGCGTCATTCATTCACCGAAAGCAAAGAAGTTCAATGCAACGCGGTCGGCCGGCAAATTGATGCTCACGCTCTTCTGGGACTGTAAAGGCCCAATCCTGGAAAATTACATGCCCAGGGGACTCACTATCAACAGTGAATCATACCGTGATCTGCTTCAGAACCACTTGAAACCTGCAATCAGGTCAAAACGTCGCGGCCTGCTCAGTTCTGGTGTGTTATAGCATGATAACACGCGGCCGCACACAGCTCGTGCGACAGTAACGAAAATCACGAATCTGTGTTTGGAGTGTCTTCCACATCCTGCATATTCACCGGACCTCGCACTGAGTGATTATCATGTGTTTGGACACCTCAAGGAGGCACTCGGTGACAAGAAGTTCAGTACGGACGATGAAGTGAAAGAAGCGGTGCATACGTGGCTACACAGTTAGTCAGAAGAGTTTTTTCTCGCAGAATCCAGGCATTAGTGAAGCGTTGCACACCTGCATTGAACGTGGTAGGGACTATGTTGAAAAGTGATTAAGTGCTTTCATTCCTATTTGTGCATATTCTGTTAATAAAAAAATATTAAGGTTACTTTTTGACTTCTCATTGTATATATAATATTCTCTTCTTGCACCGATTGTTTAATTACATTTAACGCTACAATTAGCCAGACTGAAAAACACCATAAAATAAACAATTGAAACATTATTATTAAACATTACAAGTTCTTTACATACAAAAATTAAAAAGTGTCAGTATTCACCAGGCACTGGTATATATTTGGAAAACAAACGCAGTTTGTCATTTCGCGGTAAAGATGTTACAAAATATTTTTTCATGTTTCTTGTGAAATTCTAGTCTTCTGAAACTAGTTTACTTTCAAGTTCAAATCGTTTCCTACAACCTTCAAAGGTTTCACAGAAAATGACCTTGTACCTCGAGCTCATATTGTAATAGACGAATATATTGACACTGGAGTTCACTGTTTGAAATACAAAACCGACTGACCACGATACCCAAAAAAACATTATCGTATGCTCTTCCCATGTTGTACTCTGGTACAATAGCCATAACAATGAAGCTAATCATTCCTGGCGTGAAGCAGATAATGAGGATTAAAGATATAAGTGCAATCATCCTCACCAGCTTCTTGTCTCGGATAGAGATGGTCTGCTTTTGTATCTCAGATGTTGATGACATGCGCCACTTCGTCTTTCTTTGTATGGCTACAACAAGAAGTACAGTGAAGAAGATGAGCAGAACAAATGAACCACCTTGCATTATTGCCTGCAGCATAAAACTTACGAATTCGGCTTCTTCCCAGTTTCCGACGCGACAGAGACCCAGTACAGATATGTTCTTTTCTGGAACGAACTTCCAACCAATGTACGCGGTGTAGTAAGAAGGAATGGCTGTTAACATCTGGCTTATAAAAATGAAGATCACTATGGCTATTGTTTTGGCTTTCGTGATTACACGTTTCACTCTCAAAGGTATGGTAACGCATAAACATCGTTCTATGGTTATGTAGACGGTTATCATGCAATTTACTCTTGCAAATACACAGTTTGGCCATCCGGCAGTGAGGTACTCTATCTCTTCAAGCGCCACGTGATCTGTCTGGAGAAACGGATTAACACATACACCAAGCCATATAATAGTCACCAGAGTACATAAATCAGACACGGCTATACCGAATAAGCTGATATTCATAGTATTGTCAAAACCTTGCTTAGTGAAATTAAGTAGGTTTATCACATTGGCGACGATGCCAAAACATGCGATCGAGCTACATATTGAAATGCAATTAATAATCAGTGCTAAGTTCTTTGCATCTTTGCCAAGGAGTTCATTGAAAACTATAACCGTTTCGTGATCATGTAGCAATAAACTTTGGTTCCAAAGCCTGGAAGATACGTTTGGAGAAAGTGAAATGCTTGTCATTTGAATCTTTCTGTCATGTAAGGCAATTTTCATTTACAATAATATCTTTTCATTTATTCGGGCTGGAAGTTCTGGTCATATGAAATGGCTATATAGAAAACTCTGCTATAACCCAACTCTATCTCAGTCGGTCTGAGAAGTTATTAAAATAATTAATAATCATACCGAGCTCTACACCTATAATGTTATTGTTTTAATATTTGTACCACTTCTCGACATCCTGTCAAGTTGATATTCAGTAGCATCCTTATTATGTCTCACGTACTATAATATTCTGTTTAAATCATACAGTAAGTACGCATTCAATGCATCACGTATTGATTTTTGAAAGTTGTTAGCCTTGTGTGTAATTAATATCTTCTCTTCACAAAAATCTACGTCGTGTGATTCATGTAATCGGTAATTTTTTAATGTTTAAAGCTCCAATTACCAACATACAAGACATATTATCATTTTTGTTGTCAAGATAAGATTCAGGTTGTTAGGCAGATCTATAGAATGGTTAACAACTAGGCATTTTAGATATGTCAATGAAGCACAGAAATAAAAAAGAGTTGTTCAGTTACTGTCATTTTTTTCTCAAAATTTTCTTATAAGAACAGTTATTATGATAACGCACATATGATAACGTTGAATAATATTCAAAAGTTGAATCTGAGCTTAATATTCAATCATAAACTTCCTTGTATAAAATTAGAGCCTGCGGTCACAGTGAATAAAATCAATGCGTTTTTCAGGCTTTACGCTGATGTACATGTACATACGTTGTTCACTGAGTGCCCTTCTAGAAATGATAACTCTTTCTTTTGTGAGAATGTATACTTGAACAGTGGTCTTAAACTTTTCCTGTTACGTCTTCTAATATAACAAGAAGACCAGGGTTCCCGCTAAAATAATTAACGGATGATTCTATAGCACCCATAGTGGGGACACTGGATATGGATAAGGGAAAGATATTTAGGACGCAGATGTGTTGGTCATACAAGTACGTACGTTGTACATTGAGTGCCGTTCAAGAAATGATAACTTTCTGTTGTGAGATTTTGTACATGAACATTGGTCTTCTATTATAACGACAAGACCAAGGCCACCGCTTTAGAGGACACTGAAATCGATGAATGAACAAGGATAAGACTGTTGAAATTTAGCGTCAAACGTAAGGCTATCAGGGATGGACGTATAAAAGGAAGCATCCGTCGTGTATACAACCAGAACGCTTCAACTGTTGAGAGTTAGACAGAGCTTCTGTGAGTTGGCCCGTAGTGAAATGATGTCGATTCTGATCAACAATAAACTAGGTCATAATCATCATAATCACTGAGTGATTCAAGATGTTACAGTTTAGTCTCTGATCTTATACAGCAAATTAATCATTGTAGATTTCTGTTTTGTATTGTATTTCGGTGTGACTTCCTGACAGATTTTAATGAGCTCAGTAATTTTTGCAGCAGAAATGAATACAGCTGGACGTCGTGGTGAGGCTAACCAGTGGCGGATCATGAATCTGATGTATGGGGGTGCTGCACCTTAAAGTCACATTAAATTGCCTTGGTTATAAGACATGTAGACATTCATAGTAATAATAATAATAAGCAAGTAATAATAATAAGCAAGTTTAAAATACTGCAAAACATTAACTGGACACATAGCATAAACAGACTTGGGTAATCTTGAAATTGTATTTATAAATAAAATCCAGTCTTCGGTTTTATTTGTTGAAAATAGATTAATTACTTTTTTCATCCAAGTGGTGATCTGTTGGCCAACCTTTTCTCTATTGAAAGCATTGCTAGAACATTTAGCCTTTCCTGATTCGTTGTGCTCTTTAAAAATGTTTTGTATTATTTTTTATGTCGAATGGCAGCTATTCTTTAATATTTACGCTTCCTAAAAGCTATAGTGAAATCACATTATCAATATGTTTCTTGGAACTTTCATGTTTTTCAGTTCTTTCTTTTATTTTGTTTATGTTTGTAAAGCCACTTTAGTCCACGTTAAGTCACCACCGAGCAGTAATCACAGAAAACAAAACAATGCATTTCTAACTTCACAACCACAAAGCCAGCTTTTCCTTTGGTACCATTCAGAGTTAAAACTGCGAATATATTTCTTTTAATTAATTATTCCTGGCTGAGATACTTAAATCTCTGGTGTGAGACGGCCTTTTTTTTTTAAATCGCATTTTTTTTCTTTTAGGAAAGATAATTGTGAAAAACTAAGTTGCTGAAGATAATTCACTGTCACATGACTTATTTCACGGGGAGGCATGTAGGCCATGATCGAATCAAATTTAACAAAACCACCATAGTATCGAAGGTCTTTTATTTTTGGACATGTGACCTAATATAACCGACTAGGTTGAACGGGACGCGCCTCGCAAACACGAAGCAATATTTTATTTTATAAAAATAAAAAAAAATAAAAATAACAAATAATAATAAAAATAAAAATAAAAAACCACCAGTCGTGAAAATAATGTTTTACTTACACATCTCGTCATTACATAACTTCAACTTAGCAAGTTCAAGATCAATTCGCAATTAATCGGTAATCACATAATTACACTGTTGAATGTTCAGTACTGACTTAACACTGATATAATTTACTTGATTGCAATCTGAGCAAATCCCACGAATAACAGTGAACGATCAAATTAATCGGCACTGTTCGTCGCGCAGTTCCTTTGACTCGTTTTGTCACCTCTGAAAATGCGAATTAACAACCGAACGACTGAGTATTGACTGGTAGAAAATTGTAGAACTATCTAGCTTGCAGTTCCCGCTTATGGTTAAACTTCAAAGTTTAAAACGATTTCGTGTTTTTATTCGTAGAGAATTCAACGTTGACCTACATACTTGTTTCATTGATTACACCAAAGCTTTCGATTGTGTACAACATCAGCAGTTATGGGCTATTATGAAAAATATGGGATTTCCAAACCACCTTATACAACTCATCGCACTGCTGTACCAAGAACAACAGGTAGCCGTAAGAATAGAGGGGGAAACATCAGAATGGTTTGAAGTACAGAAAGGAGTAAGACAAGGCTGTACCCTTTCCCCTTACCTGTTTAACATTTATGCCGAGAATATCATGAGAAACGTAAGAGATGACCAAGAACACACAGAGTTTGACTCATTTAACATCGGCGGGTACCAGATCCCGGAAATCAGATATGCTGACGACACAGTCCTCCTATCGACCAACCCAAAAGGACTTGAACAATTACTTCTGTCCACCAAAAAACACAGCGAGGCCCAGAATCTATACCTAAACACCAAGAAGACCAAAGTATTGACAACAGACAAAGTAAAGACCAAACCAGAAATTGAAATTGATAACGAAGAACTGGAAAGTGTCAATGAATTTGAATACTTAGGATCAATCATTAACAGCTCTGGCGACTGTGCAGTAGAAATTAAAAGAAGACTTGCAATTGCTTCACATAAGCTAATACAGATGAAAAACCTATGGCAAGGCACAAGCAAAGAAACAAAGTTACAACTGATCAGAGCATGTATATTCCCAGTAGCAACATACGGCTGCGAGACTTGGACACTCAATAAAACAGTTGCAAAAAAGATTACATCATTCGAAATGAAATGCTACAGAAGGATGTTGAGAATACCCTGGACAGAAAAAAAGACCAACAGAGAAGTACTGCACTCACTAAACGTACAGGAACATTGGCTCCTAAATACCATCGCAATAAGGAAGCTGAAATTTTTCGGTCATATAAAAAGACATAATAGTCTGGAAAAAACAGTGATGGAAGGCATGGTCCCTGGAAAAAGGGGAAGGGGTCGACCTAGACGACGGTGGACCCAGGACATCACAGAGAGTCTGAACTTGTCTTTGGCTGATGCAGGTCGACTTGCCCAGAATCGTGATGCGTTCAGAGCAGCTGTAATGGAGACAACGTTCTGGAAAGAATATGTCACATGATGATTCGTGTATTATTGAAATGATTATTGGAAATACAGTATGACAATACCATATGCGGGACCTGTATATAAAAATATGCATTGCGTTGCGTTGTTCTTCACAACGTTTCATATAACTCCGTTGACTGTATATTTAGATTTAAAAAGCTGGGAGTTCTGCAGTTCCGAAGTGCCTACCAACGAGCCGCCCCTGAAGTTAACTAAATGTATCTAAACAACACTGAGTGACCAGTTATACAATGCGAACAAGATGACTTAGCAGTATCTGTTGGGAAAAGAAATTCCAGTTAAGGAAGATGAAAGGATGGTGGGTAAAAATTACTTTATTATTTCAATGCTCAAGACAGTCTCCTCCAGATGCTGACAGCTACTGTGAATTAAACAACTGATTACAGTTGGACGTACAGATAATGTGATAGTTTCATTACGTGATAGTTTAACAGCTTTTTTAGCACTTGTGAAGCTTTTATGGTCCAAATGTTTCCTTGATCAGTGTACTTGCCTTGAGTTATTGGGGGAGGGGGGGGGGATGAAAGAATTGGCCTACTGCTCCCACAGCCATGTAACACGTGACTAACACGAGGTTGTGCTTGGGTCTGGCAACCTCATCATGTTAAACACAAATCTCTACATAAACCACAGCTACAAGAACACATTAATGGTTTGGTGCAGGCTTTCAGCAGGGGAGGGGGGGGGGGGCAAGCTGCAGGGTAGCTTCATGCTCCATAAAGAGCAAAACAAAATATAAGGAAATGTTTCCTTAGGCTGTTTTGTCTTGTGTTAGTGAGAAACGTTTCTTTCAACCATAAATAGAAATTCTTTAGTTATATTGAAGCGCAATTCCCAGTCAAAAATGGGAGATCTCTAAGCTTGAAGTAGCATCCTCAAGTGTTAATCTCTGACAAGAACCACTTGTGCCTTTCAGATGCTTTGAGAAAGCTCTGAAAAGGAATATTTCTAAAAAGGACTGACGGCCTGCTAGAAGTACACACTATCGGATAGGTATTCATTCATCTTTGTTGAAGACAAACATTAAGTGCTTAAATAATAATCTGACGCGATACGAGGTTTAGGCGATACACAGATTGTAATGTTGATTGTTACTGGTGCTGTTTATCTTCAATCAAGATATTGAATGTCAGACTAAAGTTTCCTGTACATTAACTTCGTGGATACTATGTGGATACTGTAGCCTAGATCGTTGAGACCCTATTCCTTAACTTCAAGGTGTTTGCCAGTTAGTATTAACATATGTTAATAGTATTATATTAAAGTATAAAGTTATATCGGCCTAAATAATATTTAACAATATTTATTGCATATTTTATTGATACATTTTATGTAAATTAAACATACATCTAAGTCTGACTGCTGTGACAGGCACCAATTAAGAAAGTTACTTGTGACAGGGTTACCGTACGCAGGTTAAAACTGTATCGATTAATAATATACGCTTGAATAATAAATCACGGCAGTGATATAATAATGTGTGATTATGTCATCTGACTCATTTTGACTATTAACCTTCTTTTTGTTAGAGGTAATATTATTTACTGTCAACTACCAATTAATGCTGTGGATTTAATAATGACACTAATTTAATACTTGGCTCGCTCCGCTAGGAGACGACCACAACATGAATTGGTTGACACAGAAAGATAACACTTTCTACAGGAATTCCCTTTTAATAGAACACTGCACACAGTATAGCCACACACGGCTGAACAACAGTATGGAATACATATAACACTGCCCGAGAAACTTCTCGAATTAGTATATCAAATTAATCTCACACATGACAGTATAACAGTACTATACAAACTCAGTACTGAAAATCGCTCACTATGGCGAACCAGAACTACAACAGTGGAAAACTCAATCCAGTGACAAATTATACCCGATGGCCTGACAATAATATCACTGGACACTAAACCACTCCAGAATTATAATTATGTCCAACAGAATACACCACTATAGCAAACTCTAGGCCATAATCCATACTCAATGAAAAGAGAATCAAAACTTTTTTTTTTTTTTTAAACCCTTTATTCAGGTCAATACATCAATGTTATTTACAAAATTTTTTACAATTATCACATGGCATAAAAAAAACCCCCCCCCCCCCCCCCACTTCCCCACCCCCTCCCCCAACTAGCATTGCAATCAATCAGTAACTATAACAAACCAATATACTTCCAAACAATATAACGTGTCAAAATTACCAAGTTGTATAACAATAAAACATAATAAACATACTAAAGATAAACCCCCCCCCCCTTCTTCCCACCCCCCAACATACCTTTATTACAAATCAATACATTAACTACTATGGCAAAGAAACATGGATGGTGAATGAGTATTTACATTTTATGATTTATAATTTATAAACAAAGAAGTATTTACATTCAAGGCTACTTGCCTTTACATTTAAACACGAAGTACATCAAGGAAATGTTAAAGTTGTTCTATTATATCTTGTGTCATTTGCTCATATATTTGTGTAAATATTGTACTGTCGTAATGTCTACCGTCATATACAGCCCTATTTCTACACGTCCGAACAAGGTATCTAAAGTTAGCCAGTAAAGTTAGTAGCTTAAGTTCTGTTCGTCTCGTCATTCGTGGTAACGTGTTAAGCGTGACTGCTCTATATAAATTAAGTGTCTGTTGTGAGTGTGGGGCTATTAATATCCTTAATTTGTTTAAAGTGGGGGCCACTGTCTTACATGTGTAAAACAAGTGGTCTTCTGTCTCTGTAATGTTGTCACTGCATAATTTACATTTGGGTGCTGGTCTGTTTGCTTTTGTTAGTGATTTGTTCGAAATTGGTGTTAAACTATGTAGTAGTGTGAAGGTGACTTCTTTTGCTTGTGGTTTAATGTCTATTGCGTGAATGTTTGTAAAACTCTGTGTGTAATCAGTTATAAAGAGGTTGTACCCTCTTCGTGTGTTTATAGGTGTTTCCTGTGCTGCAACTAGAAGTTTGTATATAAGTTTGGTGTCTTGTTTTATTAAGTGTTTGTTCCCCTCTAAATTTTTCAGACATATTGCATAAAAAGGAGGTGGTGTCCCAAAAAATGGGGTTGATTATTATTTAATTTACAAAAACTTGATATCCTTAACCCAATATAATAGTGTCCCAGCGGGTATAGACCCGGGCTCTTTGTAACTTCCCCTATATATTTAATTCTTAAAGCTTTAATTTTAGTATTTATATCCTGTAGGGCTATCCCCCCTTTATTTTTAGGTTGTATTAAAGTAGCATGCTTAATACTGTGCCAAGTGTTCCTAAAAATAAAGGCCCTAATTAGTTTATTTATTTCCGTTATAATCTTTTTAGGTACTATTTGTATATTTGCTGTATAAATTATTTTTGGCATAATAAAACAATTAACTATAATACTTCTTCCGGAAATGGTAGCCGTTTTATATTTGTAAATTTCTAGCATATTTTGGATTTTCTCTATTAATTTTGCCCATGTTTCTTTATTGGGGTCTTGAGGATTAAAAGAGAAGTTAATTTAATAAATTTTAATTTTATTCACTACCGTTAATTGAAAAGGGAAATCTGACCTATTGCCCCATTTACCTATTCCCATTATGCTAGATTTTTGAATATTTAGTTTGGATTCGCTAGCGTATCCAAGCTCTGTGAAAACCTCTAAGATATTTTTTTATAGAATCCTTTGTTGTTGGAAAGAATATCGTATCATCGGCGTAGGCCAGCAATTTTCTTTCCCCTGCACCGGGGACGAAAGTCCCCGTGATATTTGTGTCTTGCCTTATTCTTTCCAACACATGTTCTAACGTTATTACATATAACAAGGGCGACAGAGGGCACCCTTGCCTAACACTTCTCGTTAATTTGAATGCTTCGGTTAAACTATGATTAATCAATATTTTACTTTCAGGTTTTTTATATAGGATTTTTATCCATGATCTAAAGTATTTCCCTATATTATTAGCTTTAGGACTTTTATGTAGGAAGGCATGTGATACTCTATCAAATGCCTTTTCCTGGTCTAAAGATAATATGGCACTCTGGCACTGCCTATCATGCGTGTATGTAATCAGGTCTCTAATGAAATGTGTGTGTCTGCTAATGTTTCTACCATGTACACTACATTGTTGATCTGAATGTATTATTTTGTGCATGTGTGATTTAAGCTTCAGAGTAAGTGCCTTGGCTAGGATTTTGTAATCAGTATTTAAAAGAGAGATGGGCCTAAAATTATTAATTGACTTTTTGTCATTACTGTCCTTGGGGATTAAAGTAATATAAGATTGATTTAGACTTTCCGGGAGTTCCTCTTTTAAAAAAGCTTCTTCAAATGTTTTGATTAGGATGGGACCTAAACATGGGAAGAAAAACCTGTAAAATTCTGCTGTTAGCCCATCCGGCCCGGGTACTTTATCTTTTTGAAAAGTACTAAGGGCCTCTTGCAAATTTTCTAAAGTTAAAGGTTGGTCTAGCTTCGCACTTTCCTTATCACTTAAACGTTTTGTGTATTGTAGAAATTTGTCTTGTATATTTGCGTCGGTTTCTTCCTTAGTATATAGTTTTTTGTAGTATTGGAAGAAAGCATGACTAATATTGGTATTGTCTGTGTACTGTATTCCTTTCATGTCAGTTATTTCGTGAATCTGTCTACTGCGCTGAATGTTTTGCTCTACTGCTAAATATTGCCTACTAGGGATTTCCTGCGTTATAGTGTGTAATTTTGTCCTAAGTAATGCTCCCTGATAGGTGTACTATCTATATTGATCTAACTGCTGTTCTAAGGTGTGTATGTGAGGGTTCGTGTTGTCTAAACTTTTGGTTAAACTAATTGCTTCTTCCAAAATCCCCTCCTCTTTTTTAAACTTCTTGTGAATAAGTGTAGCCCAAATCTGCGTTCTATCTCTAATTGTGTTTTTTAACATATCCCAATATTGTGCAATGTTATTATTGGAAATGTCTTGTGCGTAACCTTGTATCAGTTGTGTTATTTGTTCTGTGTAGTAAATGTTTTTAAGTAGGCTGTTGTTAAATTTCCAATGTGGGGATCTCTTTACTTGTTTATGCGTGTGTCCCGTACTTAAAGATGTATAAACTGCGTGATGATCTATGAATTTAAGAGTGTTTTTTATGTGGTATATTTTGTGTATGTTATAGTCACTAGTGGTGTAAATTCTATCTAATCTTGAAGCTAGTCTAAAATATGGGTTCGTCTTGTCATAATATGTAAAGGTTCGTTTGTTTGGTTCCATTTTTCTGTATACGTCTGAAAGGTCATGTTCGTCTAACATAGCCTGAACATTTATTACAAATAAGGGAGGGAAACCTGAGGCCTGTAAACAGTAAATTAATATGAAATTAATATGAAACAAATATAAAGGTATGTTATCAGGCACTCGCAGGAAATAAAGAAGTAGAACACCAGACAACAGAAAAACAACAGACATGAGTGGCTTACCCAGGATTTGAACACTGGACCTTCCGTGCGACAACCCCGCCAAGCCATGCAAGCGAATCACACTATCCGCTCTGCCATCTACGCATCATCAAAAAATGATGTTTCAATGGCAGGTCAATAGTGCGAACCACAATACACGACACCAGAAGTCCTCCATGGGCAGTTCAGCCTATTAATGACGCAATCACTTCTGTTGTATTTCTATCAAGCAGTATAGGCCGAATCCAACAAGACCCTTAGGACCTTAATACTGTGTCCAGTAAATGATAGTAGACTAGAACAGTGAGAACAGGATAGTGGGTAGGTTTGGTATTGTACAAACATTTATTACAAATAAGGGAGGGAAACCTGAGGCCTGTAAACAGTAAATTAATATGAAATTAATATGAAACAAATATAAAGGTATGTTATCAGGCACTCGCAGGAAATAAAGAAGTAGAACACCAGACAACAGAAAAAACAACAGACATGAGTGGCTTACCCAGGATTTGAACACTGGACCTTCCGTGCGACAACCCCGCCTAGCCATGCAAGCGAATCACACTATCCGCTCTGCCATCTACGCATCATCAAAAAATGATGTTTCAATGGCAGGTCAATAGTGCGAACCACAATACACGACACCAGAAGTCCTCCATGGGCAGTTCAGCCTATTAATGACGCAATCACTTCTGTTGTATTTCTATCAAGCAGTATAGGCCGAATCCAACAAGACCCTTAGGACCTTAATACTGTGTCCAGTAAATGATAGTAGACTAGAACAGTGAGAACAGGATAGTGGGTAGGTTTGGTATTGTACAAACATTTATTACAAATAAGGGAGGGAAACCTGAGGCCTGTAAACAGTAAATTAATATGAAATTAATATGAAACAAATATAAAGGTATGTTATCAGGCACTCGCAGGAAATAAAGAAGTAGAACACCAGACAACAGAAAAACAACAGACATGAGTGGCTTACCCAGGATTTGAACACTGGACCTTCCGTGCGACAACCCCGCCTAGCCATGCAAGCGAATCACACTATCCGCTCTGCCATCTACGCATCATCAAAAAATGATGTTTCAATGGCAGGTCAATAGTGCGAACCACAATACACGACACCAGAAGTCCTCCATGGGCAGTTCAGCCTATTAATGACGCAATCACTTCTGTTGTATTTCTATCAAGCAGTATAGGCCGAATCCAACAAGACCCTTAGGACCTTAATACTGTGTCCAGTAAATGATAGTAGACTAGAACAGTGAGAACAGGATAGTGGGTAGGTTTGGTATTGTACAAACATTTATTACAAATAAGGGAGGGAAACCTGAGGCCTGTAAACAGTAAATTAATATGAAATTAATATGAAACAAATATAAAGGTATGTTATCAGGCACTCGCAGGAAATAAAGAAGTAGAACACCAGACAACAGAAAAACAACAGACATGAGTGGCTTACCCAGGATTTGAACACTGGACCTTCCGTGCGACAACCCCGCCTAGCCATGCAAGCGAATCACACTATCCGCTCTGCCATCTACGCATCATCAAAAAATGATGTTTCAATGGCAGGTCAATAGTGCGAACCACAATACACGACACCAGAAGTCCTCCATGGGCAGTTCAGCCTATTAATGACGCAATCACTTCTGTTGTATTTCTATCAAGCAGTATAGGCCGAATCCAACAAGACCCTTAGGACCTTAATACTGTGTCCAGTAAATGATAGTAGACTAGAACAGTGAGAACAGGATAGTGGGTAGGTTTGGTATTGTACAAACATTTATTACAAATAAGGGAGGGAAACCTGAGGCCTGTAAACAGTAAATTAATATGAAATTAATATGAAACAAATATAAAGGTATGTTATCAGGCACTCGCAGGAAATAAAGAAGTAGAACACCAGACAACAGAAAAACAACAGACATGAGTGGCTTACCCAGGATTTGAACACTGGACCTTCCGTGCGACAACCCCGCCTAGCCATGCAAGCGAATCACACTATCCGCTCTGCCATCTACGCATCATCAAAAAATGATGTTTCAATGGCAGGTCAATAGTGCGAACCACAATACACGACACCAGAAGTCCTCCATGGGCAGTTCAGCCTATTAATGACGCAATCACTTCTGTTGTATTTCTATCAAGCAGTATAGGCCGAATCCAACAAGACCCTTAGGACCTTAATACTGTGTCCAGTAAATGATAGTAGACTAGAACAGTGAGAACAGGATAGTGGGTAGGTTTGGTATTGTACAAACATTTATTACAAATAAGGGAGGGAAACCTGAGGCCTGTAAACAGTAAATTAATATGAAATTAATATGAAACAAATATAAAGGTATGTTATCAGGCACTCGCAGGAAATAAAGAAGTAGAACACCAGACAACAGAAAAACAACAGACATGAGTGGCTTACCCAGGATTTGAACACTGGACCTTCCGTGCGACAACCCCGCCTAGCCATGCAAGCGAATCACACTATCCGCTCTGCCATCTACGCATCATCAAAAAATGATGTTTCAATGGCAGGTCAATAGTGCGAACCACAATACACGACACCAGAAGTCCTCCATGGGCAGTTCAGCCTATTAATGACGCAATCACTTCTGTTGTATTTCTATCAAGCAGGATAGGCCGAATCCAACAAGACCCTTAGGACCTTAATACTGTGTCCAGTAAATGATAGTAGACTAGAACAGTGAGAACAGGATAGTGGGTAGGTTTGGTATTGTACAAACATTTATTACAAATAAGGGAGGGAAACCTGAGGCTTGTAAACAGTAAATTAATATGAAATTAATATGAAACAAATATAAAGGTATGTTATCAGGCACTCGCAGGAAATAAAGAAGTAGAACACCAGACAACAGAAAAACAACAGACATGAGTGGCTTACCCAGGATTTGAACACTGGACCTTCCGTGCGACAACCCCGCCTAGCCATGCAAGCGAATCACACTATCCGCTCTGCCATCTACGCATCATCAAAAAATGATGTTTCAATGGCAGGTCAATAGTGCGAACCACAATACACGACACCAGAAGTCCTCCATGGGCAGTTCAGCCTATTAATGACGCAATCACTTCTGTTGTATTTCTATCAAGCAGTATAGGCCGAATCGAACAAAACCCTTAGGACCTTAATACTGTGTCCAGTAAATGATAGTAGACTTGAACAGTGAGAACAGGATAGTGGGTAGGTTTGGTATTGTACAAACATTTATTACAAATAAGGGAGCGAAACCTGAGGCTTGTAAACAGTAAATTAATATGAAATTAATATGAAACAAATATAAAGGTATGTTATCAGGCACTCGCAGGAAATAAAGAAGTAGAACACCAGACAACAGAAAAACAACAGACATGAGTGGCTTACCCAGGATTTGAACACTGGACCTTCCGTGCGACAACCCCGCCTAGCCATGCAAGTGTAAAGTTTCTTTTCTTCTTTCCACTCTGTAAAGTGTCAGTCTGTATGCTCTGTAAGGAAGAGTGGTGTGTTGTTGAGATCAGGCATGCCCCCAGTCTACCCAGCTGTAAATGGGTAACTCACCCTAGTCCTGAGTTAGGGAAGGCAAAGGCTCCAGGGGAAGCAGGCCCTAAACTTGGTCACTCCAACCGACGCAGGATGGTGTATGTATGAAGTAGAAGTGTAGAGTGTGATTACCGCGAATGGTGTACTGTTCGTGTGCTGACCAATATAACCACTCATACACATGTGTCTACAAGGCACCAATGCAGACTGCTGGAATCTTTGTTTACTCAATTTATTCAGACGTACACACTGGGACATACGAGTACATCATGGTATGTTGACATATCAATTTGTAGGTATACATAGCAGATCTGAAGTCATGACACATTCAGAAATAATGGGCAGTACATCAAAAGTTCAATGTCATGATATATTATGGCCGCATCCCCCTATCTGACTAAACGCGTCAGTGAAGGCAGATCGGTAAATAACTAAAGTTACTTGACGTCCATAGTTTGTAGCATATATTATGAAACCACGAAAGAGGGGGTTTCTAGCAAGATTGAGATCTCCCTGTCACTGTCCGATAATAGGATAAATAATCTGTTCTCTTGGCAGTGATCAAAACATATGATGACCGAAATCTAACATGGCCGCCTCCCTGAGTTGTCGTTCACTCATTCATAGGAAGGAGAATATAAGCCAGAGTTAATTTATAATGGGTATATAAATGATTTCATAAATGTTCCCATACAGCTCTACGGTGATCAGGTTAATTCACGTAGCCATAACCGCTGTAGGAAAGTCTGTCATCTTTGTCGATACAAAACACGACCCTAGCGATACGAAGCACAATGTTCCATCTAGGTCGAATCGACATGAGATCATCAAAATAGGGTCTGGCAATACATGGAGTCCGAATTATACATTGTACCGTACCTTAGGAGAGTCTCTAACATAAACTATAGTAGAGATACCATCTCCTTTAGAAGAAAACCACTTCATGAATTATATTTCCTTAAGAATCTACCAGCCCTTTGAAAAGTGCGTACCCGCCATTATCACGGTACATCGGAACTCATCACGACTTGTCAAGACAACTCATACTTCCGCTAGACCGGAATAACAAGAATCTAGTCCCGCCTACCCATCCAAAATATACAATATAGGACTGATTCTACTTGTACTAATAATATGTAATACATATGAATTCAGGCCATAAACATAATAAGCAAATTAATATATTTTCTGGCCCTAAAAAATAAGTACAAACGTAAGAGCAATCCATGCGCCGGATCAATATCAAGAACGATTACTCCTATAATCAAAAGTGTGAATCAAACATGGATTCTCTCGCTTTTACCATAGACAGCATTTTCATATACAAATGAATGAATGTCTATATTTTTCCCATATTAAATAGCCATATCGATTTTTGTAATATGTGCGTCAAAATATGCACGCAACAGATTACCACACCCCTCGGGAAAAAAAAATGGTACATTTTTTTTTTTGAAATACATCTAGGAGCAACATACAATAGGCTCACAACGCACCAATAACAATGCGCAGATGATAAGCATAAGTTTTATGACCTTAGAGAAAGTACTTCTCTAAGTATAAATATTTCCAGAGAGGTGTCACCAACGCATACTACAATATTAGCAATGACACAATTTCCACATTAGTTTATACATAAATTTCATCTAAGATATCTTAACATCATGATCATCAAAGACGAAAAACATTGAAAGATCAGCGGTGAATAAATATCAATGAACCGCTAAGTAGTGTTACAATCAATATATGATATATTACATATGTGTACACATTTCAACATAGAAACAACTGTATCAAAGTTGTATAACAGTTATGAATCATGTGGGCATCTAGACAAAATATCTGCCATCACATTTTCTGACCCACGGATAGCTCGCACCGAAAAATGAAATGGCTGTAGAGCAATCGCGTATCGCGTTGATCTCGCGCTCTTCAGATTTTTACTCTGAATAGCCGTAAGAGCTTTCTGGTCAGTTTCCACAATGAAATGCGCGCCCAGAAGAAATCTTTGCAGTTTAAGGATTGACCAAACCATAGCCAATAATTCACGGTCTAGGACCGAGTAATTCTTCTCTGCGGCATTTAATTTCCGAGAAATATACATCACAGGATGCAGAGTTCCAGAGTACTCTTGCATTAGTGCAGCTCCAATCCCGGTGGATGAAGCGTCACTACGAAGAATAAATGTCTTATCCTTAGAAGGCAATACTAGGATAGGTGAAGTAGAAAACATAGTTTTAACCTTATCCAAAGAGGATTGACATTCTTGAGTCCAATGGACTACATTAGGAGACCCTTTCTTTAGCAAGGAAGAAAGAGGTGACATAATGGAGGACAGATTCGGGATGAATCGTCCATAAAATTGTATTAGACCTAAGAGACTTCGTACTTGCTTTTTAGTCTTAGGAATAGAAATGTTAAGTATCTTACTTGTATTATGGTCTTCTGTTTTTAGGAACCCATGACCAACACGGTGTCCTAAGAAAGATATTTCGCTAAAACCAATACATGCTTTCGATGGTTTCGCTGTCAGGTTATGCTCGCGTAAGATAGACAATAGTTCATTTATACCATTATAGTGATCGTTCCAAGTATCACTGAAAAGACAGATGTCATCAAGATACGCAATGACATCTGAGCGATGAGATAGGATTCGACGCATCATGCGTACAAATGTTGCAGGGGCGTTCATAAGACCGAAAGGCATGAAATTCCATTGGAATAGACCCCTAGGCGTCGAAAAAGCAGTAAACGGTTTGGCGTGTTCGGATAGTGGAACTTGCCAATATCCCTTAGACAAATCGAGTTTAGTAAAGAAGTGAGAATTCGATAGTCTCGTAAGTAGCTCTTCTAGTAAAGGCATAGGTTCAGCATCGAATTTAGTCACTTGATTCAATTTGCGATAATCCACGCAAAGACGTATGTTATTGTCTTTTTTCCGTACTATAACCATCGGCGAAGAATATGCTGATGTGGATGGTTCAATAATTTTTAACTCTATCATCTCATCTAACTCTTTCTCTACCTGTGCTTGAAAATGTATCGGGATAGGATACGGTCTGACTCTTATAGGACTATGGTCAGTAAGAATAATGTCATGTTGAATGACATCAGTTTGACCAGGAATGTCAGTAAGGACATCCTGAAATTGTTCTAACATAGTAGAAACTTGTTTCTGCTCTCCTGGAGATAATTCTGGAGAAATTGCAACATCTTTCCATGATTCATTAGAGTGAAGAGGAATCATTGGAAAAGGTAAATTTACATCCGAGAAACTCGTTTCCTCATCCTGTATTACTGACAGAGATGAGTACTGTCCATGTTGGACTGGAAAATCGTCCGTTGCCTGGAAAACAGGTTGTAAATAATCAGGACGTTCATGGAATTCCGTGAGCATGTTGATGTGGAAGGTTTTACGCTTCCCGTCAATATCGACGATATAGTCAACATCGGAAACTTTTGATATTATATCGTACGGACCTTTCCAAGAAATGAGAAGTCTATTTTCCCTACAAGGTAGCAAGACAAATGCTTTGTCACCTGGACAAAGTTGTCGCAAACATCTCTTTTTATTGGCAAATTCCCTTGCCTTCTGTTTCGCAAATTCAGAAGAAGCAGTTGCCAATTTGCATGCTTCAATAATCTTGTGTCTAAGTGCGATGACATATTCATAAGAGGATTTTGTGTCATCGACAATATTATCAGCAGTTATAAGATCATGAAGTAAGGACATAGGACCTCGCGGTTTCGCGCCAAAGACAAGTTCAAAGGGAGAAAATCCTGTATGTTCGTTGGCGACCTCTCTATATGCAAAGAGAGCCGCGGGTAAAACCCTATCCCAATCCTGAGGATGATCTTCTGTTATCTTACCTAGTAGGTTTTTCAGAGTTCTATTCAAACGTTCCACCATCCCATTGGACATAGGATGATAAATACTACTCAGCGATCTCTCTATCTTCAGAGTCGACATTACTTGAGACATGGTATCCGATATGAGTTGGGTACCATGGTCGGATAATATTTCTGCTGGAAACCCCAGACGAGAAAATATTAACCAAAGAGCATCTGCGACATCAGCAGTAGTTATGCTCTTTAGAGGAACAGCCTCCGGCCAACGTGTGCACATATCAACACACGTCAAAATAAATTGGTGTCCTCTAGCAGACTTTATCTTAAATGGACCAATGATGTCTATCGCCATTTTTTGAAATGGCCGAATGGGAATGTCTGCAGCCTGAATAGGTGCATCATGGCGTGGACCTCTGGATTTAATCTCTTGACATACTTTACAAGATCGACAATAGATTCGTATGTCCTTATTCACAGCAGGCCAAAAGAAAGATTGAAGAACTCTAGCTTTAGTACGGGAAAAACCCATATGTCCAGCACACTGCGAATCATGAGCGTGCTGTAAGATTTTAACTCTCATATTTTTAGGCACAAGGATTTGAGAATGAATGGACTTAGCGGAGTCTTGTACCATACGTACAAGTACGCCATTCTTCATCGTAATCCAAGATTTACGATTTGTATCCTTATTCGGATCACCTTTTGTTGCCAGAGTAAAGAATTTCTTTAGAGTAGGATCATCTTCCTGCTGTTTGATAAAGGAATCGTGGGAAATCTCCAAGGGATCATCTTGGATCTGCGCATCATTATCTTCAGAATGTGAAGATTGTGGCATATTAAGAGCTTGAGCCCTAGTGATTACTGCATTAGCAGATTGCATATTAACATTTTCCCAATTAGAAATTTGCTGTGGAGTGCATTCTTTCACTCCATGAATGCGACCGATGATAAGATCAGCGATCGGATTCGGCAAGAGACATGCTTGCACCTCTCCTGTAAAGAAAGGCGTAGCAATATTGATAATGGCAGTGGAGTACTTCTCCAATGTGCCACCAAATGTTACACATTTGACTATATTGCCTGTAGCTCGAGAAGGATTTACGAGTGATTGCCTCACTCCAATGGTAGTGCACCCCGAATCGAAAAGAATTGATACCGGAGTACCATCTATTAGGCCCCTATTAAAGACAAGAGCACCCCTTCCATTATGCGCAATTGACGCATGGAGAGCGGGAAGCGGGTGACCGCAGCTTAAAGTAGACACTGTGGTTGGATCGAATAATGTTTTGCATTGCGAACACTCAGATGCTCTAGCAAAATCGAAAGCGGAATTTGCTACACTGTTGGAGTCTTTTTTATCATTATTCTGATTATCGGTGTCGTGGAACTCCTGTTGTGCAGAGTTAGCCTGGTAATAAGATTTACCATGTCTTTTGTGTTGTGATCTACCTCGGTTATAATTGTCTCTATAATTATTATTGCCTCTGTTATAACCCCTATTTGGGTTTGAATCATAATATTCATGATCATAATCATCATGCTCGTTATATTGAGTATCCCTGTAATATTGTTTCTTTTGTCTCCATGAAGCACTTGGGTAGTTCCTATAGCTACTCCCTTTCCGAGAATTTCTAACATTATGGGTACCCCTCGCGTGTCGAGGACTATCAGCCCGATTCCAGTTCTTCGAAGAAGAACCCTGATTTGAGTGGTTATCTTGGTTTTGATACTTATTCCAATTAACCTTTTTATCAAATTTATTTTTAGCTCCTTGGAATTTGTGTGAGTAATTCTGATTATATTCTGTTGCCGAAGCAACTGGCATACTCTCTTTAATGTTAGAGTTACTAAGAATCATGTCAGGGTGTGCCGTGGCATACTGGTCACAATATTCTTCCATTTGCTTTATTGTACCAGGTTTACGCTCATGTAAGAACTCTAGGAATGATTTATTTACAGAAGACATGACCTTGTCTCTTAGCAATAAATCCGTAAGACCATCAAATGTTTTCTCTGTTTTGGATAATTCAATCCATCGTGAAAGTGTAATTCGTCCAATTTTCAAAAAAGGTGACAATCGACAGTGTGGAAACCATAGAGGCATATCCCTTCTCAGTGTCCCTGGAAAAATCTACTCTAGAATCCTAGAGCAGAGACTCCGACGCCTAGCTGAGCCACAATTGGATGAGGTCCAGTGCGGATTCCGAGCAAACCGAAGTACTCAAGACCTAATCTTCACACTCAGACAGCTGAGTGAAAAGGCCCTTGAGTATAAGAGTGAGATCCATCTTTGTTTCATAGATCTGGAAAAGGCGTTTGACAGGGTCCCCTGGAGCAAACTTTGGGACTGTTTGGCAAGGAAGAATATTCCAGCACCTCTGATTCATGCTATACAGAGCTTCTACAAGTCTTGCAGAAATTATGTGAGGACAGCAAACCATAAGTCAGAAGAGTTCAGGACCACCACTGGTGTAAGACAAGGTGATATCCTATCACCTTACCTCTTCATACTCCTTATGGACGATGTCATCAAGGCATGTAAGGAGAGAACAAGAAAGTATTCAGTGGGGTACTGGAAGATGAGACAGGTCTATATTTCAGAGCTGGCATTTGCTGATGATGTTGCCCTGATTGCTAAATCAGAGGCACATCTCCAATCCAACCTGCAAGTCTGGAAGGAAGAGCTGGAGAAGAGAGGGATGGTCATAAGCAGCTCTAAAACAAAATCCATGGTGATATCACGAGAAGAAAGAAGACATCAGATTAAGCTGGGAGAACAGGTCCTGGAGCAGGTCGACCACTTTAAATACCTCGGAGCTATTATAGACCGAAAGGGAGGCATCAAAGAAGAGTTGGCCACTCGAAAAGCAGCAGCTGGGAGACTTTTTCAGGCCATAAATCGAGGATTCCTCAGCAAGAGAGAGGTTGGTAAGAAAACGAAGATGGCTGTATACCGCTCCACCTATGTCCCAGTCTTGACATATGGATGCGAGTCATGGGCAATGACTACAACCCACAAAAGCCAGATCCAAACCTCAGAAATGAGGTATCTGAGGAAGGTGGTTGAAGTAACAAGAAGAGACATGGTACGCAACCAGACGATACGTCAAGGCCTAAAATCCCACCCCCTGCAGACCCAAGTAGAACAGTCCCAACTAAGATGGTTTGGCCATGTCTGCAGAATGGGAGAAGATCGGCTACCACGACAAGCATGGGAAACAAAGAGCCAAGGATCCAGACCCCAGGACGACCCAGAGTCCGCTGGGAGGACAACATTAGACAATCTTTGAAGGATCGAGGACTAGAATGGAACCAGGCCAGGAGGAAGACAGCCGATAGGATAGTCTGGCGCTCTCTCTTCCAAACCTCTACACCTCACGGTAGAAGAGGAACGACTAAGTAAGTAGTAAGTGAAAGTGTAATTCGTGCTTTTGAGATGAAATCTGAGAATTCTACACCTACCTCAGGTCTCATTGTTTTAAACAAAAGACGATAACCTTCCTCAGACAGCTGATATCTCTTTATCAAAGCTGCCCTAACAGCATCATAATTATCTTTGTCGGCCTCTTCAACAAAATATAACTTACTTAGGGACTCCCCTTTTAGATTTTCAGACAACTGATTCACATACTGTGATTTGTCAACATTATGAGATCGACAAGCCCGTTCAAATCTAGAAAGCCAAAATGTTATGTCATCACTGGTAGGGTTAAACGCTGGTACCTTGACCTTGTACACAAAGGGTTTACCATTACTACCAGATGCCTGATTAACATTACTCATACATGTCAATTTTAATTTCTCTAATTCAAACTCATGTTCTCTTATTGCTTTTCTCTCTTCAGCTTCTCTATCTAATCTTTTCTGTTCTGCAGCAGCAGCAGCTTCTAATTTTTTCTGTTCTGCAGCAGCAGCAACTTCTAATTTTTTCTGTTCTGCAGCAGCAGCAACTTCTAATTTTTTCTGTTCTGCAGCAACTTCTAATTTTTTCTGTTCTGCAGCAGCAGCAACTTCTAATTTTTTCTGTTCTGCAGCAACTTCTAATTTTTTCTGTTCTGCAGCAGCAGCAACTTCTAATTTTTTCTGCTCTGCATCAGCTTCTAATTTCTTCTGTTCTGCCTCAAATCTCCTTTCCTCCACTTGCATCTGCAATTTCTTAAGTTCAGCAGCAGTATCAGCTTCTTTTTCTAATCTTTTTTCCTCAGCTAGAGCTTTCCTTTCTTCTGCAGCAGCTTTTTTTTCTTCTATTTGAAGTTTTCTCTCCTCAGCCGCAGCTTTTTTTTCCTCAGCAGCAGCTTTTCTTTCTTCAACAGCAGCAGCAATTTTTTTCTCTTCTGCAGCTAATGCTTTGTCATATTGAGCAACAGCCCATTGTTCTAAGTCTTTTCCAGTCTTATCAAGAGATTTTCCTTGTGCAATGAAATAATCTAATGTAGACATATTGTCTCCTTAAATCAGAAACCTGAAAAAGTAAATAAATTACCCTCTTTCACGTTAATGAGAGACAAGTCTATACCATAGACTTAGTCTTAGTCCAAACTTGTATGGTTTATAATAACCAATGATAACTTGAGTACCTATGGACACAATAACTGTATCTCAAATACTGTGGGAGACAAGCCCTACAAAGGTCTTGTATACCTCAATGTAATCAAAGATCACTTGAGTACCTGTGGAAAAAATATTTCCCTTTACCAATCACTTTGGGAGACAAGCCTTACAAAGGTCTTGTACATTTTGTTTTATAACAATAACAATCATAAAGTACTGATCTGTACTATACTATCAGTGTATACCACTATACGTCATATGTCAACTAAAGACATTACAAAGGACAAACAAGAAAAGACAATATGAACACATTTGCAGAGATCAAATTAAATTAAATAGGAGAAATGAAAAAAATGATCACAGAAACCGTGATGATAACTGCAATAATAAAAGGACAAGACAAATAACGCCACAGTGTATAAACATAAGGGTGTAAAAAGCTGAAATGAAAGGAAAGATGAGACCTACAATTATACAAACAAATCAAACAAAAATAAAGAACAGAAAAATGTTACAAATACAAATATGAAACAGTCGTCACAACTAACCAAATATTTGCAAACTATGTTGCATGCAAATTTCAATTAAGAAATTGCTCCCTATCGAACGCCAGAACAAGACCAATATCACTCGGTATTTCCTGTTCTAGTCACCTCCCATCCAGGCCCGCAACATATAAACACCTACACATATAAACAAATAACATGTAAGCATAAATAGCATATAGCATACAATATAATTTATGTCATGAATGGAATGTGTTGCAGGTATAGTGTTGTAAAGCAGGCACAGTTTATTTTAATACTAATAACTTGCCACTTTATTCAGTAATAGATTTAATTTTAAACTATTACACTGTCAATTTTTCTCTTTTGAGCATATGAAGATCCAACGATGAACTATGCACTTTATGTTCAACAACACTGTGATTCTTCTGTACGTTGAGAAATGTCAACAATACTGCTCCAGATATTTTCTACACTTGATACCACTGTCCTGTGTAATACTGTCTGTACAGCGAAAAACTGTCAACAAGCGCTGACCTAGATACAGCATCCTATCGGTAATACAGGTCAAGCTGACATCGACTGTATAGCTGTCCTACTGGTGTTGATGTGTTCAAACAAATGTTCTTTCAGCTGTAAACTGTGATTCTCAACACAAAACTGCGTAAGCTGGACCCAGGAATCTGGCTCGCCACTGTAAAGTTTCTTTTCTTCTTTCCACTCTGTAAAGTGTCAGTCTGTATGCTCTGTAAGGAAGAGTGGTGTGTTGTTGAGATCAGGCATGCTCCAGTCTACCCAGCTGTAAATGGGTAACTCACCCTAGTCCTGAGTTAGGGAAGGCAAAGGCTCCAGGGGAAGCAGGCCCTAAACTTGGTCACTCCAACCGACGCAGGATGGTGTATGTATGAAGTAGAAGTGTAGAGTGTGATTACCGCGAATGGTGTACTGTTCGTGTGCTGACCAATATAACCACTCATACACTTGTGTCTACAAGGCACCAATGCAGACTGCTGGAATCTTTGTTTACTCAATTTATTCAGACGTACACACTGGGACATACGAGTACATCATGGTATGTTGACATATCAATTTGTAGGTATACATAGCAGATCTGAAGTCATGACACATTCAGAAATAATGGGCAGTACATCAAAAGTTCAATGTCATGATACATTATGGCCGCATCCCCCTATCTGACTAAACGCGTCAGTGAAGGCAGATCGGTAAATAACTAAAGTTACTTGACGTCCATAGTTTGTAGTATATATTATGAAACCACGAAAGAGGGGGTTTCTAGCAAGATTGAGATCTCCCTGTCACTGTCCGATAATAGGATAAATAATCTGTTCTCTTGGCAGTGATCAAAACATATGATGACCGAAATCTAACATGGCCGCCTCCCTGAGTTGTCGTTCACTCATTCATAGGAAGGAGAATATAAGCCAGAGTTAATTTATAATGGGTATATAAATGATTTCATAAATGTTTCCATACAGCTCTACGGTGATCAGGTTAATTCACGTAGCCATAACCGCTGTAGGAAAGTCTGTCATCTTCGTCGATACAAAACACGACCCTAGCGATACGAAGCACAATGTTCCATCTAGGTCGAATCGACATGAGATCATCAAAATAGGGTCTGGCAATACATGGAGTCCGAATTATACATTGTACCGTACCTTAGGAGAGTCTCTAACATAAACTATAGTAGAGATACCATCTCCTTTAGAAGAAAACCACTTCATGAATCATATTTCCTTAAGAATCTACCAGCCCTTTGAAAAGTGCGTACCCGCCATTATCACGGTACATCGGAACTCATCACGACTTGTCAAGACAACTCATACTTCCGCTAGACCGGAATAACAAGAATCTAGTCCCGCCTACCCATCCAAAATATACAATATAGGACTGATTCTACTTGTACTAATAATATGTAATACATATGAATTCAGGCCATAAACATAATAAGCAAATTAATATATTTTCTGGCCTTAAAAAATAAGTACAAACGTAAGAGCAATCCATGCGCCGGATCAATATCAAGAACGATTACTCCTATAATCAAAAGTGTGAATCAAACATGGATTCTCTCGCTTTTACCATAGACAGCATTCTCATACACAAATGAATGAATGTCTATATTTTTCCCATATTAAATAGCCATATCGATTTTTGTAATATGTGCGTCAAAATATGCACGCAACAGCAAGCGAATCACACTATCCGCTCTGCCATCTACGCATCATCAAAAATGATGTTTCAATGGCAGGTCATTAGTGCGAACCACAATACACGACACCAGAAGTCCTCCATGGGCAGTTCAGCCTATTAATGACGCAATCACTTCTGTTGTATTTCTATCAAGCAGTATAGGCCGAATCCAACAAGACCCTTAGGACCTAATACTGTGTCCAGTAAATGATAGTAGACTAGAACAGTGAGAACAGGATAGTGGGTAGGTTTGGTATTGTACAAACATTTATTACAAATAAGGGAGGGAAACCTGAGGCCTGTAAACAGTAAATTAATATGAAACAAATATAAAGGTATGTTATCAGGCACTCGCAGGAAATAAAGAAGTAGAACACCAGACAACAGAAAAACAACAGACATGAGTGGCTTACCCAGGATTTGAACACTGGACCTTCCGTGCGACAACCCCGCCTAGCCATGCAAGCGAATCACACTATCCGCTCTGCCATCTACGCATCATCAAAAAATGATGTTTCAATGGCAGGTCAATAGTGCGAACCACAATACACGACACCAGAAGTCCTCCATGGGCAGTTCAGCCTATTAATGACGCAATCACTTCTGTTGTATTTCTATCAAGCAGTATAGGCCGAATCCAACAAGACCCTTAGGACCTTAATACTGTGTCCAGTAAATGATAGTAGACTAGAACAGTGAGAACAGGATAGTGGGTAGGTTTGGTATTGTACAAACATTTATTACAAATAAGGGAGGGAAACCTGAGGCCTGTAAACAGTAAATTAATATGAAATTAATATGAAACAAATATAAAGGTATGTTATCAGGCACTCGCAGGAAATAAAGAAGTAGAACACCAGACAACAGAAAAACAACAGACATGAGTGGCTTACCCAGGATTTGAACACTGGACCTTCCGTGCGACAACCCCGCCTAGCCATGCAAGCGAATCACACTATCCGCTCTGCCATCTACGCATCATCAAAAAATGATGTTTCAATGGCAGGTCAATAGTGCGAACCACAATACACGACACCAGAAGTCCTCCATGGGCAGTTCAGCCTATTAATGACGCAATCACTTCTGTTGTATTTCTATCAAGCAGTATAGGCCGAATCCAACAAGACCCTTAGGACCTTAATACTGTGTCCAGTAAATGATAGTAGACTAGAACAGTGAGAACAGGATAGTGGGTAGGTTTGGTATTGTACAAACATTTATTACAAATAAGGGAGGGAAACCTGAGGCCTGTAAACAGTAAATTAATATGAAATTAATATGAAACAAATATAAAGGTATGTTATCAGGCACTCGCAGGAAATAAAGAAGTAGAACACCAGACAACAGAAAAACAACAGACATGAGTGGCTTACCCAGGATTTGAACACTGGACCTTCCGTGCGACAACCCCGCCTAGCCATGCAAGCGAATCACACTATCCGCTCTGCCATCTACGCATCATCAAAAAATGATGTTTCAATGGCAGGTCAATAGTGCGAACCACAATACACGACACCAGAAGTCCTCCATGGGCAGTTCAGCCTATTAATGACGCAATCACTTCTGTTGTATTTCTATCAAGCAGTATAGGCCGAATCCAACAAGACCCTTAGGACCTTAATACTGTGTCCAGTAAATGATAGTAGACTAGAACAGTGAGAACAGGATAGTGGGTAGGTTTGGTATTGTACAAACATTTATTACAAATAAGGGAGGGAAACCTGAGGCCTGTAAACAGTAAATTAATATGAAATTAATATGAAACAAATATAAAGGTATGTTATCAGGCACTCGCAGGAAATAAAGAAGTAGAACACCAGACAACAGAAAAACAACAGACATGAGTGGCTTACCCAGGATTTGAACACTGGACCTTCCGTGCGACAACCCCGCCTAGCCATGCAAGCGAATCACACTATCCGCTCTGCCATCTACGCATCATCAAAAAATGATGTTTCAATGGCAGGTCAATAGTGCGAACCACAATACACGACACCAGAAGTCCTCCATGGGCAGTTCAGCCTATTAATGACGCAATCACTTCTGTTGTATTTCTATCAAGCAGTATAGGCCGAATCCAACAAGACCCTTAGGACCTTAATACTGTGTCCAGTAAATGATAGTAGACTAGAACAGTGAGAACAGGATAGTGGGTAGGTTTGGTATTGTACAAACATTTATTACAAATAAGGGAGGGAAACCTGAGGCCTGTAAACAGTAAATTAATATGAAATTAATATGAAACAAATATAAAGGTATGTTATCAGGCACTCGCAGGAAATAAAGAAGTAGAACACCAGACAACAGAAAAACAACAGACATGAGTGGCTTACCCAGGATTTGAACACTGGACCTTCCGTGCGACAACCCCGCCTAGCCATGCAAGCGAATCACACTATCCGCTCTGCCATCTACGCATCATCAAAAAATGATGTTTCAATGGCAGGTCAATAGTGCGAACCACAATACACGACACCAGAAGTCCTCCATGGGCAGTTCAGCCTATTAATGACGCAATCACTTCTGTTGTATTTCTATCAAGCAGTATAGGCCGAATCCAACAAGACCCTTAGGACCTTAATACTGTGTCCAGTAAATGATAGTAGACTAGAACAGTGAGAACAGGATAGTGGGTAGGTTTGGTATTGTACAAACATTTATTACAAATAAGGGAGGGAAACCTGAGGCCTGTAAACAGTAAATTAATATGAAATTAATATGAAACAAATATAAAGGTATGTTATCAGGCACTCGCAGGAAATAAAGAAGTAGAACACCAGACAACAGAAAAACAACAGACATGAGTGGCTTACCCAGGATTTGAACACTGGACCTTCCGTGCGACAACCCCGCCTAGCCATGCAAGCGAATCACACTATCCGCTCTGCCATCTACGCATCATCAAAAAATGATGTTTCAATGGCAGGTCAATAGTGCGAACCACAATACACGACACCAGAAGTCCTCCATGGGCAGTTCAGCCTATTAATGACGCAATCACTTCTGTTGTATTTCTATCAAGCAGTATAGGCCGAATCCAACAAGACCCTTAGGACCTTAATACTGTGTCCAGTAAATGATAGTAGACTAGAACAGTGAGAACAGGATAGTGGGTAGGTTTGGTATTGTACAAACATTTATTAGAAATAAGGGAGGGAAACCTGAGGCCTGTAAACAGTAAATTAATATGAAATTAATATGAAACAAATATAAAGGTATGTTATCAGGCACTCGCAGGAAATAAAGAAGTAGAACACCAGACAACAGAAAAACAACAGACATGAGTGGCTTACCCAGGATTTGAACACTGGACCTTCCGTGCGACAACCCCGCCTAGCCATGCAAGCGAATCACACTATCCGCTCTGCCATCTACGCATCATCAAAAAATGATGTTTCAATATTTCCTGCGAGTGCCTGATAACATACTTTTATATTTGTTTCATATTAATTTCATATTAACATAGCCTGAACTTGTCGTACAAGTAAAGACTTTTCTCGTGTCTGCGCTCTCGTGAAGCCTCCAGACAGGTCAAGGTCGGATAGAATACAATTAAAATCCCCCCTAAAATTTTTTTAGTCCCCTTATAATTTCCCGTTAAGATGTCGTGTAAACCTTCATAAAACTTAGGTCTGTCAATTTTCGTCGCTGGAGCATAAATATTAATGAGTGTGTGTGTGTCATGTTTGTTGTGTTTGTTTTGTATTTGAATTATGACAATTCTGCCACAATTGTCTGTTCTATAATGTACTGTCTCCCAATCTTCATTGATTTGTAGGGTGGCTACACCGCTACCATGACTGGTGCTCAAGGCGAACCAGCCATGTTTAAGTCCTAACCTAGTTATCGTCTGACCGGCATGATAATCAGAAATAATCCCCGTCTGTTGCAAAAACAGAAAATCGGGTTTATCTTTTTTAATCAGTTTAATTACATGGTCCAGCTTATTTCTCAAACCATTGATATTGAGAGACATTATCACTAGACTGCATGACGGAGTGGTAAGCAGAGGTTGGCCACTCGTTAAAAACTGTCTACCTGGCAAAGTGGCAGAGTGGCCACTTGCCATATCTAAACTACCTGACGGAGCGGGGACCAGACCGCCCGTCTTACATGAGTTACAAGGCAATGTAGTGGTCTGGGGCTGGCTACATGCCATAGATGAATTACTCAGCAGCAAAGTACTATCTAAAGATTTATCACATGTTGTAATGGGTGTACCTGTTTCACATAGTTTACTCGACAGAGCGGTGCTTAAGGGCTGACCGTGATCTGTCATTACTAAACCACTCAACACATTCTTGTTTGCACTTTCTGACAAAGCGGTGCTTAAGGGCTGACCGTTGTCTGTAAAATGACTGCTCGACACATTAGTGACTGGTCGCTGGCTAAAGGTCGTTGTGCCCTGATGATTCGGGCCCAACGCAGCCGACGCTGCAATGTCAGTCCCTCCCGCCCTGACAGGGGGGAGGGTTGGCTGCCTAATTAAAACTGTGCGCATTTAAAGGTGTAAATGTGTGTGCCTTGTTATGAAAAGACTAAACAGCAAAAATAAACTATTTACAATCAACACAACTCGTAAAATACACTGTAAAAAGACACCTAAACTATAGTTGTTGTCACTCTTTACTATAATAAAATACATTATTTTTATTTTTATTTTGGACCGTTGCACTTCGGTCCACTTGAGGGGGCACATCTTCCCACGCACTGGTAGTCTATTGTTCAAGCTTCTAACAGGCTCAAAGGGGAGGGTAGCTTCGGGGTGCAGCTCAGGCGTGCCTTCACATGCACCGTTCATCATAAACCCTCTCACATGTCTCACTTGCCCGGAGCTTGAATCTTGACACATCTCGCACTGGGCCCCAGTGCAGGGAAGAAAGACTCGTGGGGGTAAGCTCATCAGTCGCTTACGTCCTCAAATGCCTGTCCATCAATGAACAGGCCCTCTGTGACAACATGGCCTCCATATCGTCCTCTTCTGCCATTGTCGGCCAACAGGAGGAGGCTTGGGTATTCGCCGGTGTAGGTGCCTCCGGAGCTTCCGTTCTTGCTGGTGACTTTCTAGGGCTACTAGGAGCAGACATAGGACGCTCGTCGACGACAGGTGTCGACACGGTCCATCTCGGGGAGGGCTCTGGCGTGGGCGCCCTTGGTGATGGCGGTAGGCTTTTTCCGCTTGGGGAGCTTTTCCTTGGCGACCTGCTCTCATTACGCCTGACCTCTTTGGTTTTCACCGGCCCTACTCTCTGGAGCAATATTCTCTTTCTGTTCTTTCTCTCTTTCTTTGAGAGAAACGTTTCGAAATCTCCTTCGTCGGCACTACCTTGGGGGCTATCTTCGCCAGGGAGCTCCCTTGCCTTGTCCTGTTCCGCCACTGTTTCTTTACTCTGTTCCGCCGGTGTTTTCTCGGCAACCGTCTCTTCTTCCCTTCTTTGTTTCACTTGTTGGGTGGCCGCTCTCTTCTTGGGGCATTGGCTTACCCAGTGGTCGTCTCCCCCACACACCGCACACTGGATCCTTCTCCCTGGCAGGGACACCCATACTCTGAGAAACTTATTCTCCGCTGCCTTTAGGTGCACGAAGTGCGGTACGTGGTGTTCTGACTGCTTAGACATAAAGTTCCATTTATCTCCTGCCGTCTTTATTCTTGTCACTTCTGCACCTTCGTCCCCTGAGATGGTCGCCGCTAGTCTCTGCACAGCTTCCGCCTTCATGGTGGGCAGTATCCAGTTTAGGGTTCCCTTTGATTTTTCCTTATCTTGGTGTTCAATGTACACCGTCATCTGTGGGTTTGACCACTCTAGCCTCTTGCCATGAAGGCCCTGGTAGTGCTTAAGTTGGGCCGCTGATGTGAGGGTGGCGAACCACTTAAAGGGCCCTGCAAAACGGTACAGAGTGGCAATCCCACTCGTACCTACTCCTGCAGGCCCCGCAAGGATGCTTGATATCAAGCCATATGATGCCCTGTTAGCCTGTGGGCCAGTTACTGTGATGATCAGTGTAAAAGGACGGTGTAACACACCTCCTTCAAAATCCTCATCTATATTTACATTAAAAATGGGCACTACTGGTGCTGACATTATATTTCATTTCTTTCTTGGTTTTATAAACCAAATTAGAACAAACAAAGTACCAACAGTTAGCCTAGCTAACAGCTAAGCTAACACCACACAAAAATCCGGGAAAAAACACCAAAGTCCAAGAATGAAAACAAAGACGCTAGCAAAATTGCCAGCTCTATCTGATTGGTCTGTCCCTGGATTTCCAGTTGCTTCATGTTAAGTGCATGCTCTGCTGCGGCTTTCTCTTTACGCTCCGCTGCTTCTGCTGCTTCTTTCCGCTCCGCTGCTTCTGCTGCGGCTTTCCGCTCCGCTGCTTCTGCTGCGGCTTTCTCCTTCCGCTCCGCTGCTTCTGCTGCGGCTTTCTCCTTCTCCATTGCAAGTTTCTGCACTTCCATCTCTCTTGCATGGAGTTTATCAGTCTCCTCACTCACAAATTTCATCAGATCTTTTCCACTTAACCCGTATTCACGCCCTGCCTCCATTAAACTAGTTCTAATTTTTGCGGCATCTGCCATGATATGCAGTATGGGTTCACGAAGGGAAAAATTGGCAGTGACCTCCAAGCAAATTGTTTAGACTCTTACAAGTAATTATCTCTTTAAAACCAGCTAGATTTAAATTAGTAATCAAGTTCAAATAGTTCTTTAATTAAAAAATCACTCACTCAGCATATTCTGAAAAATTATATAACAGATTATCTCGAAGTTTTCTATGAAAAATTTGCTAAATATTTATGATAAAAAGTTTCCCAGCAGTTACAGAAAAAGATTTTTAAAAATCAGTTCCCTACAGTATCTTCTGTTCTCAAAAAGTGCTTACTCTGTCCGTTTGATACTCAATTTAAAAAGTATCACTCGTGCTTTAGAGATATAAATTAGCCCCCCTATGAAATAGACAAATTATAGTAAGAGTCAGTCTAGAAGGTAATCCCTCAAAATGCCAACAAATTTTGCAATTATCGCAACTGTATAGCAGAGATGAAAATGTGATTTATCACACTTCTAAGTCCGGGTTCACTAATCCCAAGACGAGCCCCCAATTGTCGTGTGGTGAGTACAGGGGCAACTACAACAGTAGTTTTTGCCAGGAATAGTCTATGAGATATCTATGTATATTCCTTCACTGTTTGAGTATATCTCTGTAGTGTTGATCAACAGTTAATAGCTGTCATATGAACAAAAGGTCTGTTGTCTAATCTCCCGAGGGTACTGGCCAGACTGGATATCTTCAAGAATCGGTAGTGATATGTAGACTCATAACCTTGCATATGTAGTCGTGATTCATAAAATATATATATAGTCTGCTTCATAGAATGCGCTTAAGAGGGTGTTGCCTTGCTATAAATATGCAATTCCTCTTTTGAGCTCTTTTGCTGGACTTCAGATAATAATGGTCTTTCGAGTGATTTGAATTTATGATGACTCTGTATTGAACTTGGGATAACTCTGTATTGAACTTGTGATAACTCTGTATTGAACTTGTGATAACGAGGTATTGAACTTGTGATAACTCTGCACTGAACTTGTGAGCAAGCAGTATATGGTGACGAAAAAATGCTGCGTCCACCTTCTGACTTGTGGGTGAGACAATATTCCTTTTTAATTAAGGAATGAAAGATGTCCTATGGCGAATTCTGCTAGCCAACTGTCCGTTTTTGATAACTTATTTCTGGTTAGACGTCAGACACGTTGCGTGTAGACTCAGACTTCTGATGAACTGAAGACACACAAAAGTCTTCGTAAGTTTTTCACATTTAACATCACTGGTTGACTTTCATTTAAACTACTGCTCATTATTCATCTCTCTCTCTGAGTTCAATTCTAATGATGTTAAATATCTTGTGCATGAGAGTGTGTGCGCATGGGAGACTGTGATGATGATGAAGGTGACGTATGAACTATTAATTACCTCCTATCATCCTATCATCTTCTGGGAAAATCTTCTGATTTTATTAATCAGTTATGCCAATAATTATTTGAAACTTTATCTTCCGCACATTTTAGCTGTGAGGTTAAAATAAACAAAAATAAGAAAATGTATTAATAAGTATAAGATCTACTAACCTTCTTTTCCCTTCGCAAAATCCTTTAAGAACACAATTCTTCACAGAACTGAATTATATCCACTCTGAATAAACACGTGTATTAGGCTAGGCGTTTTTGGGATTAATCTCTTCCTCACAATGTAAAAAAACTGGACTCCTTCCTCTTGCAAGCTACGCAGTAGATTATATTTCTGCCAGTCCAATATGGGTTTCTTGTACAGCTCCGCCCATACCAACCAATCCTTAATGGCCCCTCTGGTCACTCATTCACAGGATCGCTCTTGTCCCCTGTCAGTCCAAACTGTGTGTAGTTTGACCTCTGATTGTTTATTGTTCACCTGGCCAAGGTGGGCGTCCAATGTGGTAAACCAACGTTTGTCTGAACCGCGGACGACCAAAGATAACACCATTACAGCATGAGAAGTTTTCCCCTGGCCAATCTGGGCGTCCAATGTGGTGTCACAGAAATTACAGCATGCCCAGATGTTTGATCGGGATGACCAGATGGATTTCACCAGATTTATCACGATGCAATGTGGGCTTCAAACGATAATGTCAGGCATGATGACTCAATCAAAGGACTTTTATTTTCCCCGATGAAAGAACAAATGTGGTTCTCTAGATACTGGTCTCGAGTAATCACAACGATGAAATAGCAAATGTGGGTCGCAAATATGGGATGAAAGAGCAAATGTCGGAGAAAATACAATATGAAAAATGTAGGAAAAGATGGAGCAAAAAGGCCTTTGCGCTCGTTTATCACACTGGCCGCTGCATCTTAAACTGTAAGAATGCTAATCCGGTTGAAGTAACAGTGGGATATGTGTTCGTTGAGGCCTTAAATAGTTCAGAGAATTCGTGATAATGGTTTAGGATTAGTGTTAAGTTTAAAACAAAAGTAATGGTAGTCCCATAGCAGACACTATCTTTGGGAAGTGAAGTGTTAGAGACTTCAATATACTAGTTCCCGCATTGAGAGGTTCGTGTTACCAGTTTCCTTCTTCGCTGTCTTTTCTTTCCATAACTCACGAGCAGTCAGGCACCCACTTACAGCTGGGTTGTTAAAGTGTGACGATACCGTGAATCGAATCCGGCACCATTGCCGCGAGTAACCAGTGCTCTAACTACTCTGTCAATTAGACAATCAGTGTTAAGCTTAGATATCCTAAAGCTAATCGTAAACCTAAGTCTTCCCTAACGACGTTGACGACTTATTTGGGCAGCTTCAAAGAACACGTCTTGGTGATTTTCATTTCAGTTTACTTATCTTGTTGATAGCACCGAATTTCAGGGCATCTGCTAATTTATCATGTTTTAAGTTTTTCTTACATGAGGAAATGTTTATTGAATCTACTCACACTGTTAAGAAACCTACCTGGCCTCCTGGAAGAGCTCAGAAAAACTGACGTAACAATGGTTCTGCCTCCTAATTACAAAGACTTGTGTAATTGTCATTAAATACTACTCGTCAAAAGTCAAGGGCCACCCTATTTTTTTCAATACACTTTTATATAAGCGCATAGAATGATTAAATGAAGGACGTTTTTAGTAAAAATGGGTGCAATATCTTCCTCTGATAGTCCTCTATGCACATTAAGCATAAAAACGACTCACCGACAACCATGGTGATCACGAGCAATTTGGTTTGCTGACCATAAATTCACATTTTTAATCTGTTTTTTCAAACTTCCGTACAACCGAACAGGTGAAGTAATCGTGCTGATTGACATTCCACGTGCAATGGCGACTTTTCGTGAACAGAGTTCACTCTTAATTTGTTTTACAATCAGCAGACTTAGGGTAGTTTCATCACTTGCAAAAACCATGCCACCGAGAAGAAGTCTGGACACCTTACAAAGAATGAGGGCTATAACGTGGGTTGAAAGTGGTTTATCTGTCCGTGAGGTTGCTAGACGGCTTGCAGTGTCACACTCTACTATCCAAAGAATTTTGGAGAGATTTCAGCCCACAGGAAGTGTGGAAGATCGCTACCGGCCAGGTCGCCCTAGATACACCAATAGACATGATGACCGGTACCTCTTGTTGTCAGCCCTGCGCCATCGAACAGTGACTTGTTCCACTCTAAGATGTCAGCTGAGACAAAATGTAAACGTTAATGTCAGTCAAAGCACCATTCGCAGACGTTTACATGAATTTGGACTGGCTGCTCGACGTCCTGCAGTCAGAATCCCTCTTACTCCTGCTCATCGCAGAGCCCGTGTTGCTTGGTGTCGCGAGCACATCCGATGGACAAGGCAACAATGGAGTCAAGTTCTCTTCACTGATGAATCTCGCTTCATTGTGTATTTTAATGATGGCAGGATTCGAGTTTGGAGACGACCAGGAGAGCGATTTACTGATGACACAATTCGAGAGGTGGATCGTTATGGTAGGGGTTCTGTCATGGGCTGGGGAGGCTTCTACAGATACGGTAGAACCCCACTCTACATCATCCAAGGCAACTTGACCGGCCCAAGATACCAGAACGAAATCTTGAGACCAATTGTTCAGCCTGCTCTGGAGGCCATAGGTGGTAATGCCATCTTCCAAGATGATAACGCTCGACCCCATTGAGCTCGTGTGGTGTATGAGTTTATTCAGCAACATGGGATCATCAGGATAGCGTGGCCAGCTCATTCACCTGACCTTTCTCCGATTGAGCACCTCTGGGATATCCTTGGTCGAAGAATGTCAACAAATCACCCTCTGCCAATGGATGTTGCACAGCTGACTGCATTTCTAATTCAGGAATGGCAAGCTGTTCCTCAGGATACTCTTCGGACCCTTGTGGACTCGATGCGTCTGCGCTGTCTTGAATGCCTTGCTGCAAACGGTGGTCATACCCGATTTTGAAATGTCTATTTGTCCAATATCTATTGTGTGACTTTTGAAAAGCTGGGTGGCACACTTCACAGCTTCATTGCGTTTGAATGTGTGTTTCCATTTCTTTACGTGACATGTCAATTTGGTAGTCAATAAATGCCGTTTTGACTGATACCAATTACGTTTATATCAGATTTGTTTTATGGTTTCAACCAAAGTTTTTCTAAATGTCCCTTGACTTTTGATGAGTAGTATATATTTTTAAAATATGACAATTTCCCCATACGGCGGTTAACATTTGAACTAACAGCCCACAAATATGACAGCATAGAGAGTATGCACCTTTACCTATAACAGGGTCATCATATGTCCCCTTTTCCCTGGATTTGTCCTCTATTTTAACGGACGATTGAGGGTCCGGGCAGCTTTTTTTTCAAAAGTGCTATTAGTCCGGCTTTCTACCCTGTGATTGAAAATGACTTCAATGAGGTCTGTGAGGTCTGTCTTATGCAAGCGTGGCAGCATCATTCTTGTCATTCTCTTCTTTCTTTGTGCCACGACCTAACGTTTTAACCGCCACTGTAAGTCAGGATCTAAGAATAGAACATTGTGATGTCCATTGACAGAATAGTAGCCAATCCATGGTGAGGTACGCTAAACAGCCCGAATGTTAACCACGCAAGGTTTGGCCTTTGCACATTCTTCTGTGTAATTTTCCATTGTAAGATGCCAAGAGAGAAGAAGTCACCGAACTAGAGTTGAAATCAGAAGCTGCCTTGGACACAACGTCCACGAACACTGACTGGGTGTTCGGTGGAATTAAATTGTGTTCCACATTAATGCTTTATATTGCCTGACTCACTTTGTCTATGGCTGAAAGGGTTGTAAGCAACCAATAATTACAACCCCTGTCAAACGATCCTGAATTAAATTTTCTTAGTGCACGGGTCTTGGGTGCGAGGTAGCAATTTCGATACATGTTCGCCTCAACCACCCTAGCCTCTGTCACACAAGTACCGGTATATTCATAAAGGAGTAGTTTTTCTTCAAGTAAATATTGAAGGAATTGCAAGGGAATGTAGTTCGATTGTTGAAGCTCTAAACTGTGACAAATCTATAACAGACATTCTTAAACAGCGATTGTATCAAGAGCTTATCCCCTTGAAGATTCCCAATATGCTTGCTGAGAAACGGAGAGGGGGACTTGATGGTTTGTGTAACAAGTTTCATGACGAGAATAAATTCTATTAACACTTGTGGTTTAGAAGACTTAGGGATACGGATGAAATCATTAGAAGATCTCACTACTTTCATGGATGACGTTCCATGAAACATCAACACGAAAAGATGTGCGAACTTCTGTGCAATATTTAATTGATAAAAAGATATTGCATTTGACGATGTGAAGTACTTTGATCATATTAACAATCTGACAATATTTGTTGAAGGTAGCTCAGGGAGTTGCTGGCACGTGAGAAATGATCCAGATTTTGAAAACAATCAGTAAATGATAAATTTAATTCTTAACTTCTAATGATCGTGCACTATTTCTTTGCGATGCCTGGTCACAATGTAAACGAGGACATGTTTCTATTCTTCATTGATGGAAAGTCACTGGGTAAGATACAGAAAAAGATTCAATTATGGTTTCCATAAACTAAGTTTTACTTCTGCAAATGTAATTTTCAAAGACGTGTAATGCTGTCAACTCCACGACTACTAAATAGAAAATACTGAATTGTTGAAAAAGATAATGTCCCTCTTACCCCTTGCCCCAAACACACCAAAAGAAAAATATAATAATTTTATTAATACTGCTTAATACGTGGAAAGTTATCTTTTAATGTTAAAATGATTTAAAAACATATATTTTAAAGTTTATTTTATTTCTATTATTTGCAACCTATATAGAACTATTCATCACAATTATGCATTAAAAGATTGAAATTAATAAGTCCTCTGTTTTATTCTTTTTTGTGTCTTGTATTGTTGTGACGGTTTTGCCTCCCCTGCTTTGCAGTAGTAGTCCAACAGTGGCCAAAACTCAAAAGTATCTAAAGTGGGTCGTCAAAGGTGTCTACCTTTGCACAAGATTACTCTTGGCAAAGTTGTAGATAGAAGGGTAATGAATGATTTAAAAACATATATTTTAAAGTTTATTTTATTTCTATTATTTGCAACCTATACAGAACTACTCATCACAATTATGCATTAAAAGATTGAAATTAATAAGTCCTCTGTTTTGTTCTTTTTTGTGTCTTGTATTGTTGTGACGGTTTTGCCTCCCCTGCTTTTCAGTAGTAGTCCAACAGTGGCCAAAACTCAAAAGTATCTAAAGTGGGTCGTCAAAGGTGTCTACCTTTGCACAAGATTACTCTTGGCAGAGTTGTAGATAGAAGGGTAATGACGCTTCTATCCCACGGCGATACTATTCACAAGATAATCAGAAAAGCCAAAACAATGCTGCTTTGGCTCAGCACGTTAATTCTATGATCTGCCGACAACTTTTGTGATTGATTAAGCGTTATTTTTTTCAGCTCATTAAGCCCCCACCTCAGATTTACTCAGTGGAATTCTTATTATTCTGGTATAGCTCTGTTCAGAGTGTGTTTAGTAAATTGACTAAGACAAACATGCAATACATTTAAAATGATTCAATCGAAGTTAAATTTGTATATTAACAAATAACAGATTTAATCATTTAGTTTTAACAAGGGTTAAAATATCTGAATAGTTTAAAAGAAAATGTTCATCATTGAAGGATAGTAGGTTTTATGAAAAATGTTCACTTGGGCAGCTCATACGTTTCACTTAGCTGCCAATAGTAGTTTCTGCTCCCACTGATGGGTTATGTGCAGATAGGTCACTGGAGTTCTCACGCCTCTGGTCAAGATTAAAGGTGCAGCACGTTTCAAGTATAAACCAAGAAGTAACTGCCAAGCTGGTACCGCGTTCCTACGTCAGTCCACTTATACCCTCACTTTGTTCCACAGATTAGTACCCTCCTGGTACCACCAGCAACTATGGTAAAAGAATAAAAACGAAACGCTTTCCTGAGTAATGCCTTTCTTGACATATATTCTCTTATTCCATCATCCCATTTTTCTTAGAATTACGCTCGATGAGAATTAAACTTAATACCTGGAGAGAAAACTTTCTTTACATTTAAATTGAATAGCTTTATATTGATTTTACATTTAAATGAAAAGGTTAATAGTATAGATATGTCGTGGTTGAGTTAAAGTGTTAGAGTATTTGTCGAGTCAGACAATTGTAGTGAAATCGACAATGAGAGTGAACTGACTGAATTATAGACAACATACAGAATATGTGTAAAATAGGGTGATCTTGAGACAAACCTGGAAGAGGATTCATTAAAGCTATCTCTTATTCCAAGCCTTAACACACCTATAGAGTCTTAAGCACCACCCACTCTCTCTCTCTCTCTCCTTTCTCTGGTCAGAGACAATAGTAAGAGCTTGCAATATTAAGTATGGATGAATGGTCGTGAACAACGCGTTAATAAATGAGTAAACTTTATTAAAGGTTCTTGAAGGAAGAAAATATATGAAAATAAGTATATCAGCACAACAACATAAGAATAGCATCAATATTCACATCAAATTAACAAATATCCATTTAAACACCAACGAACAAACAAACCACCAACACTAAAACCCGCCTGTAGAACACCGAGAAATAATTAAACAGAGTTCCTCAATCCTTCCGCTTTTGTGGAACCGAGTTCAATAACTCCAGTTAGTGTCTTTATATGCATATCCTCCTATAGGTGATGAATTACACTATAAATCTACTGTAGGTGCTATCCATGCACCGTTGGTCACACACTAATCACGACATAGGTTGTAGATTACTCTGTCTATATTCGGCTGACAACTAATACGTGCGGAGGTTTTGAACGATTAGAAACACATACAAGACGAGGTCAATTTAGGTCAAACGGTCCCCTGCGCTATTATCCAGCGCGCGAAATTAGGCCTGCGTACTTGATGTCTCAATCCGGTTTGGCTGGTTTGGACTTTATTTGTGACTGAGCACTCAGTTTAAGGACACAGTCTTGGTGCTTTCAATTCTGCTGAAGACGCTGCGTTGATAGATATGCTGGAAGCCACAATGCTCTGACTGGTGATCAAGAAGCGAGTAGGAAACCACTACTGCCAAATACGATTTCCGATATGTTATGGCTCGTTATACACTGCGTGAGTTCATTTCCCATTAGACGGATGGGCGTTGAAAAAGGGTTGTACTTCAGGTATAGGTGACACCTCGTGGTGCTTATTGCTTTCAGGAACCGTGAGATCGAGGAGAATGTTATGTTCTTCGCCTGACTGGAATGCTTCTATATCAATGGGGTACCCTGAAACTGAGACCCAAAAAGAAACAACCTTTACACCAAGAAAACAATAAAATTACCATAACGTTATAATAACAATTATGCTCCACTATGGGATTTTAATTATTGTTATCATTGCTGTGATAGGCTCGAGCTATTTTTATCCATATGAGTCGCTCTCCTGTTACTTCCACTCTATCAATTATCAGCATGCGCCCGCATAGGCTAATATATCTTGTACATACATGTACCTGTCTTGTAATATATGGTACGCGCCCGCTGGAGTTGATACACAAAAGGGGAAAAGTAATAACCTCCCAAAACTTGAATACACGAAAAATGCAATGTTATAGCTATAATAATACGTTGTGACTTAAACATAAGATATAATTATATCTCCAGCTGGTGGCTGCTTTCTGGAATGCTGTGAAAGTTCTAACCTGGTATCTAACTACACAAGTAGGCATATTATAATTCCACACAATTACTAGAAGTTTCTCTCAGAAAATAATACGTGACTACCTCTTATAATTCAAGTATTATAGCGCACGCACATCACTATCCAGTTTAAAGTGAATAACTTACACCACTGACATTTCCTTAAAGTAATGACGCTTTTAGCTTACTCTTAATCCATGGTAAGCACTGAACGGACTATGAGGTTCTGTCTAGTAAGTATCTGTTAGCTTAAGTTTACCATTAACCGATTGTAAACAATACCACCTAGGAGACACCTAACTGCTTAAGCCCCATTTGACTAAGGCAGTAGACTGCGCTACATTATCACTGAATTAATTACCGGGGAGAAATTACCTAAAATAATTCAAGTCACACTACTATTAGTTATATATAAAAAGCTAAACTGAATATATATATATATATATATATATATATATATATATATATATATATATATATATATATATATATATATATATATATATATATATATATATATATAAGATATCAACTTACCCCGAGATGACGAGAAATAGGCAACACAATCTAGTTTTTGTGCCCACATCTGCCTTAGTCTCATTTGGTCATCTACGGGCAGGAAAAATTTACGAGTGTGCTTGAGTAAAATTATCTAGATTGACAGTCTTCCAGAAACGCTACCCACTGCCACCTAGCATCGCGTGTTCCCACCGATGTTCGGCGTAACGTAATCATGAGTAAGACAAATGTTATTCTAGAGTCTGCAGCAGAGACAACGACCGCGAGAAAATTTTTATAGATAAGACATAATATTATTCTAACTGCGACGATCAAGGGCCACAACAAAATCTCGGAACGAACGTGAGTTTTGTCACCCCTGAATCCCGCTAGTGGTTCGCTTCTTCAAAGAAACTATTTCTCGCTCGAGATCAACGCGGTTACAAGCTACCAGCGTTTCCCACAGTCAGACAAACACCAGGTGCAGCTTAGGTAATATTATAGTAAGCTGACCACTACTGACCAAGTGGGGAATTTATGATGAAAGCCAGAACGAAATCAAAGCCCGTTCATAAAATCATCATTCTATACGCTGAGGTTGCCAGCCTCAAATGACATGGACATCCACCAGCGATTTTCACATATTAGTTAACATGTTAGTAATGAAAAATATAGAATATAAAATTACAACTTACGCCAATCCTGGCTTACAGACTTTTTACTCAGATGAATGATGTTATGGCACTTAATTAGGCCTTTTACGCGTGTACTGGGGTCGTTACTTTTTATAAGAGAATTCCCTCTATGACTCCGTGTGTTTAAGTTTTCTCGGCATTCCTTATTAAAATGGGTTTCCTGGGCTATGTTAAGTCCTTCAAGATTTTTCTAAAAAGTATGGCCTGATAAATGGAAATACTGAATTTTTACTTCTGGCAAGTCTGGTTTGGTCTTGGCAAGCGTGAATATCATAGTGTCTTTAACACTGAAGCGTTTCGGGTTATATTCTTGTTCCATTCCAGCATCTGTGTTTTAAAGCGCTACTCAAAAGCTCCAATCATTTTCAAACATGCGTGTTAAGGGTGGGGAGAGGGGGGATTTCAAAATATTCCTGATATGGAAAAATGTTGAACGTAAGGCAGAGGTCACCTTTCCTACATATGGCATGAAAATATCCGGTCCCTGGCAGGTGAACTCACCAACACATCTGTAAACTCATTCGACAATGAGTTTCAGATGTAACAATGTATTACTATCTAAAGTAATCTTATCATAACAAGTCGGACAGGAAGCAATTAGGTCATCCGTGTCTGTCCAAAACGTGTCACCCACACAAGTAGTCTCTTATCTGTCACGCACCCTGGCCTTTACCAGCGGTTAGCAAATACGCTAACGATTTGTAGGGTTAATCTGTATTCTGATGTCGGCTGCACCCGCGAGTTAAATGGATAACAAACAGACATGCCGACTTATCCCAGAGAGGGATGTAAGAAGGAAATTACCAAATATCTACTACACATAGCATAGAAAGAAAGTGCGACAATTGAAAGCACGCAATAGAAATCAGTACAGAAATATAACTGATACTGCCGTAGTGAAACAGAGACCGAGAAGGATCGCCCTATTCTGTCACATATCCCCTCTTCTAAGAGATTTGTAGAATATCTAGCTTTGGGGTGGTCACATCTCGATGCGTTCTACTGTCCATTGGGTGGCTCATTTCTCTCTACTGGGTTATTCGGCCGGCAGTGGATACAATTGTTGACGTTTTGTCGAATGTCCACTCTTTGCCCTGGCCAAAACTGATGTGCGTTTATATTCCGCATCGTTTTGCCAATTGACATGTATGCTCCTGAAAGCGATGCATGTCCAGCTCTCAAAATCTGAGATCTTAAAGGGAGTGGCGACGATTTGTCGCGTCCCAGGTCTCGTTCTTCTAAACATAACTCCATCCTTGTGGTAAAATGTTCCATCCACAGTATGGACCTTCGTTCTGTGCCGTTGGTCAGAGCAGGGCGATAAAGTTACATCCTCCTTTTGCGCTCGTTTCAGCTCTGTTAAGCTTAGAAGAAATGGTGAGTCAGTGCTCTCCGATGTTGGGGGATGTGCGCTCTGCTACATCACCTTTCTCTCAGATAAATTATGGATTTAACCATTCTGGTTTTCAAGGCTATGGATGTCCGAACAATCGTGTACATATTGACGAATATCCCGTTGCATGTCTGCAGTATTTCCAGGAATCATGACGTAATAACTTACGTGTACCTCGATGAGGTTGTGATTAGGGTTTATGCAATTGCTGCATCTGTAAGATTCTAGATGGGAGTGGGACAACTATTTCATTCGTTTATGGGAACTGGACAAGATGCATAGATATAAAGTATATATTGGTTGTGTCTAACCCAATATAACATCGTATGCAAAAAATGGCATTAATACGTTGGACGGTTAATCAGATAATTACATTTGTTTGAGGGCAAAGCTAGTGAAACGTGCTATAACTGGGTGAGAAGGGTCGCCCCATTATGTCACAATTGTCCTATTTTTTTAACGTCAGAAAGTCAGAAAATGTTCTCTTTCTTGAACGACGATAAGGTCACCCTGACCTATGACGTTCTCTTCTTCTTCAAGTACCTTCCCTGGTCTCGTATGCGATCATGTCTCCACAAATTCCTGTCTACAGTACAATTTATCAGTTCTGCTGTTGACTTCTTTCCATGTCACGATGTCGAACTGTCCAGTATTTGCTCCCTTTATCTTCCCCTATCTCTTTTTCCTTCAATCGCACCTGTTGTTACGATATACAGTATTCCAGCATTTCTCTTCTCATAACATGCACAAAAAAGTAGGCTGCTTCTTTCTAACTTGTGAAATAAGTTTCCTTTGCGCTTTAGCCTCTTTCACGACATCTTCATTACTCTTTTTGACTGTCCAAGGTATTTTTAACATTCTTCTGTAAAACCACATCTCTGAAGTCTCTAGTGCCTTCCCTACTCACTCCCAAATGTCAGGACTGAAGAACGCTCTTTGTTACTTCCAATGACAAAGAATTGTAGCATAAAATACTCTACATCTTATAGAATGCTGTTTTTTGCCTGAGCTATTCTGCTCTTCACTTCTGGAGATGCATCTTACATCCGTTGTTATTAATGTGCCTAGGTATTTGAATTTATTGACTTGTTTTAAAATGGTTCCATTTACTTTGATAGTGCATTCTGGGGAAGCCCATTTCTTTAAGACGACCATTACTTCTGTCTTTTTGCTATTAAGGCTGAGGCCTTTATTTCCGCTTTCTATCACAACTGTATCAATCATTTCCTGCAGCTCATTTTCACTTTTTGCTATTAAGACTGTCCTCTAGAGATCTCATTATATTTTCTCTGTACAGAGTGAACAGATTCTGTGACAGCAAACATCCCTACGTGACACACATTTTTATTTGCTGAAACGTTCCTATTTGGCTGCTAATTCTTACAGCTGCAGTTTGTTGCCAGTACATGTTCTTTATTATCCCCAAGTCTTTACCATCAATGTTGATGCTTTCTAACATTTTGATAATTACCTTAAGTTTTACTTAGTCAAATGCCTTAGTCTAATCTATAAAGCACAAGTACCGATCTGTCTTCACCTCTATGGCTCTTTCTTATAATATAAATAGCATTGTTTGTGCCTGTACGTTCCTACAAAACCACTATGTTCATCACTGATTTTTGGTTTAATTTTATCTCTCACTCTTCTCATGATAATTCGTAATAATATTTTGGTCACATGACTCATAAGGCTAATGATGCGATGTTCTTCACATTCCATGGCTCCAGGTTTAGTTGGCAAAGCTATGAATATGAATTTTAGCAGATCATCAGGTATTTGACCACTGATGTAGATGTCATTAAGAGTTTTGTAATCATGTCTACTCAAAATTCTCCCAAAGCTTCTATTTCCTCTACTGTTACATTATCTGATCCAGATCCTTCATGTCGTGCATGGCATCCTCTACCTCTGCCTCAAGTATTGGAGGTCATTCACAACCATGACGTTCTCTAAAGATTCCAAATCACGCAACGTTTTCATTTATATACGTAAAGTCTACCTCACCGTGTAATCTGATTGGTTCCTGTATCAAAGATGAGGCAAATGTTCGCACATCGATCGCAAAATTCCTATTCTTGTTTTCACGGGAAACAATTAAAACCATTTACCATACCAGAACAGGTTCACAATAACATTATAAAGAAACCCTAAGGGGAAACAAACAAACAAACGAACATAACTGTAATATATTTCACCGTCATAATTTTCCTTTTGCTCTCCATAAGATACATAGAGTCACCATTTCAATTTTCTTCGTGGGAAGCCTGTGCTGAAGAACACTGCACGTGCTCATTCGCTGGTGATTCATATTACAACGTTTTTAACAAGATGACGTTGACAGTTCCACGTACAACCTCATATTTGTTCCCTTATACAAATTTATAAAGGGAACATTGGTTCTATTTTTGTCTTGTTTCCTAAGAAACGTTCTGAAACACTCAGAACTTATTGCTATGTGTTTATCATTCATTTAGAAATGAAACAAAATTTTGGAAGCTCATTTAAAGATAAACAAGATAAATATTAATGTTAAGCATTTTGAGAAAGAAAGCAAGTACTCGTGTTTATGCAGCACCGTTTCCAACCCTATCAGGAAACCAATGAGGCACTGTTTCAAATAATACATTCATAAACACCACTACACTATTTTAATGAGCAAAGCAAGTCAAATTAATAATAAGGAACACACAATATAAGGATAAATCAATATAACTAATTACTGAAGAAGATTGTGTGGAAGGAAAAGTTGATAAGGTGCAAAGATGAGAATCTGAAAATCAATGTTGTGGGTTACGGCCATGGGAGTGATGTGTTAGAGATAAAAGTTGTTGGTTACGTTTGAGCTCTACACTGTTCATAAATTTTAACTTTTCGCGAAGTGAATTTCAGCGTGGAAATTCTTAGTTTTCTTAGAATTGTTCGTATAACGAACTATTATACTTGGTGGTCCAAAAGTCTCCATAAATAGGGAATAATTTTCTCTTTTCTTTTTTGTTTTTCAAAGTTATGTCAACCATGTTTTGTGGAAAAAAGTGACATTTTTAAAAACTGTGACCATTTTCCCTGTGTATGGAGACTTTTGGATCACCCTGTATAATGGGGCCTGGTTGTGGTATAAAATGTATAATTAAATGATATATTATGATCTATATAAATTATTTAAAATTCACCCCATCCTTTATTTATTTTACAATTGTTAACAATAATTGACTATTAAATTTTGTAATCTATAAATATACAAATTTATAGTTGATTTAGCCATTTTGAGTGAACTGCACCCGTATGTCTCAGTCATTTTAAATACTTATAACAGAGCTATTTAAGTAATATTTTAATGCGTTAAATCAGTTGGGGGCTCATCAGAACGAGCAAAATTCTAACTCACAGAAGGTCAGGAAAGATAAAACTTTTACACCGCCTGAATCTTATCAGCCTGAGTACTTGATTTCTTTAAATTCCTATGATGCTTCCTTGAACTGTAGCGCCATTCTTCAATTCACACCTCCGCCAAGAGTAATCTTGAGGGAAAGGTTGACACCTTTGAAGACTCTCAGTAGATATTCTGAATTTTGGCAACTGTTGGACTATCACTGCAGAGCAAGGGGAGTAAATCCCGTGACAACCGCTTTAGATATTGAATTCGGTTCTCTAGACTACATCCCTTAGACTACGGTTTAAATTTCTTGTCTCACATCTGTGATCACACTAAAGACCACATGCTTAGTTCGAGTCCTCGTGAGACTATCACTTTTCTGTTTTCTTGTAAAGAGGTCAAGGTAGCCCCATATCAGATACTGCCGTAGGGGAGTGAAGTGTTAGAGATTCACTATGCTATGTCCAGCTTCGAGAGGTTTCCTTCCTCGCTGCCTTATCCTTCCTTAACTCACCAGCAGAGTCAGGCACACATTTACAGCTGGGTGAACTGGAGCGTGACGCCACCGTGTTTAGAACCCAGTACCTTTGCCACGACTGACCAGCGTTCTAACCACTCTGTCAGTCTGTTTTCTAGTATCTTACTTTTTTCTAACTTTCTTACGAGAGCCTGTCACATACCAATGTTCATTTAATATTTACTGTTCATCGACTTCGGGTGTCCGTCTTTGTTTCTGTCTGTGTTTACTTATGCGTCACCTTAAACAAACCAATGCTATTATTTGCTATACATATTCTACGATTTGGTATGCAGAGTGTTAATGGTCTTTGTCTTGTGTTATTTGTCTTATACTGGTCAATGGAAAACTCTTACCAGCGTTGCTTCCCTCTATTTTTGGAGGCCAAGCTAACAGACTATTTAACAAACGTTGCTTGCGACTGACATCTTACCACAGCTGCAGTCAGCCTTTGCTAACTGGGAAACGTGAATCATGTTTATTAATGTGGCCGTAACATTTACGGTCAGTTCTCGGGTAAAAGTTGTTAATCTGGCTTATTTTCCGTGCAATGGCCGGTTTCTTTGTCCGAAAATCATTACTTGAACTCGTCATGGTAATGAATAGTATTGTTCTGCTGTATTGTTGTTTTTTTTAAAAATCTTCTTTTCCTCTTTTTGGCGAGGCGAGCAATATTCTGGTTATTTCGTAGTATGCTATGTCGGTCTCTGAGTGGTCCATATAACCATTTTCTTTAAAGTTATTATTGACTAGCAATAACCCGTCAAACTTGACGGGTTTTTAATTATAGTGCGCTATTTCCGTTCCCGGATGAGCAGATAGAAGTACATTATTAGAGTGTTTTTGGTTTTTTTCCATTATAAAGTGTAATCAAACTGTTCATGAACACCGTCATTTGAACGCTTTTACTTGTTGATTGTAACTATTTCCGGGGGAGTATATATAATGGAAACAATACAATTTTTCAACACGGTTGCATTCCTCAGCTGTGACCAACGTACACACGGCGAGAATTATGTTATTTTAGATTCAATTTAAAAGTTCTTTGATGACGACATTTCTTGTGAAAGTGCGTGAATTGTTTTCAAAGAGTGTTCCCTGATAATAAGTGGTTTTAACAAAAACTTTCAAGTTTTCATAATTTGTACATCTTGTGAGGGCTCATGCACACCAATTTTTACGCACTTTTTCTTTATCGAGCGCTACTAATTTTGTAGTGAAATTGACAGAGATACAACGGTAAAATACCTCCAAAGATAACATGTAAGGATAAAAACATAATGCGTAGGCTGCTGATAGTACATGATCGCCCAGACCGCGGGTCATCATCCTCCATAAAAATTGACTTGCTAGACAGGAGGGGAACGGCGGATAAAAAGGAAAAAATATGACTGGAAAGATTGCGTGAGACTGGAAAGGCTAAGGAGACGCAATTGGGGGGGATGGAGGAAAGTAAAAATTTACGTCCCCAAATTGACACGAGGTACGGAAATGGACGCTTTTGCGATACCAAGCCCTTGATTTGAATTCAGCGGCTAAACGCAGATGTTGAAATATTACAAAAATTAAAAAGTAATTTTTTCTTAATATTAATGTTAGGAATATAAAAATTAGCTGGCCGGATGGCCCATTCTGAGCAGTGAACTAATATGTTCTTAATTTTACAAACGGATAGATAATATTGAAGATAATGACAAAAGACAGTGTTGTTCACATCATCGACAGACTGTATTGAATCTAAAAGTGTCGCTATTTGCACAAAAAAACACGACCTCGAGACGCAGGTGTTCAAATCTACTTAGTATGGAAGAGAAGGGATTTTGTGGTGGCTGTGTCTAAAAATAACTTTTAACGACAAAATTTTGGAGGGGAGAGAAAGGTTGGTTCAAAAATCAAGTACATTTTGTAGAAACACAAGTAGAGACGGACAGACTAACAGATAACCATCCATACTTGACTGAAGCATGACTGAAATGACTTTAGGGTAGGAAATTTGAATTTAAAATAAACCTAGGCAGTGATTGGCCACAGACAATCATATTATTAGCGCTCAGACGCGAAAGTGGGGCCATTCTTCAATAGTTGTTCAGTGATAGACACAGATTTTAAAGTGTGGTGATTTCCATATGAAAGAAAGTGAAAGAAGTTTAGGGACGCCATACTATAGCCAGCAGCTCAGCTGAGTTTTGCTAGCAATTCTGTGTTATTTATTCATAATCTGGTAAGATTGAAATTATTTCTTTGCATATTTTGAATATTGTTTAATGTTCGAGTGATTTGATACTGCCATATCAAAATCTAGCCTTACAAACAAGTAGGGATTTGCTCTAGACCCCCCGCCCTAGTCAGGGTCTAGGGACCAACAATGTACATAAACTCCAGCAAGGGTTAGGCAAGACAGATCAAGTGTTGAGAATAATGAAACATATTACCTATCCTCTTTTAGGGCAGAAAACTAATAAATATTTTTCAGAATCTATAGTCTGGGAGGATCTATCTGATGTAAAACCACCATGGTAAATGTGCTGTTTGGTCAGAGAGATCTGACCTGTCTGTATGATGTGGTTGTTGTGTCAGTGTTGTGTCCAGACGTGGGTAGAGAATAGATTTTGACACATGGCCCATACTTTGATTGCAGAGCTGTGAGTTGCTGTTGTCAACAAAGCAGTGTCTATTCAGTTGGTGACTTTACTCGAGTGTATCTGTGCAGTACTTGTGACAGAGACCACCATTATTGCCCGCCAGCACGGAGAGGTGGGACCACCAGATTTCAGCACCAGAGCTACAACTACAAGATGAGTGAGCCTCTGGTCTGCTGGACATTCACCAACGCTTTGTAGTTACTAATACCCCCATAAAAATTCCCACCATTTTCTGGACACTGTGTAGTCAATATAGACAGGTGTGATGAGGCCACCCCAACAGCACAAACATTAACTATCCTCCCAAGTAGATGACTACTAGAACATTTTAATAAAACTAACTAGTATAGTACATATATATGTACACTATTGCATTTATGATATAATATTCCGTGCATTTCTTTCATAATCTCTAAATCCTTTTAAGTTCTGGTCAATCTAAAAAATTGATCCAGAACAAAATAAATGTAATATAATTCTATCAAAAATTTTTACACACGTGAGTTAGTTCAGTGTATTTTAACATTTATTAATATTATTAGTCTTGTTAAATATCTGTGGGTATATCTATAACCTATTACACCACACTACATATCATAACCCTAGACACTTTACGTAGCTACATTCATTTAAAAAAAAAAAAAAAATAGTGTGAGGTCGTAGTGGTAGCAAGAAAGGCCTTCTGACAATTCACAACTACATCTTATCTCAGGAGCCTTCACAGCTGGCCTCATACAATTACATTTAGTAATATCACCATCATACAATACCATCAAACACCACTACAAATTTCGTGAAAGAATTTTAAAAAAATAACCAAAGTATTTGTTTTATAAAACACCCACGCCGCGCAAGTTGCACACCGTGCGTTGTGCACTTTTTTTCTGGTGCGAGTTACTATTCTGGTTGAGACCGACCGACGTAACATACATCGGTAATTATGTTAGTTGGTGTTAAGTTCTTTTCACGTGGGAGTTAAGTGTTTGAGATTCTCACATGTGGGTCTAGTCTTTTATAGACGCACATGTGAGCACATCTAAAGTAATTATTTGTTTAATTACACTGACAAACAACATTTTTCTTTCTTATATAAGAATAAGTTTTCTTAGGTCAGTTTCTTGCGCTGATTTCAAATTTGAAATCCGTTTATCTCTATCACGTCAGGTTCTTAAGATATTTGTGAATAAATATATTTTTGGGAAACCGTTATTTGCTCCGTTTCATTTTTACTATATAACTTTTTAAAAATTAATAAAATGCAAAATAATTCTACTTTTTATACTGCTAAAAGATGCATGACATATCATCATCATCTCAACCCATAACCCGTCATGGGTCGTAGGGGTGCCATGGTGGAAGCATCAGCAGACAGGGTCCTCCACTGCTCTCTATTCTCAGCAATGCGTACAAGTGTGGAGAAACCGTGTCCTGCCCATGACATATGTTACGTTATATTTCAAATAGTTACTGTATTTTGAAATAATTCTGAGTGAAATATGGCTTCTAGACGTTGTAGAAATTCGGCTGATCTGTTCTGTTACGTGTGCGGATATTTTACCGATAGTGTTCACCAGAAAAACTTTACAACATTGCTAAAGAAAGCATATGAACTTTATTTCGATTCGAAAGTTGATGATGCAAATAAATCTTGGATGCCAAATGCAGTTTGTTCGACTTGTGCAAATACATTGGCAGGTTGGTTACGAAAATCGCCGAAGCATAAGTCGATGCCTTTTGGAGTGCCAGTAATATGGCGTGAACCGACAAATCACGCTACTGATTGTTACTTCTGCTTGACAAATATCTATGGTTTCACTTTTAAAACTAGAAAGTCTGTGGTTTATCCAAATATTGAATCGGTTTCGAAACCAGTGCCTCATGATCCAATCACGTGTCCGATCCCAGTTCCACCAGAACAATATCCGTTGGACGTGAATGAACCATCAGAAAGTGATAGTTTACCTGCTTTAGAAACTAATTCTGACTCGGATTATATACCGGTGAATGATGGTGTTCACTTAATTAACCATTCAGAACTTTCAGATCTAATACGTGATCTCGCTCTCACCAAAGGACAAGCGGAATTACTCGGTTCGCGACTCAAAGAATGGAATCTTTTAGCGCCCAATACTCCGATATCTAAATTTCGTCATAGACACAGAGAACTTGTTCAATACTTTGAGATGGATGATGACATTTGCTATTGCAAAGATGTAAAAGGTCTAATGGTGCACCTCGGTCATGAGCACATAGTCAACGAATGGCGACTTTTCATCGACTCTTCCAAGACTAGTCTAAAAGCCGTGTTATTGCATAATGGAAATTTATTTTCATCAATTCCAGTCGCCTACTCTGTTCATATGAAAGAAACTTATGACAATATGGCTATACTTTTGGCAAAAATAAAGTACAATGACTACCAATGGCGGATTTGTGGAGACCTAAAGGTCATTGCAATTCTCACGGGCATGCAGACTGGGTATACTAAATTTCGTTGCTTCCTATGTGAATGGGACAGCCGCAACAGACAGGAACATTATGCAAGAAAGGTGTGGCCTATCAGGGATCGTATGCAGCTCGGGCATAAAAATGTAATACACGAGCCATTAGTTAACAAAGACAGCATCATTTTACCACCGTTACATATAAAGTTGGGGCTCATGAAGAATTTCGTAAAAGCGTTAGATAAAACGAGCAAAGCTTTCACTTATCTTCGAGAAAAGTTTCCGCAAATTAGCGATGCAAAGATAAAGGAAGGTATCTTTGTAGGACCTCAGATTAGGAAAGTTATTGCAGACAAACAATTCGAGAACTTGTTACATGGTAGTGAACTTCGCGCATGGATGGCATTCAAATCGATCGTCGATAACTTTCTGGGAAATCACAATTCTGTCGACTATGTGCATATTGTTAAGCAGTGCATAGATGCATACAGAATTATGGGCTGTAACATGTCCCTCAAAATCCATTTGCTCGATTCGCATCTTGACTTTTTCCCTGACAACCTTGGCGAAGTCAGAGATGAACATGGAGAACGATTCCATCAAGATATCGCCGTAATGGAGTCACGTTATCAAGGACGGTGGAGTGTGACCATGCTTGCCGATTATTGTTTGATGCTTCATCGCGATGTACCACATGCCATTCACCGACGAAAGTCGACTGCAAAGAAATTCAAGCCTACATAACTGTTATACTTCTTGTACAAATGATGTTTTAATACTGTATGCGTTGTTAAAAAACTTCAATTGCGTATTTCTAGAGATCCCGACCTGATAGAGAAAAACGGTTTGCAGATTTAAAAACAGCGCATTAAAATTGACAAGAAAAACATAGAAATGTTAGAGAAAGAAAAAAAATATTTTTTTTTGTTAGCCAGTGTTATTTGCGTGCCGTCGCGCACGATATTTGGACGGAATAGCGCGGCTTGCTGCGTCGATCTGTGGTCGTCAAGTTATGATGCTTGAGGCTGTCTGATAATTTTTCCGTCCAAGCTAGACGTGAGTTTTGTGTTCTTGCCGTAAGTGAAGGGAAGACACACGCATATTAAAATAATTATGATTTGAAAGATGAGGAAGCCGATTCTTGAAGAATCTTACCAAGAATCGCTCCAGTTTGATATCTAGCCAGAAAACGGCTCTTTTTTATGTCTCACGCCTCAGAGACCTGCAACCCTGCATGTTATTGAACTCAATATGTCCAGCATCTAGTGCGACCCTCTGGAGCAGATTAGATGTCAGAATAATATATATTAGATGAACTGTCCATTCGACAGTGTCCAGTATTTTGTCAAGCCGTTGACCTTGATGTTATAGCGACCGGTGTTATCAATCAACGGCCGCATTTGTACTTATTGAACCATGTATGATGACTACCACATGTAACTACATTTATGAACTGTTCCGACCCATGATGTCTATGTACTCGTCTTCAATAAACCATATTGTCAGTGATGTCAAACAATGGGTCCAGCCTGCTTTACTTACCAGTTGGTCAGCTTTATGACCCAGTCATTGCTGTTGCGTTACCATTGTCCTCAACATCATTAACGACCTTTCGGCTCACATCACACACCATTCGCATTAGCAGCCAGTAACCACCGCAAAATACAACGGTAGCATTTGGGATATATTTGATTTTGTCACTTAATGTGTTGTTCTGTTTTCAGTTCTGAATTGTGCTTCCTCCTTCTTCGGCAAGTCTATCTGTCTTCACATTTCCATAAATCTTGCAGTGGGCAGGGATCTAGTGTAATTTTACTGTTTTGAATTTATTGCTGGTTTCCATAAGGGCATCTGTAAAGCTGTCTAATTCATTTGTTTTTTGTGTGTTTTTTTTTAATGTTCCTAGGGCAGTGATAATTGATAGGAAGTCTGTGAGGAACATTATCTTCTCTCCAAAATCTTGTTTTCCCATAACGGTGTTTACAGCTGATTTAAAGAGCTTCTGTCACAGCTTTAAAGCCACTGAGATATGGATTTCCTGCCCATTCTTTAATTGTCTGGATACACATCCATCTCTATTTTTACAGGCTTTTCTTTAGCTTGCAACGTATGTCACTCTCTTGTCCCTCTCTTGTCACATTCAAATCTTGCAATCGATTTTTCAATCACTTCCATATGAGCAATAGCTCTGAAACTTGGCATAGTTGTGTATTCCCCATGACAATACAATAATCAGTCGTAAAAATAATAAAATGAATAAAATTAAATTAATATTAATTTTTTTTTGGGTATTGTATCATCACTGAAATGGTCGACAACTGCATATAATCTTGGTGCATTCTTTCCAATAAGATTGTCTCTCTTGAGAGAAATATTTAAACTTCTCCCCCCTCCCCTCCACCCACACACTCTCGCACGCGCGTGTACAGACATACACACAACTGACAACTACATTTTAAAAAATGTAATTTACAATTCTTATCAAAATTTTTTTTTAAATTAAAAAAAAAGATATTAACTTTCCGTGTAATATACTGAATAATGAAATCCGCCTCCTGTGCTCTGAACTCGTTTATCGCAAACTGATAATGTCATTAGCGGATCGATTACATTTGACTTAAATTTAAAAACAACAAAAAATAACACTAAAAAGAAGAAAAAAAATTATTTTTAACAGGCTTTTAATGCACTAAAAAGCCAAAAATAATTTTTCAAGGAGTTTATAGCTTGCAGTAAACAAATTTTACATCAAATTAACAAAAAGCCTGGGGCGCTTAAGCGCTTATCATATATTTTATCCATAAGTGTATAATGAAGTATAAAGCAGAAGTTAATTTCATGTAGAATCAGTTCTAATTATTTTGATAGCAGTTTTACACTGTTAATTTTACAAATTACTACTCACTCTTTATCATGGATTATAAAGGATCCCGTTACACGCGCATTAAGGCATATATTGGGAATATGGTGTTAAGCCCATATTTTCTCGACCATCAGCATCACGCCGGCCGCCTTAACCTTCCCAGAGTTCCTCTGGTACCCAATTTATGAGGCTTGGTCGACCCCGGAGCCATTTCCGGTCTAAAAATCTCACCTCAACAGGGGATCGAACCATGGACCACCGAGCTAAGAATCCAGTGCACTAACCACTGTGCTACCGAGGTCCTACATCTTTTATTATGTCTTCTGGTGTCTAGTCCTCTCCGAATAACGAGAGTGGAATACGTGGGGAATCTTAAGACATTCAAGTTTTATAGTCAAAAGTTCGCCCACACGAAATTTAATTTCGCTTAGATTATTTTTGATCAAACAATTCGCAATTTCGGCTAGTTTATTTTTTTAATGTTTTAAACCAATGCTCTTGTAAGGCGTCTTATTTAGTACATTTTACCTACGCATCTTTATAATTTAGAAGGGTCGTTCTGAGAAATACATGGGTCATCTTGCGAATTACTGACATCGCCCGAAATTACTATGCAATGTGTTTTGCCCTAATTCCCTAATATTTGTTATAATCTGGTCAGACATAAGGATTTACAATTTGTAAACCTCACTCCAGCAAGATAAATAACACATAATCTAAAACAACCATCCTTTCTTAATTCGAAAACATTCGTTTGTCCTATTTACCAGCCTTGACAAAAACAAATCAACTTGACAAAAATACGGCAATAGCCGGTCTTGGATACACAAAAGGCCAGGTGAACAAAAGGTTCACCAAAGTTGATTTTATCGTTGACTCTATTGTCCCACGCCCTTAGAGCGTTGACTTTCTACATCACAAAGATACATATGCCATGAGTGACATAGTCCTAAAACATAGTGTTATCTCAGGGAGTGAACCTCTTACGAAAAAGGTAATATCAGCAAAACAATGACGAAGGGTTGTCTAGAAAACATTACCTGAAAGAATGAACAAATGAATAGGACCTACGGTCAAAGATGGACAGAAAGTATGAATGAGCGAATGTGACGTTTCGTGACAGTTGGGTCAGTCTTTCTGATAGATTTCATAGCTATATTTTTCCTCTCTGCATCAGTTTGACTGCCTTTGTTTTCATTACTTCTGGAATGATATCATTCAGCTTTCGGAACCTCATCCATAGAGGGAATGAGTGACGAAATACTAATTACTGATAACTGGCCATCCAATTTTATTTTATGTAATGGATAGTATGGAACGTGTATTTTCAATTATTTGGTGCACTTTGTAACAACAATTACAGTGGATCACGAAAACGTATTTTTCCTAGAGCTGTTATTCCATTGGTAAGGAAACATGAGACTCATTCATATTTATTCGTGTGCAGTTCTGTTATACATTTGGATTTTTTTAAATGTGGTATTTATATATATATTAAAAATAAATAAATAAATATATATATATATATATATATATATATATATATATATATATATATATATATATATATATATATATATATATATATATATATATATATATATATATATATATATATATATATATATATATATATATATATATATATATAGATACAGAAGGGAGAGAGAGAGAAAAATCCAGTGGTTGAAACTTTCAGCATATGAAATGAGACGCCATATACCCCCACCTGAGAAAACGCAAAAGATACCATGAGCAACTAAGAAGTCACCAAGTTGACAGAAAGACACAAGAAGTAGCTACAGTGACTAACCGATAATAAATACATATCGCTAAAATTCAATCCCGTTAGCTGTCACTGAGGCTTCCTGCAATAGCACTAGTTGGGCTTTTGCTAAAGGGGATGCCAACAAGAAAAATCGATGAAGAATATAAATCAAACTTCTGAAAAAACCCTGAGGATACTGAATCATCTACAGCTGCTCTGATCGACAAGATCTCTTCAATTCTAGTGTCGTGATAGGAGTCCTTTTCAGGACTATCCTTTATCAGGCTTCGTGGTGCTAGTTGACAGATGTTAGCGGCATTTTTCAGAGCGCTGTATTAGATTTCAGATACAGTTCAATCTCTTTTTTTTTTTTAAATTACTGACAGTTGTGCCCTGAGGTAAACGAGGGACTATTGTCACTGGTTGAAAGCTGTGCCTTGCCGTCAGAAGGCAAACACAATAAAGGAAGCAAGAACATTACCTTGGCAAAGTCAATAAACCTATATGTCTATGTGTAGATGTATGTACACACACGCTTTACTCATTAAATTTAAATAATAAATATGCAACTGAAGCTTGACATCAAAATTTTCATAAAGCAGCACCTTCGCTGACATAAGCCTTATTGCTAACAATTTAGGAAATGGTGAACAATTAGCAGGTTTGTAGATAAAGTAAATAATAACTTACGAGCCTGTAAGTTTAGTAGCCACTGGCAGGCATTTAATCGATATTTCTCAGTGATCAATTAAGACATTACAAATGATCTTTTCATGCCTCTTGTTAAAATTTAGTTCGTTTACTGTCAAGTCCTAATCTTTTACTACAACCTGAGAATGTTTCATTGAAAATGACTCTGTATCTCGTGCTCATGTTGTAGTAGACGAATATATTGACGCTGGAATTGGCTGTTTGAAATACAAAAATGATTGACCACGTCACCCAAAATACATTATCATACACACCTCCCATGTTGTACTCCGGTTCAATGATCATAGCAATGAAGCCAATCATTCCTGGCGCGAAGCAGATAATGAGGATTACAGCGATTAGGGCAATCATCCTCACAAGCCTCTTGTCTCGAATAGAGCTGGTCTGTATTTGTAGCTCAGATGTTGATGACATGCGCCACTTCGCCTTTCTTTGTATGTTTACAACAAGAAGTATAGTAAAGAAGACGAGCAGAAAAAATGAACCACCTTGCATTATTGCCTGCAGCACAAAAGTTAAGAGTTCAACCCCTTCCCAGTTGTCAATGCGACAAAGACCCAGTACAGATCTGTTCTTTTCGGGAATGAACTTCCAACCAATGTACGCGGAGTAGTATGTAGGAATGGCAGTTAACATCTGACTTATAAAAATGAAGATCACTATGGCTATTGTTTTGGCTTTCGTGATAACACGTTTCACTTTCAACGGTATGGTGACGCATAGACATCGTTCTATGGTTATGTAAACGGTTATCATGCAGGTTATTCTTGCAAACAAACAATGTGGCCACCCGGCAGTAAGGTACACTAACTCTTCAAACGCCACTTCATCAGTTCGAAGACTTGGATTGACGCATATCCCAAACCATATAACAGTCACCAGAGTACATAAATCAGACAAGGCTATGCTGGATAAGCTGATATTTATTGTATTATCAAAACCTTCCTTCAGGAAATCGATTAGGTTTAGCACGTTTCGAAGATTCCAACGTAAGCGATGATGCTACATAATGAGATAGAATTAATTATTATGATATGTTCTTTGCATTCTTGCCAACGAGTTCGTTCAAAACTATAACCCTTCCCGGATCATACTGAAATGAACTTTGGTTCCAAAGTCTGGGAGATATGTGTGGCGGATACAACGTACTTGTCATTTCAAACTATCTGTCATGGAAAAATGTCTTTAAATTTACAATTATATCTTTTAATGATCGAAGCGTGAATATGTGTGCTATGAAATACGTGTATATAAAATTCTACTAAGTATAAACCACACGTTAACTCCGTCACGTTGAGAATTTATCACATTTGAAATGGTTAAGCACTATACCGTATTATGCGTTTGTAATACTGACATTATTATAACAATTGTAGCAATCATTGATATCCTGCCATGCTGGTTCAGTCGGATACTTATTATGGCTCACGTGCTTTTATATTCGGTGTAAATTATATAGTAAAAGCCTAATCTAGGCATCGCGTATTGATATTTAACAGTTGTGAGGCTGAATGTTCCTTTTTAAATATTCACTTAATGTAAGACTACGTCTGTGAGAATTCCCATAAAATTATCTAGTTTCTGTCACGTAGAGCTAGTACCCAATTTATTGTATTGAGCGCGGACAAGTAGCTGTTTCCTAAGTGGTAATTTGTTACCCTTGACGTCCCTGTTAACAACATACATGATATATTATTATTCTGGTCTATAGAATGGGTGACGCTTAATTATTTTAGATATTTAAAATAACCACACAAATATAGGGACCGATATGTTGTTTTAATTTGATAATCTAACATTAGTTAGCTTTCTGTTATGTTTCTACTTTTTATGTGAAATTACTACAATACACAATGTCTCTTAGATAATATTCGTAAATTAAAAGTGAACTTGACATTCGAACATAAACTTCCTTGAATGAAATAAAAGTCTGTGGTCACGAGAAATAAACATTGTCATGGAGAGAGAGAAGCGATGAAGAATATGAGAAAAGAGACAAATAATCCAGTAGACAAACATCTTTTTATATTTAAAGAAGAAATCTGAATATTCATGAACATTCAAGTTATGTGTTGTTAGCGTTTCATACTAATCTACTGGTTATTAAGTAATAAAGTTGTACATTAGAGGTCCTTCTTCTTCTTCTGCTTCTTCTTTGATCCTTAGCCGCCGACCGTCAAAGCAGTCATTGGCCATTACGCCTGGTGGCGTCTTGTAGGGCAACAAAAAATTGATTCCACTTTGCTCGGTCGGCGGCCATCCTTCGTACAGTGCCCCAACTCTGGTTCATTCTTTGCATCTCAGCCTCCACAGTCCTCAGCCAGGTTGTTTTTTGTCGGCCTCTCTTTCGTTTTCCTTCAGGGGTCCATAGCATAGCTGTTCTTGTGATGGCATCGGGGTCTCTTCTGAGGACATGGCCAACCCAGCTCCAGCGTCTGCCAGCTATGAATGCCAGCATGTCCTCTTGCTTGCTCCGAGTAAGCAGATCTTGGTTGGTGATGGTATTCGGCCAAAAGATTCGGAGAATTTTTATAAGGCATGTTGTGTGAAAAGAGGACAATTTCGACATTTCCTTCTCTGTAACTCTCCAGCATTTCGCACCATAGAGAAGCACAGAAAGCACACAGCTCTGATATAATCTTAATTTTGTGCTTGTGCTGTACTGAGAGGACTTCCAGATGTTGTTTAGACTAAAAAAGGCTGTTCTTGCTTTGTTCATTCTGTTGTTGATGTCTTTGCTTGCTCCGCCGTCTGGTATGTGAAGGCATCTGTTTGTTCCAGTTGCTGATTCCTTACTGATATGGGCTCAGGGTTGCTCACATTGAGCGTCATGACCTCTGTCTTCTTTAGGTTGACGTTCAAGCCCACCTGCTGGCTATACTTATTAAGTCTATCCTTTTTTTCCTGGATGTGTTGATGTGAATGTGCTAGCAGTGCAATGTCATCTGCATATTCCAGATCTTCCAATGTAGAAAATGTAGTCCATCTTATTCCTCTTGGATTGCCCTATGTTGTCTGGCGCATCACCCAGTCTATGACTGTTAAAAATAGAGTGGTTGATAAGGGGCATCCCTGTCGTACTCCTGTCTTCTCTTCAAAGGTTAGGTTGCTCTGCCCAATGCTACACGTAAAGTTGGCATAAAGGCTTTTTATAATTGACACTATGCATCTTGGAATTCCATAAGCCCTCAGTATTTTCCATAAACTGTCCCTATGTATACTGTCAAAAGCATTTTCATAATCAACGAAATTGATGTACAGCTGTCTTTGCCATTCTGAGCCCTGCTCTATAATGTTCCTGAGGGTAAATATATGATCTACACATCTTCTGTTCTTTCTAAATCCTGCTTGTTCTTTCCTCAGTTTGTGGTCTACTGCTTTTGAGATTCTCTGTATAATTATCCTGCCCAGTATTTTGCTGGGGACTGAGAGAAGAGTTATTCCTCTCCAATTATTGCAGTCTGCAAGATCTCCCTTCTTGGGCAATTTGACAATTATTCCTTTTCTCCACTCTGTTGGTGTTGTCCCTGTTTTCCAGACTTGTGCAAATAGTGGTTCTAATAATTCTGCTGCTAGCTCTGGGTCTGTCTTAAATAGCTCTGCATTTAAGTTATCATGACCAGGAGCTTTTCCATTCTTTAACCCTTTGATTGCTGTGATGATTTCTTCTTTTCGTGGGATGTCTGTATTAACATCTAGATCATTTTCAGCCTCAGGAGCATTCAATTGTGTCTCTGGTGGTTCCTTATTCAGAGTTTCTCTGAAATGCTCTGCCCATCTTGTTTCCTGTCCCTCTACTGTCGTGATGAGATTTCCGTGCTTATCTCTTACTAATGTAATATTGTTTGCACCTCGTTTTCCACTGATGATTTTAGTTATTTTGTATACTGTGCTTTGTTCATTTCTAAGTGCTGCCTCTTCTGTTTGTCTTGCAAGGTCATCCAGAAATGTCCTTTTGTTAGCACGGGTTTGACGTTTAACTTCCTTGTCCAGCTGACTGTACTGTTCACTATATATTGCCTTTAACCTGGGAGACTTAGCTTCTGTTTTCTTTCTTTTCATTTCCTTTCTCTTTGCTATGGTGTTTAGCGTATCTGGTGTTATCCAGTCTTGGCTCTTTCTTTCCTGGAATTCCAAGCATGACTTGCTGCTTTCCTTGTATATTGTTGAGATGGTGTTGAATCTCTGGTCAACATCATCAGTCTCTGTTCTTTCCTGGCTTTTGATAATCTCATATCTTCTCTTTACGTCGACAACGAAAGCTTTTCTGGTGAGGGGATCCTTCAGTTTCGTGATGTTGTATCTTTTATGTTTGACTGCAACTGGTCCAGCAGCTCTGAGTTTCACTTTCAGTCTTGCTACTACTAGGTGATGATCACTTCCCACATCTGCGCCTCTTCTTACTTTCACGTCTTGTAGTGCATATCTCCATCTGCCATTGATCATTATGTGATCTATCTGGTTTCTGTCTCGTCCGTTTGGTGATTCCCATGTTAACTTGTGCACTTCCTTGTGTGGAAAAAGTGTTCCTCCAAGGACCAGGTTGTTAATACTGCAGAAGTTTATTAATTTGTCCCCATTCTCATTTGCTGTTCCACTGCCGCATTTCCCCTTTACTAATTCCTTATAATTATTATGTGCTCCTACTTTCGCATTTAAAGGCCCTTCAAGAAACGATAAATGTTTCTGTTGCGAGAGTGAGTAACTGAACGGTTGATTTCAGTTTTTGCTCTGTTGTCTGCTAATAAAACGAATAATTTTACTACGAGACAAGAACAATACCACTAAGAGCTAAAGCTGGCTCATACGTAGATTCATCAACGGGCAGAGAATATGCACTGCATTTGATTCATGACACGGTCGAACCAGAAGAATCATTTGAAAAACTTTGTGTGGACTCTTTTTTTGGTTAAAATCTGCCAGTGATGAGAGTGACTCAAACACCAACAATGCTTTTATTGTAGAACCACACATTTATATTGAGCAAACTAGTGACATTGAGGAACCTGGTATTGATGACAGTTCATTAAATATTTCTAGATGCATTGATGAAGAGATAACTATTGATAATGTCCAAGTATGTGATTAAAAGTATGGCTCCAAGAGGAATACTACGTCTGCATGGTTCTACTCCAGATGAAGGATTAACAGATTAAATAGATACGTCCATATATAACTCTGCCAGAATTGTGAATGATTAAATGTTCAATTTCATTCATTACAAAAGCTTGCAGTGTGGATCCCTTTTCGTCTGTTGTTTGTGACAGTTCACTACCTCTAATTTTGGACCTAGCTCTATATTTTCCTGAATAATAAGGACAATAGACACAGTGAAAATAAGAGAAAAACTACTGCCACTGAACGATCGATACAGGAACATAAAGAAGTACTCTAATAACAACAACACCAACACCTCAAGTCTCGTGAAACCATTGTTGATAACCTGCGGTCTACCTTTCCAGATACCGTCACCAGTCCTCTCAGTCATATCAACCACTTAGATTTCCACAATAGTGCAGATTTTTTCCATTAATTACACGATATACTATTCATGTATTACTTCTGAGTTTCCGGTGGAGCTTAGGTCATTTTTAAATAGCCTCCACGACTTCTTTCACTGTACTAACCGATAACAAAATCTTTCACTGTACTAACCGATAACAAAATCTGTCAATGTCTTCTTATACTTTTTATGTCTGTCTTCTGTATCCCTGTTATGTCTGTCTTCAGTTCTCTTCTCATGTGGTTGTAGTCTATCTTTATATATCTTGCTATGGGGATTCAAGAACATGGACTACCTAGTAATGCTGGATTTCGTGTTCGAAGAAGTTAAGATTCTTACAATCAGCTTTCATATAATTGACAGGTCATTATAGTTTATATATTATAATTAATTAACTTGCTTTTCCTTTCTATAATTTTATATAATTGTTAGGGGTCCATGGGGCATGATGCGCAACATAAGACTCACAATGTCTCTCATGCTCAAGCCTACCTCACCTACAAGCGGCGGACCCTGTTCTCCCCAGTAATCCGGCTGAATGTTTGGGTTTCAATCACTAGTGGGAAGCTGGATGGGACAGCAGACGAGATTCAGGCGAAATCATTTTCCCAGCCAGTTGGGACAGAGATGAGCTCACTCTCCCATTGAAGAGGTGCTGAAGTCGTCGATACTGGGTCAGAAGGCGCACCGGAAACCACAGTATCACGCAACTTGCTCGTTTTATGGATGCGTACACCGTCAAATAAATCTCTTGCTGGTGCTCGCCCTGTGGAGCTCTACCAGACAGGTGCAGTGCCGGGCTCTACGCCTCGACAGAGACCCCCCTCAGCTACTGGATGACCCTCTAGACCGTCTTGTGGAGTCAGGAGACGGCGGAGGAGAGCTACTGACCAAAGCAAAACAGTAAGAGAGAAACCCAGAGTGCCACTTGTCATAATGCACTGGAATGCAGAGGGGGTGAACAGCAAGCAGGCTGGATATAGCAAAAGACGGAGTTTGAAAACATTTTGTATGAGAAGCATGTCAGTGTTTGCTGTATCCAAGAGACTCACTTGAAAGTAGATCAAACCTTTAAAATAAGGGGATAACAATGATTCAGATCCGACAGACAAGATAGACGAAAAGGAGGAGTACTTACTCTTGTAAGGAATAACATTCCTGCACACGAAAGGAAAACCTACATGGATGGAGCAGAATATCAGCTGTTGCAGCTAAAGGTAGACAAGATGGAAATAGAACTTCTGAACTATTACTTTCCAAATAACAAACCCCTGAGTCTCAGCTCTAAACAGTTACCAGCCACCAACTTTATAGCAGTTGGAGACATTAATAGCATCTCCCAGAGTTGGGGCTATAACCATCTAGATCACAGAGGTAAAGAGGTTGAAACATGGCAATATGACCACTCCCTAATCCTAGTCAATACTGCCACAGACATTCCTACCTTCTACTCCAGAGGATGGCACACAACTTCAACTCCAGATCTAGCCTTCGCCACCCCAGATATAGCTGGACTCATAAGTAGAGAAGTAGAAGACCAACTAGGTCCTAGCGACCATCGCCCTATCGTTCTTACTGTTCGAAGTGTAACTCTCAGTACAGGCAAGATGGAATTACAAAAAAGCAAACTGGGGTTTATTCAGGCATTGTGTGAATACGCTGCTGTCTGACCTCAAGGTGCAGAACCGAGACATTAATGAAGTGGTAAAAGACTTCAACAGCTGCATACTTTAAACTGCATTGTGGTGTACCCGGAAATGAAAAGGCGGATAAACTTGCAAAAAAGGGAGGAGAATGTGAATGTGGTGGGTTTATGTGTTATTTATGTTAATTATTATTAATTGTCTACAGAGTGAGGTCCAGCTATGTAAGTCCCTGAGTCTAATAGTTAATGATGATGTATTCTCAGGGTACCTAACTGCTACCACCCTATGATCTCACTCTGCGAAATATTTTAAGTCTATTAATTTATATGGCTATGTGTCTAGGGTAATGTATGTGTGATGTATAATAACAAATTTAACACAACTGTAACTCAATCTAATAAACTCAAGTAAGACAGTGGTTAAAGTTATAGGATTAATTTACAATTTTAATTTCCTGACTCTCAAATGTTTTGAATCAGGAAGGTTAAACTCAAAATAAATATGGTTATGTACACAGGCAAATACAGTGGATGGACATCTTGTCCAATAAATGATATTATTAAAATGTTTCTGTACTTGTATCCCTGGCTGTAGTAACAAGGTATTAAGAAGGGTCACTAGTTGGAAGAACTGTTCCTTTCATCATGTCACTAGAACGTTTAATTACAGTGTGGAGGTTAACAATGAAATGAGAAATCATTAGCCCTCAAAACGAAGGCTTATCTTTCAATCCGTGGCAAGTAGGTGGTTGACTGGAAATATGACACTTTCTGTTCACACGTGTCTCAGCTGGAGTCAGCTTTTGCAGTTAGATTTCACAATACAAGCAACAGGTAGGTTGCCTCGTACACTGCCTCTCCAGGTTTTGTCTTACTGGTTACTCGTTGATGCAACCCTGCAACAATGAACAATGCCTCCCTAAATACACCTCATATACACATCTCCACACCTAACAAATAAACATCGTTAAACATTCGTAGTGATCAGCCCAAGTGCTAATCAATAGCTACAGTTCCTAATTGTATTGTGACTTCTTCTCAATCCGTGGGTATCTGCTCTTTCCCACATGGCTTCAACGCCTCTGTCACTTAGACTTTAGTTATCTTTTATATCATCAGCTGGGATACACTCTTTTCTTTTTTCTTTCTAATGATCTGTTAACTCTGGTAGTATGGCTTCCTATTTAATCTCCAAGAGTTATTGGAACACTGTGGCCTGTAGAGAACTGCCAGTAGCTTTCTGGTCTTATAGTCAAAATATTTTGTTATGCATGGCAATATTCAAACACCATTTACATTTTGTTTTTCTGCTTCAATAGTCTGCTTAGGCATGCATATGCTCCCGTAGGATGTCATAAGCTTCCACAATAGCAATGTCGCACAACACAAAATTTGTGGGCGCCCTATATGGGTTAGCCTCTACACATTAATAAGGATATTAATAAAAGCATTTATCTTACCGCAATCAATGAAATAATACACTAGTATAGATTAACTGGCGATCAATGGGCACAAATCTTGATCGCCGCCGTCCAGACGCAAAGGCAATGGGTCACACACAAGGCTTTGCTACTGTTCTTAATCTGACTAGGTGAACAAATATTCTTCAAGTGGCAGCGTTCGCTTGGCCACCCTTTAGTTTTATCTCTCCCCTTTTCAATATCAGTACCCAATCAAATTTGAATCCAGCCAATTTGACCTTTTTCACAGACGCTTTAGAAAGTGTAACATCCCAAGATTTTCAAAACCAAGCAGTTATCAGCGCGTTTGTCTGCCTGTCTCAATTTCCTAATTCTACAATATCTCTGTTATTAATTGGGCGATTTTAAAGGTGAAAAGTTATTATTAAATGGCCCACTGTCCTTTATTTATCCATTATAACTTCATATGTTTCGTTATCTTCGTTTCCATCTGTGTACTTTTCCTCTTTATTTATTCCAACTACAATACTTTTCTATAAGGCAAGGTAATTCATTATAAGGAATAATATGATCTTTTAATAAACAATATTATCATAACTTTTCAAACATCCCTTTTTATTACTGTATTCTTCTTTCTTTCCGAAGAAATAATTATCTGAGTTTCCTCTTTTCCTCCCCCCCCCCCTTTTTTTTCTCTGCCCACATGCGTTAGTCGTTTCAGTTGCCAAGTAACACGTTAGGCTAACTTTTGTCACTTTAACTACCTCTTCCCCTCTCTCCTTGTATTTTCAAGACGGTGGCGACTTGGACCGATGCCAAGCTGTCTATCCGTCGTTCCTAACAATTAGTACGGGTGTAGAAAAAGTGGGGTTTGGTAGGTGAGACTTGTCCGCTCGCTAACAAATATTCAAATATTAGCCACGCGTCTTGTGTTTCAAGAGACGGGGCCTAACGACACACTGTCGCATGTTGTACTATTAATAGATTCTAAGAATGCTTTAGTTAGTTTTATTTTCAACAGTTTGATTTTACCCTTGATAATTTTCAAACTAGTAGCATTGCCTTCAACCAAGGTGAAATGTAGAAGTTGTTTATAGCTTTTCCACGGCAATATTGAAAAAAAATTCAAATTCGGTAATATGATTATATTTGAGAGGGGGGTTAAAACGGAGCATTTTATCCCACATCTCCCCTTTTAAAAAGATGCATCCCAATGCATCTTTATAATCCGTGTTAACAATCCTGATCAAATGAACTCAACTAGGCTTTATGAGTATCCTGGGTTTCTGTAGGTGGGTGCCTACTCAAAAAATCTGCCCCAACATTCTGCGACCCAGGAATGTATTAAATGGTAAACGAATAAGGTTGAATGAGCAAAGACCATCTTAATAAACGGGCATTTTCATGTTTTGCCTGAGCCAAAAATACCAATGGCTGATGATCCGATTGTACCACAAATGTTCTACCATATAGATAGATCTGGAACTTCTTGATCGCCCAGACTAAAGCCAAACATTCTTTTTCAACAGTTGAGTAGTTTTGTTCCGCTCTGTTTAATTTGCGACTGGCATAAGCAACTGGGTTCAATTCCCCATCTGGCGAAGAGAACCTTTGTAACAAAGTGGCCCCCAAGCCCACATTACTAGCGTCCGTTCTTACCACGAATTCCTGACTCAAATCAAGTAATTTCAAAACAGACTTGCTGGTGAGTTTTTCCTTTAACCCATTATATGCCAATTCACATTCTGCCGACCATTCAATCTTATCCGGTTTTCCTTTACGAGTTAAATCCGTCAGAGGAGCACACACAGAGTTAAAGTTTTTAATGTACTTCTGATAAAAGCCACAAAGTGACACAAAGGATCGCACATCCTTTTTAGTCTGTGGTCTGGGTGCTCTCTGCAATTTCTCCAGTTTCTTGGGGTCAGGGGTCATGCTACCCTGATGCACAGTATGCCCCAAGAAATCTAATTCTTTGCATCCAATACAACATTTTTGTTGGTCTAGCAGTTAAATTTGCCTCTCTGAGTCTATCAAATAGCATATTCAAAGAGTTAACGTGTTCTTCAAATGTTTCCGTAGCGATGAGGATATCATCCATGAAATTTGTAATACATGGGTTTTTCAGTGGATCCAACAGTTTTCGCATCATTCTGGAAAACACACTCGGCGCATTCTTCAATCCAAACGGTAACATGTTAAACTCATAGTGCCCTTCCGAGGTGCTAAAAGCTAGATAATGTCGAATCTCAGGCTTCACTGGAATTTGGTAATATCCCTTGCTGAGATCTACCTTGGAAAAATATTTTGCCTTGTTCAACCTGGCAAACAGTTGATTAGTATCAGGTAATGGATCCACCTGACTTTCTGTGACAGCATTCAGTTTCCTGTAATCTATGCACAGTCTATGTTCCCCAGAGAGTTTCCTCAACAACACCACACTGGAGCTATAAGGAGATTCAATGTGAGAAATAATCCCTTCTTGTAACAGATAATCTATCTCCTCTTTCAAAGCTTTCTCTTTTGCGAATGGGATAGTATAGGCTCTCATACAGATGGGTGTTGGGTCTAGTAGTTTCATGTCATATTCCAACAAGTTGGTGTGCCCCGGTCTGTCCGTTAACACGTCTGTATGATTTTCCAGAACCTTTTGAATCTTTTCCCTCTGCCCTGTTGTCAAATGTCTACTGCTTTTTACCTGATGGTTTCAGGGGGTATTCAAAAGAGGTGAGAGGTTCATTCTTCATCTCAGTGGTTATGGCTAAGGTCATTAAATGTGTTCCTTCCATATTGTTTCTATCAATATACTTCTTTAGAAGGTTCACGTGATAGACTTGTTCCTTTCCTTTGTTGTCTATCTTGTAGTTAGTTCTGGATACCTTTTCGAAAACTGTGTATGGACCTTGCCATCCAATTTGAAGTTTGTTGCTGCTGCCGGGTAGTAGAAGAAGCACCCTTCTCCCCCACAGCAAGCTCCCTATCCTTCGCTTTCTTATTGAAATATGCAGCATGTTTCTTCCTGGCTTGTCTTAGGTTTTCATTTGCAAGTTTGCAGCCAGTTTTTAAACGAGTGGTCAGTTCGTTCACATACTGATATGATGAGGTTACAGTCTCTTCTGCCTTTTCATCTGTCCATGTCCTCAATAAGGCTTCCAATGGACCTTAGAATGGTCTGCCAAATAGCAGTGTTGCCGGTGCCATTCCGGTCGAACTATTGTAATTGGAAGTATGGTGGTGGTGGCTTTGCTCTCGTTTGTCTATCACACACGAACCATCCACTATCAATCCTTTTCTTACTGGGGTTTCCCCGCAGTTTCAGTTTCAAAGTGAGGGGACTTCCCTCTCTTCTATTTTCATCCAGTTCCCGGAATTCCGACCAAGGGATTGTCGGGTGGGACTGGGTTGAGGTTACTTTTTGTATCCTACTCATAGTGGCCATTCTAACTGATTTATTAGAAGACTGGGTGTGAAAAGGGGTTTTCCTATCCACCGTGTCTACCTTAACATATTTATTTTTCTTTTCATTCTCAGGCCTGTTTTCACCGTAGTGCTTTTGTAGGTCCTGATGATTTTCCCAGCGTGTGGACTTTCCCTTGTTGCATTGGTCACAGGCCTCCACAAATTCTGCAACATCTGCAGCTACGCCTGGCCAATAGAATTTCATAGATACTCTTTGACCTGTAGTACCTATATTTTCATGTCCACCATCTGATGCAACATGTGATCTTTTTATCACTTTCTCCCTATATGAAGTTGGAAGAACTAGCTGTACATGACCAGTGGATCCAGTTCCAGCCTTCCTATACATTAGTTTATTCTTCATATAAAAATCTCCTTTATTTGGAGGGGTATGGCATTTCGGGAGTTTCTTAAAACACGGCTTTAGTGACCTATCCTCAGCCTGTGCCTTCCTCATCTCCTCTGGATGAGTATTTATTGGGTTTTCTTCCTCCTTTCTTGCTTGTAACCTGGCCTGTACTGTTGCCATGATCACTGGTCTTTTGGGATTCCCCAAGAACACGTATCTACACCCCAATATCAGAGGGTAGATTGGTTCGTTTATCACTGCTGCTCTAATCACTCCGTCTACATAGCGAGTTTTTACACTTATTCTGGCAATGGGAAGTGTCATGGTTGCTACTTCCTTAGTCGCCCCTTGGATCTCCACTGTTTCTGTGGTATATTGATCTGGGTGCACCAGGTGAGAACTCACGACTGAGTCAAAATCCAATCCAGTATCATAAAGGCACCTTATGGTGGCCCCATTACATACTACGTCTTCACATACAGGGGGATGATAAGGTTCCTGCAGGCCAGTAGTGTTTTCCTTTGGTCCCTTGTTTCCTGTTTTCATGCATGCAGCGTAATGTGGAGGTTTCTTCTTACAGTCTCTAGTGTTATGATTGTCCCTCTTTCAAAATTTACACCATCTCCTTTCTGGGTTGAAAGGTTTCCTTTCATTGAATTGCGGGTTTCTATCTCTAGGGTCAAATCTTGGCCTATCATAGTTTGGTTTACCTCTATTACCTTGGTCCCTATTATCAAATTTGTTCTGGTTTTGAGGGGCTTTATTATTTTCTACCTGTTTCCTTTTTACTCCAGCTATTTCAGACTGGGCTGCCTGATACCTTTCAGCCACATTAAGAATTTCCCCCAGCCTCTCCGCACCTTGTTCCGTGAGAAATTTTCTCAGGTCTGGAGCCATGGACTCTCTTAACTGCTCCATCATAATCATTTCCTTTAAATCTTGGGTTTTCCCCAGAGCAGTCCATTTCTCCAGGTAAGTATCTAGTCGTGCAGAGAACTGGTGGTAGGTCTCCCCGGAAAGTAGTTTAGCATTTCTAAATTTTTTTCGGTAAAATTCACTATTTTTCTCATATCTAACTAGGAGAGCTTGTTTTAAAATGGCATAGTCTTCCTGATCGTGTCTACTCAATTTTGAGAACATTTCATAAGATGTTCCCCGAAGCCCGTGGGATAACTTTAGACTCCATTTTTCCCTCTTCAAACCATAATTTGTAGCTAGTCTTTCAAATCTAGAGAGGAAGGACTCAATGTCATCCTCTTTTACTACAAAGGGGTCCAAATGAAACGCCATGGCTGAGTTGGAGGCTCCTTGACTTGCAGTAGCATCAGAGGTAGATGGGCTGTTACCATTTTCTGGAGCATGGCCTTGCAATTCTAACTCTCTTAGTCGTAGCTCATGTTCCATTTGTAACCGTTTGTTTTCTGCTTCCCTTTGTAACCGTTTGTCTTCTGCTTCCCTTTGCAGTCGTTTTTCGTCTTTCTCTTTATTCACTTTCTTCTCCTCTAATTGTAGCCTTTTGATTTCAGCCTCCCTCTTAGCCTCTAATTTCCTAGCCTCCCTAGCATCCTCTAATTGTAATCTTTTTTCTTCTGCTAACCTCCTATCTTCCCTTTCAATAAACTTATCACATTCTGATGTTACATAATGAATCAGAACTTGCCCCTCCATGCCCATTTCCTTTGCAGTCTGCACAGCAGCAGATCTGAACTTGGCCAAGTCTGCCATAATTTTCTTGAACAAAATTCTAATAATCTAACTGTATTAACTAACAAGTGTTAACTAATTAATTATGGGCTATGACAACTGATTAAATTCTCCACACTGAATAATAAATTTTGTACAATGGGGATATCCTGGGTCTATGATGTTACTATAAATTTAAATTCCGGGCGAGCGTCCCAATATATGTGGTGGGTTTATGAGTTATTTATGTTAATTATTACTAATTGTCTACAGAGTGAGGTCCAGCTATGTAAGTCCCTGAGTCTAATAGTTGATGATGATGTATTCTCAGGGTACCTAACTCTACCACCCTATGATCTCACTCTGCGAAATATTTTAAGTCTATTAATTTATATGGCTACGTGTCTAGGGTAATGTATGTGTGATGTATGATAACAAATTTAACACAACTGTAACTCAATCTAATAAACTCAAGTAAGACAGTGGTTAAAGTTATAGGATTAATTTACAATTTTAATTTCCTGACTCTCAAATGTTTTGAATCAGGAAGGTTAAACTCAAAATAAATGTGGTTATGTACACAGGTAAATACAGTGGATGGACATCTTGTCCAATAAATGATATTATTAAAATGTTTCTGTACTTGTATCCCTGGCTGTAGTAACAAGGTATTAAGAAGGGTCACTAGTTGGAAGAACTGTTCCTTTCATCATGTCACTAGAACGTTTAATTACAGTGTGGAGGTTAACAATGAAATGAGAAATCATTAGCCCTCAAAACAAAGGCTTATCTTTCAATCCGTGGCAAGTAGGTGGTTGACTGAAATATGACACTTTCTGTTCACACGTGTCTCAGCTGGAGTCAGCTTTTGCAGTTAGATTTCACAATACAAGCAACAGGTAGGTTGCCTCGTACACTGCCTCTCCAGGTTTTGTCTTACTGGTTACTCGTTGATGCAACCCTGCAACAATGAACAATGCCTCCCTAAATACACCTCATATACACATCTCCACACCTAACAAACAAACATCGTTAAACATTCGTAGTGATCAGCCCAAGTGCTAATCAATAGCTACAGTTCCTAATTGTATTGTGACTTCTTCTCAATCCGTGGGTATCTGCTCTTTCCCACATGGCTTCAACGCCTCTGTCACTTAGACTTTAGTTATCTTTTATATCATCAGCTGGGATACACTCTTTTCTTTTTTCTTTCTAATGATCTGTTAACTCTGGTAGTATGGCTTCCTATTTAATCTCCAAGAGTTATTGGAACACTGTGGCCTGTAGAGAACTGCCAGTAGCTTTCTGGTCTTATAGTCAAAATATTTTGTTATGCATGGCAATATTCAAACACCATTTACATTTTGTTTTTCTGCTTCAATAGTCTGCTTAGGCATGCATATGCTCCCGTAGGATGTCATAAGCTTCCACAATAGCAATGTCGCACAACACAAAATTTGTGGGCGCCCTATATGGGTTAGCCTCTACACATTAATAAGGATATTAATAAAAGCATTTATCTTACCGCAATCAATGAAATAATACACTAGTATAGATTAACTGGCGATCAATGGGCACAAATCTTGATCGCCGCCGTCCAGACGCAAAGGCAATGGGTCACACACAAGGCTTTGCTACTGTTCTTAATCTGACTAGGTGAACAAATATTCTTCAAGTGGCAGCGTTCGCTTGGCCACCCTTTAGTTTTATCTCTCCCCTTTTCAATATCAGTACCCAATCAAATTTGAATCCAGCCAATTTGACCTTTTTCACAGACGCTTTAGAAAGTGTAACATCCCAAGATTTTCAAAACCAAGCAGTTATCAGCGCGTTTGTCTGCCTGTCTCAATTTCCTAATTCTACAATATCTCTGTTATTAATTGGGCGATTTTAAAGGTGAAAAGTTATTATTAAATGGCCCACTGTCCTTTATTTATCCATTATAACTTCATATGTTTCGTTATCTTCGTTTCCATCTGTGTACTTTTCCTCTTTATTTATTCCAACTACAATACTTTTCTATAAGGCAAGGTAATTCATTATAAGGAATAATATGATCTTTTAATAAACAATATTATCATAACTTTTCAAACATCCCTTTTTATTACTGTATTCTTCTTTCTTTCCGAAGAAATAATTATCTGAGTTTCCTCTTTTCCTCCCCCCCCCCCTTTTTTTTTCTCTGCCCACATGCGTTAGTCGTTTCAGTTGCCAAGTAACACGTTAGGCTAACTTTTGTCACTTTAACTACCTCTTCCCCTCTCTCCTTGTATTTTCAAGACGGTGGCGACTTGGACCGATGCCAAGCTGTCTATCCGTCGTTCCTAACAATTAGTACGGGTGTAGAAAAAGTGGGGTTTGGTAGGTGAGACTTGTCCGCTCGCTAACAAATATTCAAATATTAGCCACGCGTCTTGTGTTTCAAGAGACGGGGCCTAACGACACACTGTCGCATGTTGTACTATTAATAGATTCTAAGAATGCTTTAGTTAGTTTTATTTTCAACAGTTTGATTTTACCCTTGATAATTTTCAAACTAGTAGCATTGCCTTCAACCAAGGTGAAATGTAGAAGTTGTTTATAGCTTTTCCACGGCAATATTGAAAAAAAATTCAAATTCGGTAATATGATTATATTTGAGAGGGGGGTTAAAACGGAGCATTTTATCCCACATCTCCCCTTTTAAAAAGATGCATCCCAATGCATCTTTATAATCCGTGTTAACAATCCTGATCAAATGAACTCAACTAGGCTTTATGAGTATCCTGGGTTTCTGTAGGTGGGTGCCTACTCAAAAAATCTGCCCCAACATTCTGCGACCCAGGAATGTATTAAATGGTAAACGAATAAGGTTGAATGAGCAAAGACCATCTTAATAAACGGGCATTTTCATGTTTTGCCTGAGCCAAAAATACCAATGGCTGATGATCCGATTGTACCACAAATGTTCTACCATATAGATAGATCTGGAACTTCTTGATCGCCCAGACTAAAGCCAAACATTCTTTTTCAACAGTTGAGTAGTTTTGTTCCGCTCTGTTTAATTTGCGACTGGCATAAGCAACTGGGTTCAATTCCCCATCTGGCGAAGAGGACCTTTGTAACAAAGTGGCCCCCAAGCCCACATTACTAGCGTCCGTTCTTACCACGAATTCCTGACTCAAATCAAGTAATTTCAAAACAGACTTGCTGGTGAGTTTTTCCTTTAACCCATTATATGCCAATTCACATTCTGCCGACCATTCAATCTTATCCGGTTTTCCTTTACGAGTTAAATCCGTCAGAGGAGCACACACAGAGTTAAAGTTTTTAATGTACTTCTGATAAAAGCCACAAAGTGACACAAAGGATCGCACATCCTTTTTAGTCTGTGGTCTGGGTGCTCTCTGCAATTTCTCCAGTTTCTTGGGGTCAGGGGTCATGCTACCCTGATGCACAGTATGTCCCAAGAAATCTAATTCTTTGCATCCAATACAACATTATGTTGGTCTAGCAGTTAAATTTGCCTCTCTGAGTCTATCAAATAGCATATTCAAAGAGTTAACGTGTTCTTCAAATGTTTCCGTAGCGATGAGGATATCATCCATGAAATTTGTAATACATGGGTTTTTCAGTGGATCCAACAGTTTTCGCATCATTCTGGAAAACACACTCGGCGCATTCTTCAATCCAAACGGTAACATGTTAAACTCATAGTGCCCTTCCGAGGTGCTAAAAGCTAGATAATGTCGAATCTCAGGCTTCACTGGAATTTGGTAATATCCCTTGCTGAGATCTACCTTGGAAAAATATTTTGCCTTGTTCAACCTGGCAAACAGTTGATTAGTATCAGGTAATGGATCCACCTGACTTTCTGTGACAGCATTCAGTTTCCTGTAATCTATGCACAGTCTATGTTCCCCAGAGAGTTTCCTCAACAACACCACACTGGAGCTATAAGGAGATTCAATGTGAGAAATAATCCCTTCTTGTAACAGATAATCTATCTCCTCTTTCAAAGCTTTCTCTTTTGCGAATGGGATAGTATAGGCTCTCATACAGATGGGTGTTGGGTCTAGTAGTTTCATGTCATATTCCAACAAGTTGGTGTGCCCCGGTCTGTCCGTTAACACGTCTGTATGATTTTCCAGAACCTTTTGAATCTTTTCCCTCTGCCCTGTTGTCAAATGTCTACTGCTTTTTACCTGATGGTTTCAGGGGGTATTCAAAAGAGGTGAGAGGTTCATTCTTCATCTCAGTGGTTATGGCTAAGGTCATTAAATGTGTTCCTTCCATATTGTTTCTATCAATATACTTCTTTAGAAGGTTCACGTGATAGACTTGTTCCTTTCCTTTGTTGTCTATCTTGTAGTTAGTTCTGGATACCTTTTCGAAAACTGTGTATGGACCTTGCCATCCAATTTGAAGTTTGTTGCTGCTGCCGGGTAGTAGAAGAAGCACCCTTCTCCCCCACAGCAAGCTCCCTATCCTTCGCTTTCTTATTGAAATATGCAGCATGTTTCTTCCTGGCTTGTCTTAGGTTTTCATTTGCAAGTTTGCAGCCAGTTTTTAAACGAGTGGTCAGTTCGTTCACATACTGATATGATGAGGTTACAGTCTCTTCTGCCTTTTCATCTGTCCATGTCCTCAATAAGGCTTCCAATGGACCTTAGAATGGTCTGCCAAATAGCAGTGTTGCCGGTGCCATTCCGGTCGAACTATTGTAATTGGAAGTATGGTGGTGGTGGCTTTGCTCTCGTTTGTCTATCACACACGAACCATCCACTATCAATCCTTTTCTTACTGGGGTTTCCCCGCAGTTTCAGTTTCAAAGTGAGGGGACTTCCCTCTCTTCTATTTTCATCCAGTTCCCGGAATTCCGACCAAGGGATTGTCGGGTGGGACTGGGTTGAGGTTACTTTTTGTATCCTACTCATAGTGGCCATTCTAACTGATTTATTAGAAGACTGGGTGTGAAAAGGGGTTTTCCTATCCACCGTGTCTACCTTAACATATTTATTTTTCTTTTCATTCTCAGGCCTGTTTTCACCGTAGTGCTTTTGTAGGTCCTGATGATTTTCCCAGCGTGTGGACTTTCCCTTGTTGCATTGGTCACAGGCCTCCACAAATTCTGCAACATCTGCAGCTACGCCTGGCCAATAGAATTTCATAGATACTCTTTGACCTGTAGTACCTATATTTTCATGTCCACCATCTGATGCAACATGTGATCTTTTTATCACTTTCTCCCTATATGAAGTTGGAAGAACTAGCTGTACATGACCAGTGGATCCAGTTCCAGCCTTCCTATACATTAGTTTATTCTTCATATAAAAATCTCCTTTATTTGGAGGGGTATGGCATTTCGGGAGTTTCTTAAAACACGGCTTTAGTGACCTATCCTCAGCCTGTGCCTTCCTCATCTCCTCTGGATGAGCATTTATAGGTTCACCTTCTTCCTCCTTCTTCTGTGACCTGGTCTGCACTGTCGCCATGATCACAGGTTTCTCGGGATTCCCCAAGAACACGTATCTACACCCCAATATCAGAGGGTAGATTGGTTCATCTATCACTGCTGCTCTGATTTCTCCTTCCACATAGCGAGTTTTTACACTTATTCTGGCAATGGGAAGTGTCATGGTTGCTACTTCCTTAGTCGCCCCTTGGATCTCCACTGTTTCTGTGGTATATTGATCTGGGTGCACCAGGTGAGAACTCACGACTGAGTCAAAATCCAATCCAGTATCATAAAGGCACCTTATGGTGGCCCCATTACATACTACGTCTTCACATACAGGGGGATGATAAGGTTCCTGCAGGCCAGTAGTGTTTTCCTTTGGTCCCTTGTTTCCTGTTTTCATGCATGCAGCGTAATGTGGAGGTTTCTTCTTACAGTCTCTAGTGTTATGATTGTCCCTCTTTCAAAATTTACACCATCTCCTTTCTGGGTTGAAAGGTTTCCTTTCATTGAATTGCGGGTTTCTATCTCTAGGGTCAAATCTTGGCCTATCATAGTTTGGTTTACCTCTATTACCTTGGTCCCTATTATCAAATTTGTTCTGGTTTTGAGGGGCTTTATTATTTTCTACCTGTTTCCTTTTTACTCCAGCTATTTCAGACTGGGCTGCCTGATACCTTTCAGCCACATTAAGAATTTCCCCCAGCCTCTCCGCACCTTGTTCCGTGAGAAATTTTCTCAGGTCTGGAGCCATGGACTCTCTTAACTGCTCCATCATAATCATTTCCTTTAAATCTTGGGTTTTCCCCAGAGCAGTCCATTTCTCCAGGTAAGTATCTAGTCGTGCAGAGAACTGGTGGTAGGTCTCCCCGGAAAGTAGTTTAGCATTTCTAAATTTTTTTCGGTAAAATTCACTATTTTTCTCATATCTAACTAGGAGAGCTTGTTTTAAAATGGCATAGTCTTCCTGATCGTGTCTACTCAATTTTGAGAACATTTCATAAGATGTTCCCCGAAGCCCGTGGGATAACTTTAGACTCCATTTTTCCCTCTTCAAACCATAATTTGTAGCTAGTCTTTCAAATCTAGAGAGGAAGGACTCAATGTCATCCTCTTTTACTACAAAGGGGTCCAAATGAAACGCCATGGCTGAGTTGGAGGCTCCTTGACTTGCAGTAGCATCAGAGGTAGATGGGCTGTTACCATTTTCTGGAGCATGGCCTTGCAATTCTAACTCTCTTAGTCGTAGCTCATGTTCCATTTGTAACCGTTTGTTTTCTGCTTCCCTTTGTAACCGTTTGTCTTCTGCTTCCCTTTGCAGTCGTTTTTCGTCTTTCTCTTTATTCACTTTCTTCTCCTCTAATTGTAGCCTTTTGATTTCAGCCTCCCTCTTAGCCTCTAATTTCCTAGCCTCCCTAGCATCCTCTAATTGTAATCTTTTTTCTTCTGCTAACCTCCTATCTTCCCTTTCAATAAACTTATCACATTCTGATGTTACATAATGAATCAGAACTTGCCCCTCCATGCCCATTTCCTTTGCAGTCTGCACAGCAGCAGATCTGAACTTGGCCAAGTCTGCCATAATTTTCTTGAACAAAATTCTAATAATCTAACTGTATTAACTAACAAGTGTTAACTAATTAATTATGGGCTATGACAACTGATTAAATTCTCCACACTGAATAATAAATTTTGTACAATGGGGATATCCTGGGTCTATGATGTTACTATAAATTAAAATTCCGGGCGAGCGTCCCAATATATGTGGTAGGTTTATGAGTTATTTATGTTAATTATTACTAATTGTCTACAGAGTGAGGTCCAGCTATGTAAGTCCCTGAGTCTAATAGTTGATGATGATGTATTCTCAGGGTACCTAACTCTACCACCCTATGATCTCACTCTGCGAAATATTTTAAGTCTATTAATTTATATGGCTACGTGTCTAGAGTAATGTATGTGTGATGTATGATAACAAGTTTAACACAACTGTAACTCAATCTAATAAACTCAAGTAAGACAGTGGTTAAAGTTATAGGATTAATTTACAATTTTAATTTCCTGACTCTCAAATGTTTTGAATCAGGAAGGTTAAACTAAAAATAAAAGTGGTTATGTACACAGGTAAATACAGTGGATGGACATCTTGTCCAATAAATGATATTATTAAAATGTTTCTGTACTTGTATCCCTGGCTGTAGTAACAAGGTATTAAGAAGGGTCACTAGTTGGAAGAACTGTTCCTTTCATCATGTCACTAGAACGTTTAATTACAGTGTGGAGGTTAACAATGAAATGAGAAATCATTAGCCCTCAAAACAAAGGCTTATCTTTCAATCCGTGGCAAGTAGGTGGTTGACTGAAATATGACACTTTCTGTTCACACGTGTCTCAGCTGGAGTCAGCTTTTGCAGTTAGATTTCACAATACAAGCAACAGGTAGGTTGCCTCGTACACTGCCTCTCCAGGTTTTGTCTTACTGGTTACTCGTTGATGCAACCCTGCAACAATGAACAATGCCTCCCTAAATACACCTCATATACACATCTCCACACCTAACAAACAAACATCGTTAAACATTCGTAGTGATCAGCCCAAGTGCTAATCAATAGCTACAGTTCCTAATTGTATTGTGACTTCTTCTCAATCCGTGGGTATCTGCTCTTTCCCACATGGCTTCAACGCCTCTGTCACTTAGACTTTAGTTATCTTTTATATCATCAGCTGGGATACACTCTTTTCTTTTTTCTTTCTAATGATCTGTTAACTCTGGTAGTATGGCTTCCTATTTAATCTCCAAGAGTTATTGGAACACTGTGGCCTGTAGAGAACTGCCAGTAGCTTTCTGGTCTTATAGTCAAAATATTTTGTTATGCATGGCAATATTCAAACACCATTTACATTTTGTTTTTCTGCTTCAATAGTCTGCTTAGGCATGCATATGCTCCCGTAGGATGTCATAAGCTTCCACAATAGCAATGTCGCACAACACAAAATTTGTGGGCGCCCTATATAGGTTAGCCTCTACACATTAATAAGGATATTAATAAAAGCATTTATCTTACCGCAATCAATGAAATAATACACTAGTATAGATTAACTGGCGATCAATGGGCACAAATCTTGATCGCCGCCGTCCAGACGCAAAGGCAATGGGTCACACACAAGGCTTTGCTACTGTTCTTAATCTGACTAGGTGAACAAATATTCTTCAAGTGGCAGCGTTCGCTTGGCCACCCTTTAGTTTTATCTCTCCCCTTTTCAATATCAGTACCCAATCAAATTTGAATCCAGCCAATTTGACCTTTTTCACAGACGCTTTAGAAAGTGTAACATCCCAAGATTTTCAAAACCAAGCAGTTATCAGCGCGTTTGTCTGCCTGTCTCAATTTCCTAATTCTACAATATCTCTGTTATTAATTGGGCGATTTTAAAGGTGAAAAGTTATTATTAAATGGCCCACTGTCCTTTATTTATCCATTATAACTTCATATGTTTCGTTATCTTCGTTTCCATCTGTGTACTTTTCCTCTTTATTTATTCCAACTACAATACTTTTCTGTAAGGCAAGGTAATTCATTATAAGGAATAATATGATCTTTTAATAAACAATATTATCATAACTTTTCAAACATCCCTTTTTATTACTGTATTCTTCTTTCTTTCCGAAGAAATAATTATCTGAGTTTCCTCTTTTCCTCCCCCCCCCTTTTTTTTTCTCTGCCCACATGCGTTAGTCGTTTCAGTTGCCAAGTAACAAGTTAGGCTAACTTTTGTCACTTTAACTACCTCTTCCCCTCTCTCCTTGTATTTTCAAGACGGTGGCGACTTGGACCGATGCCAAGCTGTCTATCCGTCGTTCCTAACAATTAGTACGGGTGTAGAAAAAGTGGGGTTTGGTAGGTGAGACTTGTCCGCTCGCTAACAAATATTCAAATATTAGCCACGCGTCTTGTGTTTCAAGAGACGGGGCCTAACGACACACTGTCGCATGTTGTACTATTAATAGATTCTAAGAATGCTTTAGTTAGTTTTATTTTCAACAGTTTGATTTTACCCTTGATAATTTTCAAACTAGTAGCATTGCCTTCAACCAAGGTGAAATGTAGAAGTTGTTTATAGCTTTTCCACGGCAATATTGAAAAAAAATTCAAATTCGGTAATATGATTATATTTGAGAGGGGGGTTAAAACGGAGCATTTTATCCCACATCTCCCCTTTTAAAAAGATGCATCCCAATGCATCTTTATAATCCGTGTTAACAATCCTGATCAAATGAACTCAACTAGGCTTTATGAGTATCCTGGGTTTCTGTAGGTGGGTGCCTACTCAAAAAATCTGCCCCAACATTCTGCGACCCAGGAATGTATTAAATGGTAAACGAATAAGGTTGAATGAGCAAAGACCATCTTAATAAACGGGCATTTTCATGTTTTGCCTGAGCCAAAAATACCAATGGCTGATGATCCGATTGTACCACAAATGTTCTACCATATAGATAGATCTGGAACTTCTTGATCGCCCAGACTAAAGCCAAACATTCTTTTTCAACAGTTGAGTAGTTTTGTTCCGCTCTGTTTAATTTGCGACTGGCATAAGCAACTGGGTTCAATTCCCCATCTGGCGAAGAGGACCTTTGTAACAAAGTGGCCCCCAAGCCCACATTACTAGCGTCCGTTCTTACCACGAATTCCTGACTCAAATCAAGTAATTTCAAAACAGACTTGCTGGTGAGTTTTTCCTTTAACCCATTATATGCCAATTCACATTCTGCCGACCATTCAATCTTATCCGGTTTTCCTTTACGAGTTAAATCCGTCAGAGGAGCACACACAGAGTTAAAGTTTTTAATGTACTTCTGATAAAAGCCACAAAGTGACACAAAGGATCGCACATCCGTTTTAGTCTGTGGTCTGGGTGCTCTCTGCAATTTCTCCAGTTTCTTGGGGTCAGGGGTCATGCTACCCTGATGCACAGTATGTCCCAAGAAATCTAATTCTTTGCATCCAATACAACATTATGTTGGTCTAGCAGTTAAATTTGCCTCTCTGAGTCTATCAAATAGCATATTCAAAGAGTTAACGTGTTCTTCAAATGTTTCCGTAGCGATGAGGATATCATCCATGAAATTTGTAATACATGGGTTTTTCAGTGGATCCAACAGTTTTCGCATCATTCTGGAAAACACACTCGGCGCATTCTTCAATCCAAACGGTAACATGTTAAACTCATAGTGCCCTTCCGAGGTGCTAAAAGCTAGATAATGTCGAATCTCAGGCTTCACTGGAATTTGGTAATATCCCTTGCTGAGATCTACCTTGGAAAAATATTTTGCCTTGTTCAACCTGGCAAACAGTTGATTAGTATCAGGTAATGGATCCACCTGACTTTCTGTGACAGCATTCAGTTTCCTGTAATCTATGCACAGTCTATGTTCCCCAGAGAGTTTCCTCAACAACACCACACTGGAGCTATAAGGAGATTCAATGTGAGAAATAATCCCTTCTTGTAACAGATAATCTATCTCCTCTTTCAAAGCTTTCTCTTTTGCGAATGGGATAGTATAGGCTCTCATACAGATGGGTGTTGGGTCTAGTAGTTTCATGTCATATTCCAACAAGTTGGTGTGCCCCGGTCTGTCCGTTAACACGTCTGTATGATTTTCCAGAACCTTTTGAATCTTTTCCCTCTGCCCTGTTGTCAAATGTCTACTGCTTTTTACCTGATGGTTTCAGGGGGTATTCAAAAGAGGTGAGAGGTTCATTCTTCATCTCAGTGGTTATGGCTAAGGTCATTAAATGTGTTCCTTCCATATTGTTTCTATCAATATACTTCTTTAGAAGGTTCACGTGATAGACTTGTTCCTTTCCTTTGTTGTCTATCTTGTAGTTAGTTCTGGATACCTTTTCGAAAACTGTGTATGGACCTTGCCATCCAATTTGAAGTTTGTTGCTGCTGCCGGGTAGTAGAAGAAGCACCCTTCTCCCCCACAGCAAGCTCCCTATCCTTCGCTTTCTTATTGAAATATGCAGCATGTTTCTTCCTGGCTTGTCTTAGGTTTTCATTTGCAAGTTTGCAGCCAGTTTTTAAACGAGTGGTCAGTTCGTTCACATACTGATATGATGAGGTTACAGTCTCTTCTGCCTTTCATCTGTCCATGTCCTCAATAAGGCTTCCAATGGACCTTAGAATGGTCTGCCAAATAGCAGTGTTGCCGGTGCCATTCCGGTCGAACTATTGTAATTGGAAGTATGGTGGTGGTGGCTTTGCTCTCGTTTGTCTATCACACACGAACCATCCACTATCAATCCTTTTCTTACTGGGGTTTCCCCGCAGTTTCAGTTTCAAAGTGAGGGGACTTCCCTCTCTTCTATTTTCATCCAGTTCCCGGAATTCCGACCAAGGGATTGTCGGGTGGGACTGGGTTGAGGTTACTTTTTGTATCCTACTCATAGTGGCCATTCTAACTGATTTATTAGAAGACTGGGTGTGAAAAGGGGTTTTCCTATCCACCGTGTCTACCTTAACATATTTATTTTTCTTTTCATTCTCAGGCCTGTTTTCACCGTAGTGCTTTTGTAGGTCCTGATGATTTTCCCAGCGTGTGGACTTTCCCTTGTTGCATTGGTCACAGGCCTCCACAAATTCTGCAACATCTGCAGCTACGCCTGGCCAATAGAATTTCATAGATACTCTTTGACCTGTAGTACCTATATTTTCATGTCCACCATCTGATGCAACATGTGATCTTTTTATCACTTTCTCCCTATATGAAGTTGGAAGAACTAGCTGTACATGACCAGTGGATCCAGTTCCAGCCTTCCTATACATTAGTTTATTCTTCATATAAAAATCTCCTTTATTTGGAGGGGTATGGCATTTCGGGAGTTTCTTAAAACACGGCTTTAGTGACCTATCCTCAGCCTGTGCCTTCCTCATCTCCTCTGGATGAGTATTTATTGGGTTTTCTTCCTCCTTTCTTGCTTGTAACCTGGCCTGTACTGTTGCCATGATCACTGGTCTTTTGGGATTCCCCAAGAACACGTATCTACACCCCAATATCAGAGGGTAGATTGGTTCGTTTATCACTGCTGCTCTAATCACTCCGTCTACATAGCGAGTTTTTACACTTATTCTGGCAATGGGAAGTGTCATGGTTGCTACTTCCTTAGTCGCCCCTTGGATCTCCACTGTTTCTGTGGTATATTGATCTGGGTGCACCAGGTGAGAACTCACGACTGAGTCAAAATCCAATCCAGTATCATAAAGGCACCTTATGGTGGCCCCATTACATACTACGTCTTCACATACAGGGGGATGATAAGGTTCCTGCAGGCCAGTAGTGTTTTCCTTTGGTCCCTTGTTTCCTGTTTTCATGCATGCAGCGTAATGTGGAGGTTTCTTCTTACAGTCTCTAGTGTTATGATTGTCCCTCTTACAAAATTTACACCATCTCCTTTCTGGGTTGAAAGGTTTCCTTTCATTGAATTGCGGGTTTCTATCTCTAGGGTCAAATCTTGGCCTATCATAGTTTGGTTTACCTCTATTACCTTGGTCCCTATTATCAAATTTGTTCTGGTTTTGAGGGGCTTTATTATTTTCTACCTGTTTCCTTTTTACTCCAGCTATTTCAGACTGGGCTGCCTGATACCTTTCAGCCACATTAAGAATTTCCCCCAGCCTCTCCGCACCTTGTTCCGTGAGAAATTTTCTCAGGTCTGGAGCCATGGACTCTCTTAACTGCTCCATCATAATCATTTCCTTTAAATCTTGGGTTTTCCCCAGAGCAGTCCATTTCTCCAGGTAAGTATCTAGTCGTGCAGAGAACTGGTGGTAGGTCTCCCCGGAAAGTAGTTTAGCATTTCTAAATTTTTTTCGGTAAAATTCACTATTTTTCTCATATCTAACTAGGAGAGCTTGTTTTAAAATGGCATAGTCTTCCTGATCGTGTCTACTCAATTTTGAGAACATTTCATAAGATGTTCCCCGAAGCCCTTGGGATAACTTTAGACTCCATTTTTCCCTCTCCAAACCATAATTTGTAGCTAGTCTTTCAAATCTAGAGAGGAAGGACTCAATGTCATCCTCTTTTACTACAAAGGGGTCCAAATGAAACGCCATGGCTGAGTTGGAGGCTCCTTGACTTGCAGTAGCATCAGAGGTAGATGGGCTGTTACCATTTTCTGGAGCATGGCCTTGCAATTCTAACTCTCTTAGTCGTAGCTCATGTTCCATTTGTAACCGTTTGTTTTCTGCTTCCCTTTGTAACCGTTTGTCTTCTGCTTCCCTTTGCAGTCGTTTTTCGTCTTTCTCTTTATTCACTTTCTTCTCCTCTAATTGTAGCCTTTTGATTTCAGCCTCCCTCTTAGCCTCTAATTTCCTAGCCTCCCTAGCATCCTCTAATTGTAATCTTTTTTCTTCTGCTAACCTCCTATCTTCCCTTTCAATAAACTTATCACATTCTGATGTTACATAATGAATCAGAACTTGCCCCTCCATGCCCATTTCCTTTGCAGTCTGCACAGCAGCAGATCTGAACTTGGCCAAGTCTGCCATAATTTTCTTGAACAAAATTCTAATAATCTAACTGTATTAACTAACAAGTGTTAACTAATTAATTATGGGCTATGACAACTGATTAAATTCTCCACACTGAATAATAAATTTTGTACAATGGGGATATCCTGGGTCTATGATGTTACTATAAATTAAAATTCCGGGCGAGCGTCCCAATATATGTGGTGGGTTTATGAGTTATTTATGTTAATTATTATTAATTGTCTACAGAGTGAGGTCCAGCTATGTAAGTCCCTGAGTCTAATAGTTGATGATGATGTATTCTCAGGGTACCTAACTCTACCACCCTATGATCTCACTCTGCGAAATATTTTAAGTCTATTAATTTATATGGCTACGTGTCTAGAGTAATGTATGTGTGATGTATGATAACAAGTTTAACACAACTGTAACTCAATCTAATAAACTCAAGTAAGACAGTGGTTAAAGTTATAGGATTAATTTACAATTTTAATTTCCTGACTCTCAAATGTTTTGAATCAGGAAGGTTAAACTAAAAATAAAAGTGGTTATGTACACAGGTAAATACAGTGGATGGACATCTTGTCCAATAAATGATATTATTAAAATGTTTCTGTACTTGTATCCCTGGCTGTAGTAACAAGGTATTAAGAAGGGTCACTAGTTGGAAGAACTGTTCCTTTCATCATGTCACTAGAACGTTTAATTACAGTGTGGAGGTTAACAATGAAATGAGAAATCATTAGCCCTCAAAACAAAGGCTTATCTTTCAATCCGTGGCAAGTAGGTGGTTGACTGAAATATGACACTTTCTGTTCACACGTGTCTCAGCTGGAGTCAGCTTTTGCAGTTAGATTTCACAATACAAGCAACAGGTAGGTTGCCTCGTACACTGCCTCTCCAGGTTTTGTCTTACTGGTTACTCGTTGATGCAACCCTGCAACAATGAACAATGCCTCCCTAAATACACCTCATATACACATCTCCACACCTAACAAACAAACATCGTTAAACATTCGTAGTGATCAGCCCAAGTGCTAATCAATAGCTACAGTTCCTAATTGTATTGTGACTTCTTCTCAATCCGTGGGTATCTGCTCTTTCCCACATGGCTTCAACGCCTCTGTCACTTAGACTTTAGTTATCTTTTATATCATCAGCTGGGATACACTCTTTTCTTTTTTCTTTCTAATGATCTGTTAACTCTGGTAGTATGGCTTCCTATTTAATCTCCAAGAGTTATTGGAACACTGTGGCCTGTAGAGAACTGCCAGTAGCTTTCTGGTCTTATAGTCAAAATATTTTGTTATGCATGGCAATATTCAAACACCATTTACATTTTGTTTTTCTGCTTCAATAGTCTGCTTAAGCATGCATATGCTCCCTTAGGATGTCATAAGCTTCCACAATAGCAATGTCGCACAACACAAAATTTGTGGATTAGCCTCTACACATTAATAAGGATATTAATAAAAGCATTTATCTTACCGCAATCAATGAAATAATACACTAGTATAGATTAACTGGCGATCAATGGGCACAAATCTTGATCGCCGCCGTCCAGACGCAAAGGCAATGGGTCACACACAAGGCTTTGCTACTGTTCTTAATCTGACTAGGTGAACAAATATTCTTCAAGTGGCAGCGTTCGCTTGGCCACCCTTTAGTTTTATCTCTCCCCTTTTCAATATCAGTACCCAATCAAATTTGAATCCAGCCAATTTGACCTTTTTCACAGACGCGTTAGAAAGTGTAACATCCCAAGATTTTCAAAACCGAGCAGTTATCAGCGCGTTTGTCTGCCTGTCTCAATTTCTTATTTCTACAATATCTCTGTTATTAATTGTGCGATTTTAAAGGTGAAAAGTGATTATTAAATGGCCCACTGTCCTTTATCTATCCATTATAACTTCATATGCTTCGTTATCTTCGTTTCCATCTGTGTACTTTTCCTCTTTATTTATTCCAACTACAATACTTTTCTATAAGGCAAGGTAATTCATTATAAGGAATAATATGATCTTTTAATAAACAATATTATCATAACTTTTCAAACATCCCTTTTTATTTCTGTATTCTTCTTTCTTTCCGAAGAAATAATTATCTGAGTTTCCTCTTTTCCTTCCCCCCCCCCCTCCCTTTTTTTTTCTCTGCCCACATGCGTTAGTCGTTTCAGTTGCCAAGTAACAAGTTAGGCTAACTTTTGTCACTTTAACTACCTCTTCCCCTCTCTCCTTGTATTTTCAAGACGGTGGCGACTTGGACCGATGCCAAGCTGTCTATCCGTCGTTCCTAACAATTAGTACGGGTGTAGAAAAAGTGGGGTTTGGTAGGTGAGACTTGTCCGCTCGCTAACAAAAATTTAAATATTAGCCACGCGTCTTGTGTTTCAAGAGACGGGGCCTAACGACACACTGTCGCATGTTGTACTATTAATTGATTCTAAGAATGCTTTAGTTAGTTTTATTTTCAACAGTTTGATTTTACCCTTGATAATTTTCAAACTAGTAGCATTGCCTTCAACCAAGGTGAAATGTAGAAGTTGTTTGTAGCTTTTCCACGGCAATATTGAAAAAAAAATTCAAATACGGTAATATGATTATATTTGAGAGAGGGGGGGGGGGTTAAAACGGAGCATTTTATCACAGTGAACAAGACGATAATGAAGTCACATACTTTGAGAAAAAGAGAGCTATCCAGACTATCAGAGGAGAACAGAATCAACCCAACGACGACTACCACACTCTTGACCGGCAGGGACAGATCACCATTTTTCTCCTCAGGACAGGGCATAACAAACTGAATAAACACGTGTACAACCTACGATTGTCTGCTTCACCACTGTGCACATGTAGATTAAACGAACAAACTGCTGAGCATGTTCTACAGGATTGCCCTCTGTACGACCGGTTAAAAAGATATACTGGCACAATGACTCAACACTAAACTCAAAGCTGTCTGGAGGTAAGGAGGAAATACAGACAACGGTCGTGTTCATCATGAGAACTATTCTGACGGTGTAAACATCAAAGATGCGATCGCAAGAAGAAGATATAATTGTTAAAATTTACATCAGTTTCATTTATGACATCATGTTAAATTGTCTTAGGTTCGGTATTGAATTCACGTAGTCAGTGTTCTATTTTGTAGAAATACATTAGAGTTCCCTATTATGTTGAGTTTATGACTTCTTCCTTCTTCTTCGTACACTCTCAGAACTCTCAGACGTCAACTTTAATATGATCTAAGAAAGCAGTGGTCAACCTGAGGCTATTTATATCTCCGTAGAGCTATTCTAGGAAAGATACTGGTGATGGCCACATGTGCTTTCTCTGTTCCTCATATGTTGGACATCTTTGAATCAGATGTTCAACAGTCATTTTATCGGTGCCACAGTCACACTCATCGGTAGTTCCTATCTTTAGCTTGTTGAATAGGTGGTATCCCAATCTGTTGTGGTCCGTGCGGAATCTCCTTCTTCTTGCGATCGCATCTTTGATGTTTACACCGTCAGACGAGTTCTCATGATGAATTCGACTGTTGTTTGAAGTCTGAAGGAATCTGAAGATTATCATTTGTTCTCTTCAGTTCAGCTGGTAATATGCATCATTTTTGTGTAGCCTGGATGTTCTGCTTCGAATTTGTTCTTGTATCTGCTTCTAATAAAATTCTTTGCCTTTAAAAGTTATACTTGTATCAGTTTGCGGTAGCTTTCCACCTTCCTTTGCCAGTTTGTCAGCTTCTTCATTGCCGGAGATGAGATGGGATCCACTGTACTACAACTCGTTTGAATCGGTGGCTCAGTTTGTAGAGTACTACTCTTAAGTCATCCAGATCTGCATTGTTCTGGATCTTCAGCGTTGCAATTACTGATAGCGCATTTGTAAAGAAAGCAACGTGTCTCTCGCTATTTTCTTCTGTCATTAGGACTTCCATCTTCTGTTGCATTTGTTGCTGATCCATGGACCATAGTTAATAGAGGCAGATGGCGTAAAAGAATTTTCTACGGGAGTGATAGGTCAAAATTAACTTTAACTCTGTTCAAAGTGGTTTTGTGTTCCAGTTTTTCTTTGTCGCACCCAGAGTATGATAGATGTATAGATAGGTTTCATCTATGGAATAATATCAATAAGATTTGCAGAGTTTGGCTCGTTACCAAAATAGAGACGTTATTGAGATAAAAAGAAGAAGAGTCGGCGAATGTTCTCCACTAGATAGTGATGTCTAAGGAAGCATGATGAGTGAATCATATATTCCCGCGACATAAACTTTTATTGCTAACATTTCGACACAGAAGAGAGCCCCAATCCTTCCACGTGAAGGATTTTGCCCACATGTACAAACAGGAGACAGAAGAAGTTGGAGATCCATTGTAGCTGACCTTCAATGTTGAGATGGCAGCTGATGATGAAATACTTAGCAAAGACAGCACGAGTGATATATTTACTCAAAAATGAGTTAAAGATCAAATGGGCTAGGTAATTTATTTTTGCTAAATATATACGCAGATAGGGTTAATGAAAGTAAAAAACGTTTATTACAGAAGAAAGTATACACATGAATGGTAAACCTGTAATTAATTAAATATGAGATAAAAACAATATAATGAAATAGTAATGAAATACAATTAGCGCTACCACACGAAGGATAATAATCTACAGAGTCAATAATATAATGATTTTCCGCCACTGTATGATCATACAGTAGCATGCGCAGTGACTATTCAGTGTAGAAGTCTTTTCTAATGTTGTTTATCTCAAGGTTTAAAGATGTGCAATTGCTGCTGTATTTAAAGCACGTATGGCAGTTGATAGAACCAGTTGAATGTGGTGCCCATAAACGATTTGGAATCTTTACAGTGTAGATGGACTTTGGGCAGGTGCCTAAATTAACTGACTGCTATTTGGTCTTGAAGATAACACTGATTGCCTTGACTGCTAGCAGCATAAGAAGTTACTATTATTATATGAATTTTTCACGAAACGATCTTCCTGGTGAATCAGACATCGCATAGTGAACTTTGAGTGACTGAATTTTGATAATTAAACGAATAACAATGCTAGTGCCTCGGACGGGTACACACGTGGAATTGTGATATTCTTCCTTCTATTTTTGGAAGTTGCGGTGTCCTACCAGCTAATTCTGCTATCCAGACATTTTAGACGGTGTTATAAACTACTCAGGGGTACATAAATTTCAATTAATCGTTTTCGTTGTGTACCACAGAGCGCTTTTAGTAAACGAATAGCGTCTCAGATGTCCTCTGAGCATGATTATCGATGTGCGCTAATGTTGAGTGTTGAGTGTTATCTCAAAACCAGCAATCATCTAGACAAACGTGGTACATTGTCATGCATAAAGACTACAATAACCCACAGATGTCAAACTCTAAATGTGATGACACATATTTACACAGGACTGAAGAAACTAAGTGGTTCATAATTTCACATCTAATATAAAAAGTCAACAATCTTTCCATCCTATTCTTAATTTATACTGATTCGCTAATTATCGCCTTGTTGCGGTTTGTTCTCTCAATTAACATTGGTATGTTATATTATATATAAGCATGTTAAGTTTAGTGAGCATGAAAGTGTGTGCGTTCATATCTGTATGTAGTGATGAAATAATTTATATGGAGACGAAGTATATAAAGGTAAACTACAGCTTTACAAGTTAGTTATGACGATTAATTCAGATGAAGAAACTGTGTTTCAACTAAGGTAAGGTAAGGAAGGTAAGGATCCCGTTACACGCCCATTAAGGCATATTGGGAATATGGTGTTAGGCCCATACTTTCTTGACCATCGGCACACTAGGAGTGATGTGGTCAGCATCACGCCGGCCGCCATAACCTTCCCAGAAGTTGCTCTGGTACCCAATTGGGGCTGGGTCGACCCAGGAGCCGTTTGCGGCCTAAAAAAAATCCCAACTCATCTGGGGATCGAACCATAGACCACCGTGCCAGGAAGCCAGTGAACTAACCACTTTGCTACCGCGGCTCCGATTCAACTAACGATTAGTAAATAAAAATAATGAAAAATCATAAGGTAAACAATGTTTCGCGCATTTGGCTATAATGCTCACTGCGAAAAGTATTTACAACTATGGAAAAGGAAAAACTGCTACACTTTTATAAAGCAACCAACGATCATTCTTGAAAAAAAGTTATAATTTATCCAGTAATAGGAATTTAAAATTATGCACAAAGATGTCACTCTTGAAATTTTGCATCGCTCCCTGGAGGTGTAAACCCGTACTAAAATCACATCTTATTGTTAATATTGCGCAATCATCAATGTGTCGTAATCGCCGGGAGGTCCTTCTACCCCCCCCCCCACCCCCCCCCCCCCCCCCCCCAATCCAATAGTCTGCGTCATTTTTGGCAGGTGACAACCTGCGCGACTGAGTATTGATCCTGGCCTGTCAAGCGACGAAATGGGCGTGATTGTTCTTGCCACGAAATTGACCTGTTAGGTTGTCTCCTTGAAATAGGAAGCAAAACAGAAGTTATGTCCTTGTCCAGGTGACGAGAAAAATCCCTACAAATGATCAACCCTTTTATCAAAGAGACTTATATCTTTGTGTAGACACGTGTCAAGCTTTGACAATTTTCTCTATTCCTGGACACAGTATCGTTTTCCCTGCGTATCGGTTGCACCTTCCTTATTCTCATCGCCACCCGGTGATAGGAAACTCTATACAGTGCGATACAACAGGAGGCAATATGATCATCAGAAGAGTTCCCCCCCGTCGAACAAGTGTTTCGGCCCGTCACAGTCCTTTCACCAGTACACCGAAAAAACTCACCGTATTGTGGACTTAGAAAAATTCCTGATGTTTTCTGTACTGCAGAGTTTACTGTCCCGAGTTCCATAGCCCATTGCGGTTTTTCCACAGCCAGCATGATACCTTTTCGGCAGTTTCACTAAGCCTCTTCAGTGCCCTTGTTCTCGAATGTCCCCTCAGCCCCAACAGTTTCAATACGTCATACACTGATGCAGCCACGAGCCCTCTTGCGCCCACCTCAACAGCCATGACGCGATGCTGAAGTATGCAGCACTATATCCGGCCATCTCCGCAATTTTCTGATACTCTCTGGATATGCCCCTCGTCCAGGTAGGTCTACCGCCATCTCCCAGTCGTTTGCACAGTCAAGAAGAGATGGTAAACTGCTACCTGGTTTACTCTGTTTGGGGTGTGCAGACTTTCCTGCCCTCGTACAGCGTATTTGCGGCGCTCGGCCTGGCTTTGCTATTCGCCTTATCCTTGCCAGGTCTATTGTCACAGCCAGCTCATTTAGCACTTTGTTATGGGGCCAAGTGTATCGCCCTTGCCCTAATGACACCTTGCACGCTGAGAGCACATGTTCAAGTGTCTGCCTCCCCTGGCACAGGGGGCACTGCTCATCATCCGACTTTCCCCATCTCACAAGGTTTGTGGTCAATGGCAGCAGGTCATACATTTATCTAATAATGAAGCTGAGCCTAAAAGGTGCCATATGCCATATATCATTCCATGTCAAGGACTTTCCAATTAGTTCATTGGCCTTGTTGGGCCTGCTGCACCGCCTTTTGCACCCTCTTATCATTCTCAGCTCCTAGTATCTCCTGAACTACCATGTCTCTGCGCTCCCTGCTTGATGCCTTGGACCACCAGCGGATGTTTCCATGGCAAAGCCCCCGTCTATTCGTCTGAGTGTATCCGATTACCTCCCTTAGTTTGTGCGACTCTTGGGCAGCTTCAACAGCTGTTTCCACTTTTCACTTCCTTCCTGTTTTCAGTGTGGGTTAAATTGACTTAAACACGTCATCTACCAACTCGCGCAGCATCATTGTGAGTCTTGCCTTTCCTACTTTGTACTCTTCAACAACTGACTTGAGAGGAAGCACAAGTTTTGACTCTTTGCAGTATAGTGCTACGTCTGACAGATCTGGTGGTACTCCTTGCGATTTCCTCCTGAACTTGTTGACCTTCTGCTCTATAGCTTCCACCGTACTGGTGCTTATTTCATATATAAGCAGTGGCCACAGCAATTTAGGTATCAACATGAACTGGAGGCACCACAGTTTGAACTTTCCTGGGAGTCTGCTTTGGTCGATGATCTGTAGTCCTCTGTCAGCCATTTATATTGTCTGTTGCACTGCCTGCGAGTCTTTTATTGACGCATCGTACACCCTGCCAAGACTTTTAACAGGTTCCTCAATGACAGTAGGGATTCTTTGGTTGGAAACCATGAATAAGACCTCCGCTATTTTCCCTTTCCTGATTGTTAGGCTTCTCGACTTCTTAGGTTTTAAGCTCATTCTGCACCAGCTGACTAGTTCATTCAGGCGTGCTAACATTCTCCGGGCGTGGTGTTCATCTGATGTCAGAATTGTTGTGTCATCCATGAATGCTTTGAGCGCTGGCATGTGACACATTTCACTGAGCTTTGGACCTATTGCCACTCCTTCAGCCGCATTGAGGATTACCTGCATAGCCAACACGAATAGTATCGGAGAGATGGTACATCCCATCGCAATTCCAACTTGAAGGTCAATCCACTTCGTTGTGTACTCTCTGGTTGAAAATCTGACAGAGAACCCTGCGAAAAACAGCTTCAGCATTGCTGTAATTTCTTGTGGAACATGATACATTTCTAGGGCCTGCCACAACATCTGGTGTGGAACGGATCCATAAGTATTTGCTAGATCCAACCAGATTACATGGAGGTTTGTTCTGTCAGACTATGCCTTTTGAATTGCTTCCCAGATCAATGTGGTATGCTCTAGACACCCTGGTGTACCTGGGATACCTCCTTTCTGGATGGTAGTGTCAATGTAACCATTTTCTAGAAGGTATGGGGTGAGCCTTTCCGCCATTGTCGTAGATTTTGGATAGGTGATTAAGATAGATTCTGGTCCCGTCTGAATAGAACTAGAAAAGGTGGTAACTCAGTGAGAGATAAGGTAAAGAAATAAATTTCACGAGTGAAATAGTGAAAAGGTTGAGTCTATCCCTGGATTGAGAAGATATTCTAGTCCAGCCTATCTTACGACTAAAATTTGTTTATCAGACAGTTTACCTTTCGGTATATATTAATATATATATACTATTAACCACTCACATACACACACACACAGATAAGTGACGACAACTTGACGCACAAACGTGAAACTATATTAATGGAATAGGGATATTGGGCCGAGCTGACCAACACAGGTAATTACGTTTTATGTTAAGTTTATTTACCATAGAAAAAAACTTCACAACATCTAGTATCAAATATCAAATATAAAAAAACCATAGGTTACAGAACTAATAAAGAAATAGACACATAAGTGCAATCCCCTCTGGTGAGACAAGATCCCACAAGAAGAAGTTAATTAACCCCCAACAGGTCAAAAGATTAGCACTATGGTATAGAATTTAATTATACTGTAAAGAACAGAGTTCCTAATTAATCTATTCTGAAAATAACAGTATTAGCAAACAAAAGAAAGGCAAAACAAAGTGAGTATCATGATTATACAAATAGAAGAATTATTCACTCCTTCTTTCTCTCGCTTCAGACAGACAGTGGCCGCGTTCATTCGTTCTTACCTAACTGTTGATTAACATTATCTGGAACATATCTCCATGGTACAAACAGCAAATCCAGTGTTGGTTGTTTTTGGCGAAGTAAGCCCCAGCTCCTCCAAGTTTGATTAATCCGGTTATTTGGGGAACGCTTACTTCGTTACTGTTTATTGGATCTCTTTATTTCACATCAATTAGTCCAGGTAGGAAAGTAATTATGACTTCTAGTGTTCACAGTGTTATTAGCTTGTAATTCCAATACTTAAAGAGAATGCCAGGTATGTAAATCTCTCGGAATAAAAATCCTCCTCACGCCACAGTGATCGGTAGTTGGGAAATTTTAATTGTTGACAATTTCGCCACAGCTGGCTGAATGTTTATGAAAATGGAAAAAGAAATCTGGATAGCTATAGGTTCAGTTACGATTATTCTTATAGTCTTTTGTTGGTACTCTCTCTCTCTCTTTCTGGGTAAAACAAGAGGGCCGAACAGGTCAACCTCGAAGACCCGCTATTTGCATAAGGATGTTTGTTTTGCGTCTATTGGACTTAGACTTAGACCCGTTTTCTCAGATTTAGGCCGCTTGTAGTTTTGGGTTGTGATCCGTACTGGATTTATAGGAAGAAAAAACATAAAATTTAATCACAATATCAGTATCTATCCTAACCCGCGTAACGGTATAATTTTTTATGGTCCACTCGGTTATTAAATTTAATTAGAAACCGCAAGTGTATATTTTATTTTTTCGTTAAAAAAAACCCGTGAAATAAGCGCTAGTCATTTATAAAATTACTCATTATGGAGCCGCGCTAGCGTAGTGGTTACAACACCGCTCTGGCGACCGGGTGATTCAGGATCAAACCCGGGCGACGGCATTTGAGGATTTTTCGTCGACCTGGATTTGGACTGGATTAACTCGAGACCTGGCGAGGACATTTGAAGGAGTGTCGTCGACCAGGGACTGGCGGCTCCTGAGCCGACCCAGCTCTAATGGGTACCTCCGAAAACGGCGAGTATCTGCCTGAATGGCGAGGGACACTTGTCTCTGTACAAGAAAATAGGATACTCACGTAAAAGTCAATGTCAGGTTAGACATTAAAAATAACCTGAGATTTCGCCTCGAGTATAAGCGGGCGTACGAAAAAAAAAAAAAAAAAAAACTCATAATGAATTAAAAATACATATATATTTCGTCAGTACTCATAATGAATAGTGCATTTACTAGTCAATTAAAATATCTCTTACTGGTTAATAGCTATTAATTAAATTTTCGTTACAGCTGAAGGAATTAGCTATATATATATCTTAATCTGCTAGCCAATTAACACAGTAAATTCTAGTGAAATATAATGACGAACTTTAATAATTAAATCACTCAAAAATGCTAGTATAATATTTACCGCAACACAGAAATAGAAACTCTCCAATCGAAACACTAAGAAATCCACTTTAACAGTGGTCTAGACTTCGAAGCTAGATGTTCTAAAAATTATGTGGCGACTCGATAAATGATTTTAAAATCTGGGGTATATATATAAATTAGGTAGAAATTCGCTAGTCAGTGCTAGATATAACGCCTTCGCCCAGATTTTGGGGAATTCTGCGGTCGATTCATGAATCAAAGTTTTATTTCACGCTTATGCTGACCGCAGACTCTTCGCTAACGAACTGACTTGGTTTTGATCAGGCGTCTCTCACTGTAGCTAATTAAGTTCCGAACAAACGGATGTGGGGGTGGGGGGGGGAAAACTGTGATTATCTCCCCTTTCCTCAGATTAATTCCCCCTGACCAATGTAAATTCAAAAGTACGACTTTTGATTTATCGCCCTTGATTTTACCATTAGACGACTCATTCTCTGATCTGTCACTATTCAGCGATTGACCAATCGTTCGCGTGATAATACAGTTAACGGCTCAAGACTAGCTAATAGGTCTGTTTGTAAACATTCCTAGTGTCTGTAAGACATAGAGAGAAAGAAAATAGGCGTGGCTAAAATATGAGTTCGACAGATATCGAAGCGCATGCCTTCTGCGTTAACGAAACGTGAATATTAATAAGCTAGCAAAGGTGAAAAACACGTGGAAGCAAAAACGGGTGGATTCCTGTAATACTCGTATTTACATAACTCTGTCACAGTACGTCCCGGCTTGAAGATATGAAACCATTCATGTCTACTTTATGGAAATAGAGTTACCTGTATCCGTAGCTTCCGGGTGACTGTTTTCTTCACTCTCATCTTCCTCTTCCTTCGTGGTTGTTGTGTAATGGCTAGCAAGGAATGTTATATGCGGGGCAGTTAGGTTCTGGCTTGGTGAGTATGTCTTCAATCGTTGCTGATGTTTACGCGAATGCTAGGTTGAGTAGACGAAGGGTTAGCATCATACTTTTCACCTGAACACAGCCACACAGTATCGTTCTTAGCTCGTACAACAGTGTTAATGATTAATCAATGAGTTGGTGAAGACTGGTCCACATCCAAATTTATTCACAGTAGCTCCTACAATAATTCAGCATAAATAACATTAAGTAGATTGCATTCATTAAGTATGGCGGCAAATGTAAATATATGCTGACGATCGAAAATGTTTACGTCAAAATACAGTCACAATGCTTCCCATGGAAGCTGTAACCCTTGACGGCCCATAAACACATCTTATACAATCGTGGCGAACAAATCTCATTACAAGCCACTGAGAAAATATATCGAATAACACATTCACCACGGGAACACAACCATGGCACGTCTCGTCACGGCTGTTTACATTTTATCACTCGCACGGGAAACTGACCGCTCGGCTGCGCATGGGCAGACGATACATACGTCACGTTATATATTTATAGCTAATGCAGACAGCTGTATTTCAGCAAAGGATTGATATACGCCTGTGCGCAAAAGCCGTACACAACAACCACCCCGTCCTCTCGGGGGAAAAAAAACAAATTTTTTTTTCAAACATTCCCCGAATGAAAGAACGGCCAAAATTAAGTACATCATAATAAAAAATCGTCAACAGTAGAACAATAAATTCTCAAAGTCCAGTCGAAGTCAAATCTACTGGAAATATTAATGAAAGTGCATGAAAAAGACTGTCATCAATCAATACATTATCATAAGAATATGAGAGGCAGAAACAAAGAAATGTAAACTAATAATGCAATAAAGAAAAGATCATCTTGTAATGTATATGTTAAAGTATTGATATCACTATAGCATAAGAGAATTGTTACATAAAGAGAATCAAACTAATAAACATGCGAAATATAAGTAAGGTTATGTCTTTTAGGGAACATTAAGAAGGAAAAAAAAAGAAAAAGTTAGAAGAATTTATACATCATGTAGATTTCATACTGATCTATTGGTAAATATGGTACTGCATTGTTTCCAATTGGCAACAATATGTCTTTCACATGTGCTTATAGCACTAAAGTAGAGTTATCCATTTGACACGAAAGTAGATTGTTACCAAGCAACAAAATGTTCAGGTCCTCATAATATGAAGGTATCGAAAGTCAGTCATCCAATGTAAATGAGTGGATCACGTAAATACATTTGAAAGTCACGCAGCAGTACTGAATGTCAACCATGCGCTTATATTTGGATCACATAATAATGTTAATTAGTATCGTTAAAGTCTTGTTGAGGGCAGCGGGAGAGTAAATCAGCTAACACATTTTCAGTGCCCGGAATAGCTTGGACATCAAATGCGAACGATTGCATCAAAATAGAATAGCGCGCAACCCTAGGATTCTTGTGGTTCGATTTCATGAGGAATGACAGGGAGCGCTGGTCTGATTGTATAATAAATCTTGATCCAAGAAGGTACCTCTCCAGTTTCAAAACAGCCCAGACGATGGCGAGCAATTCGCGCTCGATTGCTGGATATTTTCTTTCTGCGTCCGTCAGCTTCCGTGATATGTACAAGTTAGGATGAAGTGTACCGTCAAAATTCTGCATCAATACAGCACCAACACCTTTGGAAGACGCATCTGTGCGAAGATAGAATGTCAAATTTTTATTTGGTAACCTCAATATTGGAGGGGTTGAAAATAAACTTTTAATATGAGCTAAGGCTGCTTGGCACTCTTGAGACCAGTGCACATGATTGGGAGAGCCCTTTCTTAATAAAGCAGACAGATCAGCAGTGAGATTGGATAGATTCGAAATGAATCGACTGTAAAATTGAATAAGGCCGAGAATACTGCGCACTTGTTTCTTAGTTGTGGGCACAGATATGTTCAAAATCTTGGACACATTAGATAGTTCAGTTTTAAGCAAACCATGACCAACTCTATGACCAAGGAATGATATTTCTCCAAAACCGACAAAAATTTTAGAAGGTTTGGCAGTTAGATGGTGTGAACGTAAAGTGTCCAGCAGTGAAGTGAGACCTAAGAAATGATTTTCCCAAGAAGTAGTAAAGAGACATATGTCATCTATATATGTAATAATATCAGACCTGTTAGAAAAAATCTTACGCATCATCCTGACAAATGTGGCAGGAGCATTCATCAGTCCAAAGGACATAAAATTCCATTGAAATAACCCCTTAGGTGTTGTAAAAGCAGTAAGGGGCTTAGCAGTTTCCGATAAAGGAACCTGCCAGTATCCTTTTGTGAGATCAAACTTAGTGAAAAAAACAGCTGTAGCAAGTCTTGGCAAAAGGTCTTCTAATAACGGTAAAGGCTCAGCATCAAAGACAGTAATATTATTAAGTTTGCGATAGTCAATACATAGTCTTATATTGTCATCTTTCTTTCTAACAATGACCATCGGGAAAGCAAATGCAGAATTTGATGGTTCGATAATACCCAAACGAAGCATGTCGTCAAGTTCTTTATTAACCTTATCCTGAAAATGGATAGGAATGGGGTATGGTCGAACTCGAATAGGTCGATCATCCGTGAGAAGGATATCATGAGTGATAACCGATGTATGACCAGGGATGTCTGTCAGAACATCTGGGAAAGATTGAAGAAGATCAGACACCTGCTGACGTTGGTCGGATGATAAATCCGTACAGATAGAAACATCCTTCCACGTCTCAGTAGCAGTTAAAGGCATGACAGGAAGATCCATAGGTAAGTCAGGAAAAGCAGATTCTTCCTCCTGAATCACAGACAGGGAAGAAAAATGAGTAGTATGCCTTGTGGGCTCATTTACTGCATGAAAGACAGCCTGAAGATATTCAGGTCGAGTATGGAATTCTTTGAGCATGTTTATATGGAAAGTTTTGTTTTTTCCCTTAACGTCAAGTACATAGTCAACATCAGAAATGCGTGAAATAACTCTGTAAGGACCACTCCAAGCAATGAGTAGTCTGTTGTCCTTTCTAGGAAGAAGCACAAAGGCTTCATCCCCAGGCACCAGGTGTCTTAGTCGTCTGTTACGATTCTGAAACTGACGAGCTTTTTCTTTAGCAGTTTCAGAAGATGCTGTTGCCAACTGACAAGCATCAATTATCTTACGTCGGAGGTTTACGACATACTCGTAAGATGACTTGGTGTCTTGAGTCATTTCTGAGTCAGTGAGCAAATCTTTAATAAGAGACATAGGACCTCTAGGTTGAGCTCCGAAGACAAGCTCGAATGGCGAGAAAACGGTCTGTTCATTTGGTACCTCACGGTACGCAAACAGCACGGCGGGTAAAACCCTGTCCCAGTCTTGTGGATAGCTGACTGTAACTTTGCCTAATAATTGTTTAAGCGTCCTATTTAGCCGTTCTACCATACCATTGCTCATTGGATGGTACACGGAGCTAAGCGATCTGTCAATGTTTAGTTGTTGCATAACACCAGTCATGGCCTCGGAGACAAACTGAGTACCTCTGTCTGATAGAAGTTTTCTAGGGAAACCTAGCCTGGAAAAGATTAAGAAAAGAGCATCAGCCACGTCTGAGGTGGTGATATTCTTCAGAGGTATAGCCTCTGGCCAGCGCGTGCACATGTCAATACATGTGAGGACATACCTGTGTCCTCTAGCTGACATAACAGGAAGTGGGCCAATAATGTCTATGGCCATCTTCTCAAAGGGACGTACAGGTATATCTGAAGCCTGTATCGGTGCCATGTGATAGGCTCCCTTTGCTTTGACCTCCTGGCAAGTAACACAGGAGCGACAATACGTAGCAACATCCCTAGATACACCAGGCCAAAAGAAGGAAGAGAGCACTCTGGATCTTGTCCTAGAGTAGCCCATGTGGCCAGCACAATGAGAATCATGGGCGTGTTGCAGGATATAAGTTCTAAACTGTTTAGGAACCATGACCTGTTGTTTAAGAGCAGAAGAATCTTTAAACATTCTGATCAGGATACCATTCTTAAGGATGTACCATTGACGAGGGGCATTATTTACAAGCATCTCCTCACCACTTACCAAACGAAAAAATTTCTGCAAAGAATCATCATCTCTTTGCAGCGTTGCAAAAGATTCTTTGTTAATAGTAGCATGAAAATCATAATCCTGATTTTCAGGCACAATGTTATCAATCGCTTGAGCTTGTGCTTGAGCCCTTGTTGTTACTGCATTCGCAGTTAAAATGTTTTGCCGTTCCCACTCAATAATTTCACCAGGTGTGCAATCTTTGCCACCGTGGATACGGCCAACAATAAGGTCAGTGATTGGGTTTTTTAAAAGACACACTTTAATTCTCCCTGTGAAAAATGGAGTCGCTATGTGAACGATAGCTGTGGGATAGAACTCTACTGTTCCCCCAAATGTGACACATTTAACAAAATCTCCAGTGGAGCATGATGGGTGCACCAGAGATTGGCGAACTCCCACCATTGTGCAACCAGTATCTCTGAGCACAGATACCTGCGTATCGTTTAGTAGGCCTTTATGAAAATGTAAGGTGCCTGTGCCATCATGAGCAGCAAGTGCTGTCATTGTAGGAAGTGGATGACCGCATCTTAATGTAGATACCACATTAGGCTGAAATAAAGTTCGGCAATCAGGACACTGTGAAGCAGCATCAAAGTCAAAAAAAGAACAAGCAGCAGCTTGATTTACCGAAGGATTACTTTGAGTAGCACTAGATGTATCAGCAGATTGTGCTGAGTTAGCATGATAGTTTGTACGTTCAACGCTCCGAGAGCGGAAGGGATGGTTATCATTCTGATTATTATAAGAATAATTCCGGTTTCTATTGTCCTGTGAATAATTAGACCTTCTAGGAGTTGCATATTGGTTACTGTATCTATTACCATTCCAATTTCCTCTACTCCTGAAAAAATTATCATTTCGTTTCCATCCTCTCTGTGGTTGGAATTGGTTCTGTTCTGGTCCCCGAAATTGTCTAAAATTTCCTCTAGACGTGGGAGATTGATTATCGTAAGAGTTACCACCTTGAAAGTACCCATAGTTATTACCTCTACCACGACCAAAATTCCTGTCGAGACTCTGAGACCTTGGTCTTATGTTTTTGTTGTTCCAAGATGACGCTAATGCCACAGGTAGAGCCTCTTTGATGTGAGAGTTACTCACACATGTGCCTGGGTGAGCGGTAATAAACTGTCTTCCCAATTCTTCCACCAATGTCAAATCCGTAGGTTTCCGTTCATGAAGGTATGATAGGAACTGCTGGTTAACAGAAGACAACACTTTGTCTCTGAGCATTAAGTCCATTAGTGCCTCATATGTTTGTGGAATTTTCGCTAATTCAACCCATCTGTTGAATGTTAATTTAATGGCAGCAATAAATTCCGAGAAGTCCTTCCCTGTTTCTGGCAACATGGTCTTAAAACGCATGCGATAGCCATTTTCATCCAATTGGTAAAGTTTAAGCAATAAAGCTCTGGCAGCTTCATAGTTATTCCTACTGGGACCGTCCATGGTACAAACCGAAGTTAGTGCATCCCCTGTGAGGAATTCCATCAATCTACTACACCATTCAGATTTATCAATTTCATGTGCCTCACACACAGTCTGAAAGCGATTAAGGAAGCAAGAAATATCGTCTACGTTGGGTTTGAAAGTAGGCAAACGAAATCTACCAGATCCTGAAACATGTTTGTTTGAGGAACTTTGACTCTCAGAATTGTTTTGTTTAATATTTAGCAACTTGAGTTTTTCAAGTTCTAAGGATAACATCTTTTCATCATGTAATCTTTTTTTATCTTCTGCTTCCATCGCAAGTATTTTAAGTTTCTCTTGGCTGGCTAAATATTCAGCTCTTCTCTTCTCAGCTAATTCTTCATTTCTTTTTTCTCTGGCCAATTCTTCATTTCTATTTTCTCTGGCCAATTCTTCATTTCTATTTTCTCTGGCCAATTCTTCAGCCCTATGTTTCTGATATCACTGACAAACAACATTTTTCTTTCTTATATAAGAATAAGTGTTCTTAGGTCAGTTTCTTGCGCTGATTTCAAATCTGAAATCCGTTTATCTCTATCACGTCGGGTTCTTAAGATATTTGTGAATAAATATATTTTTGGGAAACCGTTATTTGCTCCGTTTCATTTTTACTATATAACTTATTAAAAATTAATAAAAAGCAACATAATTCTACTTTTTATACTGCTAAAAGATGCATGACATATGTTACGCGATTTTTCAAATAGTTACTGTATTTTGAAATAATTCTGAGCAAAATATGGCTTCTAGAAGTTGTAGAAATTCGGCTGATCTGTTCTGTTACGTGTGCGGATATTTTACCGATCGTGTTGACCAGAAAAAACTTTACACCATTACTAAAGAAAGCATATGAACTTTATTTCGATTCGAAAGTTGATGATGCAAATAAATCTTGGAAGCCAAATGCAGTTTGTTCGATACATTGGCAGGTTGGTTACGAAAATCGCCGAAGCATAAGTCGATGCCTTTTGGAGTGCCAGTAATATGGCGTGAACCGACAAATCACACTACTGATTGTTACTTCTGCTTGACAAATATCCATGGTTTCACTTTTAAAACTAGAAAGTCTGTGGTTTATCCAAATATTGAATCGGTTTCGAAACCAGTGCCTCATGATCCAATCACGTGTCCGATCCAAGTACCACCAGAACAATATCCGTTGGACGTGAATGAACCATCAGAAAGTGATAGTTTACCTGCTTTAGAAACTAATTCTGACTCAGATTACATACCGGTGAATGATGGTGTTTACTTAATTAACCATTCAGAACTTTCAGATCTAATACGTGATCTCGCTCTTACCAAAGGACAAGCGGAATTACTCGGTTCGCGACTCAAAGAATGGAATCTTTTAGCGCCCAATACTCCGATATCTAAATTTCGTCATAGACACAGAGAACTTGTTCAATACTTTGAGATGGATGATGACATTTGCTATTGCAAAGATGTAAACGGTCATGAGCACATAGTCAACGAATGGCGATTTTTCATCGATTCTTCCAAGACTAGTCTAAAAGCCGTGTTATTGCATAACAGAAATTTTTTTTCATCAATTCCAGTCGCCTACTCTGTTCATATGAAAGAAACTTATGACAATATGGCTATACGTTTGGAAAAAATAAAGTACATGACTACCAATGGCGGATTTGTGGAGACCTAAAGGTCATTGCAATTCTCACGGGCATGCAGACTGGGTATACTAAATTTTGTTGCTTCCTATGTGAATGGGACAGCCGCAACAGACAGGAACCTTATGCAAGAAAGGTGTGGCCTATCAGGGATCGTATGCAGCTCGGGCATAAAAATGTAATACACGAGCCATTAGTTAACAAAGACAGCATCATTTTACCACCGTTACATATAAAGTTGGGGCTCATGAAGAATTTTGTAAAAGCGTTAGATAAAACGAGCAAAGCTTTCACTTATCTTCGAGAAAAGTTTCCGCAAGTTAGCGATGCAAAGATAAAGGAAGGTATCTTTGTAGGACCTCAGATTAGGAAAGTTATTGCAGACAAACAATTCGAGAACTTGTTACATGGTAGTGAACTTCGCGCATGGATGGCATTCAAATCGATCGTCGATAACTTTCTGGGAAATCACAAATCTGTCGACTATGTTGCATATTGTTAAGCAGTGCATAGATGCATACAGAATTATGGGCTGTAACATGTCCCTCAAAATCCATTTGCTCGATTCGCATCTTGACTTTTTCCCTGACAACCTTGGCGAAGTCAGCGATGAACATGGAGAACGATTCCATCAAGATATCGCCGTAATGGAGTCACGTTATCAAGGACGGTGGAGTGTGACCATGCTTGCCGATTATTGTTGGATGCTTCATCGCGATGTACCACATGCCATTCACCGACGAAAGTCGACTGCAAAGAAATTCAAGCCTACATAACTGTTATACTTCTTGTACGAATGATGTTGTAATACTGTATGCGTTGTTAAAAAACTTCAATTGCGTATTTCTAGAGATCCCGACCTGATAGAGAAAAACGGTTTGCAGATTTAAAAACAGCGCATTAAAATTGACCAGAAAAACATAGAAATGTTAGAGAAAGAAAAAAAAAGTTTTTTTTTGTTAGTCAGTGTATTCAGTCATAGCAAATTCTTTTAGGGCTTCTCCTTCCATGGCAAAGGCTTTACCTTGTTTCACAAAATAGTCTAAGGTAGCCATTTTGTATCAATGTTCATCAAGTATTAAGTAATTGTCAGATTTGTATAATCAATAATATTAATGGCTACTAACAATGCAATCAATGAATGGTAAGGAAAAAAATAATGAAAAAGACAACAAATATAAATATAGATAAGAGAAAAAAATATTTTGGAGCAGGATAATGCACTAAGCGACAAAAGACATCATCAGTAAGCAACAAAAGAGAATATAAATGTCAAACTGAAGAGGAAAAATACTGCAAATTTGGAACACGCTTACTGCCAAGTCAGAACAACACAGGACCAGAGACACGGTGTATAAACATAAAATTTGTATGTAACTGAGAGACAGCAAGGAGAGACCAACAGATACGAACAAAATTAGTGCAACTAAAGCAGAAATACTATACAATGACAACGCACAGAACACAAGACGGCACACCTATACAGACAGTGGTCGAAGAAAACCAGACAGAGGACCTAAGTCGCACGGCGAATATCAGCCGGATATTCCACTGTTGGAAATCTACAAGCAAACCTAACGAAACATCCGGTGTGAGCCCATTGAATCAATGAGATGAACCTCTTGCACCGAATCACCTCCCAACCAAACCCACAGGGACAAACAAGCTAACAGAAAGATACAGATATAACATGCAAGAAATAAGAACGAGCTCAGAATAATTTAGCACAGTTCACAAAAAGTGCACATAAAGCCACTTAGCTTGCGGCCAAGGATGGTGAATCTGTCGCACAGCATCTCCTGGACAGGTTGTCAACGTAGCAAGGGCACATCACAGGTCGAGCAGCAATAATGTAGTTATTAGATATCCAAAAAGAGCAGGAAGCACGACATCATTGCAGTTTTTCTTACAGACAGTTCAACTTGATAATGTTGGGCCTTGAAAACTTGACAAAACAGGCGTGTAGCAGCAGCCTGATTAATAACACGTACATCAGAATTTGATTTGAGCTAAGAGTATTCACTGGGACTCTGCTGTAACGTCTTTCTTCAAAAACACAATAATTTGACCAGTTGTACAATGAGCAGAAAAATTTGGTCCCAGTCATGTATTTCCACCCGCATCAATTTCATGCCATGCACAGAGGAAAGTATGCAAAACAGTTCCAGAAATAGTTCATAATGCATAAACAATAGACAACATGGTGTGGTTTCACTTTGTCCGATGTTGTTGAACAGTCCAAAAAAAAACTCGTCCCCACATTGGCCACCAGAAATCTGTTGTGTAATGGCTATCAAGGAATGTTATATGCGGGGCAGTTAGGTTCTGGCTTGGTGAGTATGTCTTCAATCGTTGCTAATGTTTACGCGAATGCTAGGTTGAGTAGACGAAGGGTTAGCATAATACTTTTCACCTGAACACAGCCACACAGTATCGTTCTTAGCTCGTACAACAGTGTTAATGATTAATCAATGAGTTGGTGAAGACTGGTCCACATCCAAATTTATTCACAGTAGCTCCTACAATAATTCAGCATAAATAACATTAAGTAGATTGCATTCATTAAGGTCCCGTGTCAGTCCATCGTGGTAAACAATGTAAGAGGCATACAATTCATAAATCTCAATTCTGGCCGTACGAGACTAGCGTTCCGGTTAAAGCAAGCCGTGAACGAAGTATGGCGGCAAATGTAAATATATGCTGACGATCGAAAATGTTTACCTCAAAATACAGTCACAATGCTTCCCATGGAAGCTGTAACCCTTGACGGCCCATAAACACATCTTATACAATCGTGGCGACCAAATCTCATTACAAGCCACTAAGAAAATATATCGAATAACATATTCACCACGGAAACACAACCGTGGCACGTCTCGTCAAGGCTGTTTACATTTTATCACTTGCACGGGAAACTGACCGCTCGGCTGCGCATGGGCAGACGATACATACGTCACGTTATATATTTATAGCTAATGCAGACAGCTGTATTTCAGCAAAGGATTGATATACGCCTGTGCGCAAAAGCCGTACACAACAGTGGTCCAATTCCGACTCATAAAGTCTGCCCCTACGTTTTCTTTCCCTGGAATGTATTCCGTGTGCGTTTGAAAGAGTGTCGCCGAGTTTGACATCGTAGAAAGATTCCATGTGTTTGCAGTGGAAATTCCCTGCAACTATCGTCATCTTTGCCATCTTCGGTAGCTATGGCGACCGCCAGGAGATGTTCGGAGGACGGCACCGGTCTTTCCAAGTATTTCTTTAATAGATTTACATGTTAGACCTTCTCCTTTCCATTAATAGAGATGTGGTAGTTAGTTCTCGAGATCTTTTTAAGGACGGTAAACGACCCATGCCATCCGATATGTAGTTTATTGTTCCCGGTTGGAAGTAGCAACAAAACTTTTTCTCCTGGTTGCAATTCTCTTTCTTTCGCGGCTTTATTGTATCTTTTAGCAAGCTTTACGCGTGCTTTCTTAAGGATGGTTGTTGCCAGATCCCATCTTAGCTGTAACCGTTCCTTACGTTCCGATACGTATTTACTGGCTAAGACGACTGTCTCATCAGCCTTCTGGTCTGTCAGAGACCGCAGTAATGCTTTTAGCGGCCCCTTAATAGGTCTGCCGAATAAAAGAGTAGCTGGGGGGAATCCTGTAGAGGCCTGTGGAACTTCCCTGTAGGCGAATAAGGCTGCAGGAATGAAAAGTTCCCAATCTTCAGGTTTCTCTTGTCCCAGTTTACTTAACATAATGGTGAGGCTTCCGTTAACACGTTCTACTAACCCACTTCCGGCCGGATTATAAGGGCTTGTATAGATGTGCTTGTTGCTCAAGATCTTAACGATCTCCTCCATTAACAGGCTACGAAATTGGGATCCTTTATCCGTCAAAACTTGTTGAGGGAATCCCAACCGTGTAAATATCTGCACTAGGGCTTCTGCGACATGCTTAGAATTCGTGCATGTTAGCGGTATAGCTTATGCCCACAAAGTGCATGTGTCGACTAAGGTCAGGACAAACCTGTGCCTTGTTTTAGTCCTTTCTAGGGGTCCTAAAATGTCGATTACAACCCGTTCAAATGGTGTCCCCACTACTGGCATTTCACTCATGGGAACTGGGGTTGTCCAATGCTTGGGTGCCACCTGTTGGCACTTGGCGCAGGATTTCACGTACCTGATAATATCAGAGTTCATTCCTGGCCACCAATAGTGAGTCGATATTCGCTGATTAGTGGCGTTTTGTCACATATGTCCGCTAAAGGGAAGAGAGTGCCCCATTTCTAAGATTTCGTCTCTGTACTGCGTCGGTACTAGGACCTGATTATGCCCTTGTTCAGGGTTGCCAGTTCTACGATAAAGTACGCCATCCTTAGAAAAAATGTCCCCGTTGTGTCTGGGGTCTTTGGCCATGGACAGTTTCCTAAAGCAGGGCTCCAAGTTAGGGTCCTTTTGTTGCGCCCCTTTTAGTTCCTTAGGTAACAAATGTGGCTCAGGCTCCCGTTCCTTCTTGGTTTGCCCTCTTGTGGTTACTGCTGCCACAATTCTCTCTTTCGGTCTCCCAATAAACACATATCTACAGCTAAGTATGACTGGGTAGATCGGGTCATCCACAATAGCCGCTTTGATCATCTTCTTTCTTCTTTGATCCATAACCGCCAACCGTCAAAGCAGTCAGCGACCATCACGCCTGGTGGCGTCTTGTAGGGCAGCAACAAATTGATTCCACTTTGCTCGGTCGGCGGCCATCCTTCGTACAGTGCACCAACTGTGGTTCATTCTTTGCATCTCAGCTTCCACAGTTCTCGCCAAGTTGTTTTTGGTCGGTCTCTCTTTCGTTTTCCCTTGGGGGTCCATAGCATAGCTGTTCTTGTGATGGTATCAGGGTCTCTTCTGAGGACGTGGCCAACCCAACTCCAGCGTCTGCCAGCTGTGATGGTGTGCATGTCTTCCTGGTTACTCCGAATAAGTAGTTCTTGGTTGCTGATGGTGTTTGGCCAAAAAATTCGGAGAATTTTCCTTAGGCATATTGTGTGTAAGGAGGACAGTTTCGACATTTCCTTCTCTGTTACTCTCCAACATTCCGCACCATAGCGAAGCACAGAAAGTACACAGCTCTCATACAGTTTTAATTTGGTGTTAGTGCTGTACTGGGAAGACCGGCTTTCACCACTGTCAGTCATACGAGCCTGAGACTCCGTATGTCCGTCCCGCATCAAAGTTTTGTTTATTTGTTGCCGTTTCCGTAACATGTGCGATTTTTTACATAGACAGGGGTGTCGGCCCTGTGCTAAAATCTTCAACCTGGAGCACCATGGTACCAGCTTTTGTCTGACCCCTACCCACGCAGACCAGTCCAGATTGGTTGAACCTACCAGGAGTAAAACTCCCACTGGCATAGCTCTGGGGATTGTCAGGGTACACAAGCTGCCATACCGCTACAAGGTATAGGTACCATTGATGGCTTTGATCATACCTCTGACAAAATCAGAGTGTATCTCCACCAATGCGATGGGAAGCGTCATGGGTGCATCTCCTTTGAAAACTCCACAAAGTTTGACGGTTTCTTCTGTTTCTTGACCAGGTTTGACCAAGTGTCTTGCTACAATGCAATCAAAGGACAACCATGTATCAAACAAACAATATGTCGAAGTCCCGTTCAAAATAACAGTTCCTCGCGTTGAGGGCCTCTCCCCCCTCAGGTTGAGAATCGTTGACACTAATTCTTCCTTGCGAGGCTGTTTGCAGGAATCCGATGCGATTAGGCCCGGTGTGCTAGCTCTGATCAGATGTCCCATGCGCAGGGGTTTTCCCTTTGTCACCCTGTCCTTTCTGGCCGCGCTGCCATGTAGACCAGTTGGGTTGATCAGAATTGTTGTTGTTGGTGGGGTACTTGTTTTTATAATATTCAGATTTTTCCGGAGGGGGATTCTGGGGTACAGTTTCTCTGGGGTTATGGAGGTGAGAAGAATGGGAAGACTGTTCTAGATTTTATTTCCGAGAAGGTTCTTTTGTCGGTTTGCGTTTTGCTCCTGGCAGTTTCGCCAGCGCATTGTTATATCGCTCCGCCTTGCTCAAAATGTCTTCTAGTTTTTCTGCGCCTTGTTCGGCCAGAAATCCACGGGTGTCACTGGACAAAGTGTTCTTTATTTGTTCGGTTACAACGAACTCCTCAAGTCCTTCATAGGTAGAGGTAAGCTGTGAAAGCTGCATGCACTTTGTCAAGTATCCCTTCAGACGAGAAGAGAACTGGTGAAAAGTTTCAGTCTCTCCTGTCTGCTGTTACGGAACAGTTGCAAAAATTTTCGAGCGTTCATTTCGAACCGCTCAAGTAAAGCCTTCTTCAACATGTCGTAATCGTCTTGGTGGTTGCTTTCCAGTTTTGCGTATGCATCATACGCCGAATCTTTAAAAGCATGAGAGAGCTTCAAACACCAACGCGACCTTTCTTACCCGTAGAGATTTGCTATTCTCTCAAATTGTTCTAGATAACAGTCAATTTTCTCATTGGGGCTTCCGAAGGGTTCCAGGGCAAAAGACAGCTGTGAGTTGGGGAGATTGAGTTCTGGCTTGATCAGTTAAAGATGCATGGGGAGAAGACGGCTCTCCACTGCTGGAAGTAGAGGCAGCCCCACGGCTTTGGACCTCTAGAGCCTTCAGAGCCAATTCATGCTGTCTCTCTTTCTCTCTTTCGTCATGCTCTCATTCTCTCTTTCCTCATGCTGTCTCTCCTTCTCTCTTTCCTCATGCTGCCTTTCCTTCTCTCTTTCGTTTGCCCTGCGAGCTTCCATTTCTGCCTCAATTTTCTTCTGCTCTAGTTGATTCTCTTCCGCTTCTTTCTTCTCTGCATCATATCTGTAAGTTCTTCGTTGACAAACGCTTTCGCTTCTTCTCCCTGTAATCCCTCTTCTCTTGCTTCCTCTCTTAGCATTTGTCTAAGTTTTGCACGCTCAGTCATTGTAAATAGCTAACTGTGACTTACCGGAGAAAGAAGTAAGAAAAAGGATACATTGGTTCCCTACCAATTGCGAGATAATTACAGAAACAAATATACTGTTTTTAACTGAGATACCTCCTCCTGTTATCAGCTATCTAATCTATCGCTGTTATTATCTGGCAATTAAGGCTCCTAATGCAGACGACTAAGCAAAATAAATGGTAGATCAGGCTAATAACTGAAAAATACAATGATACTACTGTGGAAACCAAAAAAAAAAAAATTATATTTCAAAAATGTTTAAGGAGAAATAAAAATTCATTTATTTAAGTCCCGCTACAAGTCCACACCTGAAGTCAGTTAGGGTAAGGGAGGCTATTAACTTGACGTGTTTGTCAGAATGCACTCCTTAGCTTAGCTCAAACAACGCTGATTAAAAAAAACCCAGGTGATTGCTAAACAATCACGCGCTACCAGCGGCCTTGTATTACAAAACCATTACATAACATCTCTCCGACAAAGATCCCACTTTAAATCTAATTGTATATACTCAACAATGCTGTGGAAAAAAACAATTGATATTGTTAGCTTTCGGGGATAGGTAGGGATAATATTAATCATCGGGTATTCTTCCACCTGTTGAATATTCTTTCAAGTACACTCTACTGTTGAAGTAACACACCTCTGTAGAGGTAACAGATTCTTAATTACATCCGCCACACAGACTGATTCTGTATATATGTATGCTGCTGTCCTGTCCCTGTGTCTACAATGTTGACATGGGTGCATGTAGATTCAGTTACACCCCACAGTACGTACGTAAGAGAACATGGAGAAGTCAAAAAAGGGTTGTAAACGACTGGGAACAGTTCGATACTGTTTATTCCGTTACAACACAGACACAACGGCATAGACGAAAATACGGTGACAGCAAAAGCATGAAATATCTCAGCGCTAGCAATACTGAGCTGCACACTCGGCAGTTATGATCATAATCATGGCCTTCAAATCTCTCACTCCTTAAATACTCAAGACTGCAACTACGGCAGTTATATTAATGGCCTTACAAATCTCTACACTTCTTAAATACTCAAGACTGCAACTACGGCAGTTATATTAATGGCCTTACAAATCTCTACACTTCTTAAATACTCATGACTGCAACTACGGCAGTTATATTAATGGCCTTACAAATCTCCACACTTCTTAAATACTCAAGACTGCAACTACGGCAGTTATATTAATGGCCTTACAAATCTCCACACTTCTTAAATACTCAAGACTGCAACTACGGCAGTTATATTAATGGCCTTACAAATCTCCACACTTCTTAAATACTCAAGACTGCAACTACGGCAGTTATATTAATGGCCTTACAAATCTCTACACTTCTTAAATACTCAAGACTGCAACTACGGCAGTTATATTAATGGCCTTACAAATCTCCACACTTCTTCAATACTCAAGACTGCAACTACAGCAGTTATATTAATGGCCTTACAAATCTCCACACTTCTTAAATACTCAAGACTGCAACTACGGCAGTTATATTAATGGCCTTACAAATCTCCACACTTCTTAAATACTCAAGACTGCAACTACGGCAGTTATATTAATGGCCTTAAAAATCTCTACACTTCTCACTAGCCCCGATCCGGCATCCCCTTAGAAAAACACCTTCATACACTTAGGAAAAACACAGCGCTTGCGACCACCTCGGTCTACGCCCCAAAAAAACTCCTTTTTCTTTTTTGGATCACACATTCCCCCCCCCCCCCCAAACAGTCACGGGCTCGGCTGTTTTTTTAACACCGCTCTTAATACATGCAGCATAGCCGCGAGCTAAACACCGCTCACACAACTCAGGGATAAATTCCTCACAAGCGTGGCTCAACGCTGTGAGAAACGGTCATACGCTCTGTTCTAGATATTAAACATTCTATCATACATCTAAATAAGCCTCATAGCTAAACAAGGACTCAAGCAACGTAACTCAAAATCTACCTGTTGCGCTAAACTTGTCGCAACTTATTCTGACTATATATTCTGACCATGCATTCTGACTATAGTTAATTTTTTAATGCATGGGAAGTAACTCATGGAATTGTAGTCACTTCTTATTTCTACTAGTTGTCTAATCGTGTGACAATAGTCTGATAGTATAGTTGCCGATAGTTTGTGTGAACGATTTTGAGTCATGTCCATATACGGAGCGCTCAGATCGCCAGTTCTTAGAAAACAGTTGGCAATCGCAATGTTTCAAGATTCATTTCCTTTTAAGGTTCCATTCTTTAGTCGAACATCGTAGAACATTCTTCGTTTCGTAAGTTAGCTGAGTTGTATTCGATTCGCGTGTTCTGTGCATGTCTTTGTTTGTGGCAGTGTTTGAATGATTTCCGCCCAGGTCAGTCTGAGCAGAAATGCTAGTAAGGCGAGACGTAGCGGTGTGCTAGCGTCCTCGCTTATATTATTCAGGAAGGAGCTCACGATCCACTTATATTGTCACGCATCGATTGATGCCTGTCCTAAGGGCCATTTGCTTCCTGAACTTTATTGATGGATCTAGGTTTGATACCTTTGCTGTTTAAGGAACATAGAGGACGATAATGCGACGCTCAAAAGACATGCCTGTCTTGTTGAGGTCGAATATAGGAGACTAGATTTAATCTCCCATTTGATATCTACTAGCTCTTATGGAAAGGGGAAGTTTACTACCTGACTACATGTACAGCTGATTACGATATCCTAAAAGGCATATGATTTACATTATTTTGATGCTGTCTGCTGTTCCTGTTGAATTGACTACGTCGATGATACAATGACTGTTGTACTATACCTGTGATGTTTCTGCATAACGATGTCCATGCATCTTGTCATTGTGGCGTACACAATATATATTGCCAAAAAACATCACTGCTGTTAAAAGCTTTATTGACTTTCTACGTTGTATGGTCTGATGTGACGTCCATGTATGATACTGTAGCTATCTGACTCTATCCTTACGTCACACACTTAAACCAGACTAAAGACACCATGTTACTCTGCCTCATCATCCCTGGTGTCTGAGGGTGATACACCACTCTGCAAGTGCCAGTATTATCATACCTTTGGAAAGCAGATGAAATATAACACCCTCAACATTGTGTGGCAAATGTGACATCATCCACTGAACATTTATATGCAACACACATTATGCTACGCAACATTTGGTAGCCATAAGCTGGTTTGGTCTGGTACCAGCATACACGGGGTCCCTTACCCACTTCATTCAACAAGAATTCAACAAACTGCATCCTTCAATAAATCGATATACAGCGATTTTTCAAGACATCAACATAAAGAATTTCGAAATTACTCGGCGTTGCCCAGGAACTTTTTTGGAATTTTCAACAATTGCTGTCCAAGTCAAGAAAGTGACATTTCCCAGTTTTGTTACATACGGGAGAATTGATTTGTTGCTGTTCTGCTTTGGAGAAGGCCAAGTTCCATCGCTGACGAGTTCTACACTTCTTGTACACTGCCTGTACTGTTTAGAAGCTCAAGTCTCAACCATCGTCTTAGCTTTTTGATGCAAGTTCAGATGTGTGATCAACGTTGGATCTTCGATCTTAGAATGCTGATTACCACCTGTTTTTTGCTGTACTGACGATTGGAGTTCTATAAGTTAAGTGGCCTGTTTGTTTGTGAACTGTGCCCTTATACTTCTACTGAGTCTTCTGTATTTCTCATTCTTTTGTTTACATGTTATATGTTTATATGTTATTTGTATATTTATATTTATATGTTTATGTGTCTGCGGGTTTTCGGTTGGGCGGTGTCTCCCTTAGATCATACCACGTCATAGAGGTCGTCTATCGTGAGCGTTTTCTGTAGGGTGTGCAAATTTCCGATACTGGAATTTGCAAAGCGACTTCTGTTGCTATTTTTTGTTAGTTGTGATGACATGTGTTAGTATTGTTTTCGTTATTTTTCTGCATTCTTTAGTTCTGTTTTGATTTGTTTGTATTTGCTAGCCTACTCTTATCTATTGTTTAGTTTCATATACCATTTTTGTTTATACACTGTGGTGTCTTGTATTTGTATTATCTTCTCGTAGATATCATCACATTTTTTGTGATATTTCTTTAATTTTCGCTTTATTTTTTGTTGATTTCTACGAATGTTTTCGTATTGTTGCTAAATCTTTGTTATTGTTTACATTGTATTGTTTACATTGTATTGTTTACAGTGTAATGTTTACATTGTTATTGTTTACATTGTGATTGTGTTTACATAGTCATTGGTTACACTTATAGTAGTTAATTCACATTTAATAGTGGGTTATGCTTATGCATTACTACTACACTGATGATTAATAAATGATGAATAGTATTGTGCACTATTGAATGGGAAGTGCACCTATGATCAAGAGTTGATTGATGATATTTCAAAAAGGTCTATACACAAGTTCTTTGATATAAGACTTGTTTCCCACAGAGATTGGGATGATAATATAGTGTTGTGAGTAAACAAGTGCTTCATTTAAGACTTGTTATAATTAAATTTGAAATAAGATAATTAATTATTTCAGGTTGTGGACTCATATTATTACTCATCATGTCTACATTTGAGCACTTTATTGAGCAGGGTAAATTGCTTGGGAAGACTGGTGATAAGTTAGAAGAATTTGCAACTACTCAATATGATAAAGCAATGGAAGCTGAACAAAAGAAACTGCAGATGCAGGTGGATGAAAAAAGATTCCAAATGGAAATGGAAAAACAAAAAGAGAAGCAGAAGCAAAAGCTGAAGAGAAGAGACTACAGATTGAGTCTGAAAATAAAAGACGTGAAAAAGAGGCTGAAAATAAAAGACTTGAAATAGAAGCTGAAGAAAGGAAGTTACAAAGAGAGTCTGATAAGAGAAAAGCAAAAATGGAGCATGAAGAAAAACTCTTAGCTTTGGAAGTTGAGAAATTAAAGGTGATGAACATGGGTAATGCTAATGATGCAAATAAGGTCTCAGATAAGACTAATGCAAGCACTTTCAAGCTTAATCTACCACCATTCAATGCTTCCATCGACGATATAACATTCTATCTGGACAGATTTGAAACTTCATGTAAAGTACATAACATAGATAAATCACTGCAGGTTTATCATTTGTCCAAAATACTTAGAGGTGATGCTTTGAGTATGTTAAGCATGGTAGATGAGCCTGACAAGAACAACTATGAGGTTGTCAGGGCTATATTGTTAAAAAAATACCAACTTGACGAAGACGGCTATCGTCTTCAATTTAAAAATATGTTGCCAGAAACTGGTGTGCAATTCTCTGAATTCATTTCAAAGATACGTCTTACTTTTTTACGTTGGGTGGAGCTGTCTAAGACAGAAAAAACTTATGAAGGACTTATGGACTTAATACTTAGAGACAAAGTCATGTCTTCTGTCAATGAGTCTTTCCTTGCTTTCCTTCATGAACGTAAACCTAAAACAATAAAAGAAATGGAAGATTTCTGTAGCCAGTATATAACTGCGCATCCTCACGTAACCATTGGTAACTCTAAAGTAAAAGAAGGTCTGCCAGTTGCTTCGGCAGCACCTTATGGTCAAAACTCTAGTCATAGATTCCAACAAAATTTTGATAGGAAAAGTAACCGTAGTTACGGTCAAAATTATGGAAATCAATTTCAGGGTGATTCTTCTTCGAAGAATTGGAGACGAGCTGACAGTCCTCGTTACTTCCAACCTAATAATTTTAGGCATTTCAGAAGAGGATATGGTAACAGAGGCTTTTCCTCGCGTAGACCTCAAAACCAAACAAATAGATGTTCACATCAATGTGGACATGATAATAATCATGGAAACTGTAGTTCGAAACAGGATAACAGTTATAATAGAGACAATAATAACTACAGAGATAATAACAACAGTGATAACTTCAGAGGTAATAGTAGTCGCGGTAGATCTCAATACAAAAAAAAGAGATATCAGCAGGCTAACTCGGTTCAACAAGAATCTCAGGGAGCCTGTAATCAGGTTTCTGATAATAAAAACTCTGACGCTGTCACTTGTTCTTCTTTTGACTTTGGGAGAGCAAACAAGTGCCCCCAATGCAGTACTTTGTTCGAACCGACTACAATATCGACTTTGAGTTGTGGTCACCCTCTCCCCGCTCTTCCTGCTTCGGTTGCACATGACGGGAGAGGTTCTCTAATCCTACATAAGGGTCTTGTTAATAATACTCCGGTCTCACTACTTTTCGATTCCGGATGCACCACTATTGGTGTTAGACAATCGCTTGTAGATCCATCCTGTGCGACAGGAAGGGTTATCAAATGTGTCACATTTGGCGGCACTCTAGAGAAATATCCTACTGCTGTAATTCACATTGCCACTCCTTTCTTTACGGGAGATGTGCATGCCTGTCTCTTACCTAATCCTATTGCGGACCTTATTATTGGTCGTATCCACGGAGTTAGGGAATGTACCCCACAGCAGATTGCTGCTTGGGAAGATGATAATATGCAAGCTACCAATGCAGTGGTTACAAGAGCACAAGCTCTACAAACACCACAAACTTCGTTGAATAATGATAATGAAGTTCATAGCCAAGATAGTACCTTGGTTATTTCTCGTGACTCGTTCATAAAATTACAAGAAGAAGATCCTACGCTAAAAAAATTCTTCATTCTTGCGAAGAAAGGTGATCCAAATAAGGATACACAAAGAAAATCTTGGATAGAAATGAAAAACGGCGTACTTGTACGTATGGTACAAGACTCGGCTACGTCAGCACATTCGCAAATTCTTGTTCCCAAGAGTATGAGAGTGCAAATATTGCAACATGCTCATGACTCGCAATGTGCTGGACATGGGATTTTCCCGTACAAAGTCGAGAGTCCTTGCGGCTTTCTTTTGGCCCTTTGTTAACAAGGACATTCGTATATACTGCCGATCATGTCAGGTATGTCAGGAGGTCAAATCTAGAGGACCACGACATGCTGCGCCTATCCAGGCTGCTGACATCCCTATTCGGCCATTTCAGAAAATGGCCATAGATATTATTGGCCCTTTTAAGATAAAGTCGGCCAGAGGACATCAGTTTATCCTTACATGTGTCGATATGTGCACACGTTGGCCAGAGGCTATCCCTCTAAAGAGCATATCTACTACAGATATCGCAGATGCTCTTTGGCTGATATTTTCTCGCTTGGGGTTCCCCAGAGAAATACTGTCAGACCATGGCACTCAACTCATATCTGATACTATGTCTCAAGTAATGTCTACCTTACACATTAAAAGATCTCTCAGTAGCATCTATCATCCTATGTCTAATGGGTTAGTTGAGCGTCTGAATAGAACGCTCAAGACTTTACTTGGTAAGATAACTGAAGATCATCCTCAAGATTGGGACAGGGTTTTACCCGCGGCTCTCTTTGCCTATAGAGAAGTCCCTAATGAACACACAGGATTTTCTCCCTTCGAACTTGTCTTTGGCGCGCGTCCGCGCGGCCCTATGTCTTTATTACACGATCTCATCACTGCCGATGATATTAGTGATGACACTCAATCTTCATATGAGTATGTCATTGCTCTTAGGCAAAAGATCATTGAGGCATGCAAACTAGCGACTGCTTCATCAGAAATTGCTAAAGAAAAAGCAAGGCAGTTTGCTAACAAGAACAGATGTCTACGACAACTTTGTCCAGGTGACAAAGCATTCGTCCTACTCCCCAGTAGGGAAAATAGACTTCTGATTGCATGGAAAGGTCCATATGCAATAGTCTCACGAATTTCCGATGTTGACTATGTGGTCGATATAGATGGAAAGCATAAAACTTTCCATATCAACATGCTGACGGAATTTCATGAGCGTCCAGACTATTTGCTGCCTATTTTCCAGGCAACGGACGATTCTTCTGTACCTCATGGTCATTACTCATCCCTGTCTGTCATACAGGATGAGGAATCTGTTTTTTCTGATGTCGATCTTCCTCTTCCAGTGGTTCCACTACATTCTATGGAATCTTGGAAAGATGTCTCCATTTCTCCTAATCTTTCTGTTGATGAACATCGTCAAGTCTCGTCGATGTTACAGACATTTATGGATGTTCTAACCGACATCCCTGGTCACACGAATGTCATAGAACATGACATAATTCTTACCGACAATAATCCTATTAGGGTTAGGCCGTATCCTATCCCTATACACTTTCAGTCACAAGTGGAAAAGGAATTGGATGAAATGATCCAATTAAACATAATTGAACCATCGACTTCTCCATATTCTTCTTCCATGGTTATTGTTCGGAAGAAAGATAAGAACATACGAATTTGCGTTGATTATCGCAAATTAAATCAAGTCACAAAGTTCGATGCTGAACCTATGCCTTTACTAGAAGATCTACTTATTAGACTTTCTAATTCTAGATTCTTCACTAAACTTGACTTGTCAAAAGGTTATTGGCAAGTGCCTTTAGCAGATCATGCCAAACCTCTGACTGCTTTCTCTACACCTAGGGGTTTATTTCAATGGAATGTAATGCCCTTCGGTCTTATGAACGCCCCTGCTACTTTCGTTCGCATGATGCGTCGAATTCTTTCTCATCGTTCAGATGTCATCGCATACTTAGATGATATCTGTCTCTTCAGTGATTCTTGGGAAGATCACTATCTGGGTTTATATGACCTACTGTCTACTCTACGTGAGTATAATCTGACAGCAAAACCTTCTAAAGCTTATATTGGTTTTGGTGAAATTTCTTTCTTGGGTCATCGTGTTGGTCATGGTCTCTTGAAGACAGAAGACCACAATACTTCGAAAATATTGAACATCTCTGTACCTAAGACGAAGAAACAAGTCCGGAGTCTCTTGGGGTTAATTCAATTCTATGGGAGATTTATTCCGAATCTATCTTCGATAATGGCACCTCTGTCAACGTTGTTGAAGAAAGGGTCGCCTAATCTGATTCGTTGGTCTCAGGAATGTCAATCTTCCTTAGACCAGATTAAAAGTATATTTTCTTCTCCTCCCATCCTAAGATTACCTACTCTTGATAGAACTTTTGTTCTTCGAAGTGATGCTTCATCCACTGGGATCGGAGCAGCACTTATGCAGGAATATGCTGAAACTCTGCATCCTGTCATGTACATTTCTAGAAAACTAAATGCGGCAGAGAGGAACTACTCGGTTTTAGACCGTGAATTGTTGGCTATGGTTTGGTCTATTCTCAAACTACAAAGATTCCTCCTGGGCGCACATTTCATTCTAGAAACTGATCAGAAAGCTCTTACAGCTATTCAGACTAAGAACTTGAAGAGTTCGAGATCCACTCGATATGCTATTGCTCTTCAACCTTTTCACTTCACGGTACGAGCTATCCGTGGGTCGGATAATGTGATGGCTGACATTCTGTCTAGATGCCCACATGATTCCAACTAATACTTCTGTCCTATTTCTAGATATACGACAGAGCCATAACACACCTATATTACTACAATACATTAGCACATCTGTCCTCACTTTAGGTGAACACATACTATTGTGCTTTGTTATCATCTTCTTCTGTTCCCATCTTTAATATAAGAAGAAGACTGAGTAGTTAATATAAGGGCCGAAAGTTTACTCGGTCACAATTGTTAATAATAATGTATTGTATAGTATGAAACTTAATGGCTATTAAATAGAATTATATTGGTTGTTTTTTCTCAGCATGTTATTGTTGATCGGAGAAGCTACCTTTCTGTTGTCAAACATGGAGAGTTCCACATTGTACACTTTCCTTGGAACGACAGGAGATGTGTCCTGGATCGTCATTTATGTTTAATTTCATTATGTAATGGTATTATTAAACATTTAGATAATGTAATATTTAACATTCAATATCAGATGTGTACATCCATTCTAAGTGGTATTAGATTATGACACTGCTATTTGATTATAATGATATGAACTTGCATATTTATATTGTATTTTCATGCAAGCGTAATGTGTGTTGATGGCACCTCCCCGATATATATTTTTTTTTGAATAAGATTTTTTATCTGTTGAGAAATATTCTCACCAGACACTTTATGTGTCAATTTAGCCTCATATTAGGCAGTGCAATTAGTTATCCCCGCATAATTCGTGCGTTGTTAAACCGCTTTTGGTTTTACTCTTGGATATTTAAAAAAAAAAAATGTTGCACATTTTTTTTTTAATCGGGAGGTGGCGGTAATGTTGCGCTAAACTTGTCGCAACTTATTCTGACTATATATTCTGACCATGCATTCTGACTATAGTTAATTTTTTAATGCATGGGAAGTAACTCATGGAATTGTAGTCACTTCTTATTTCTACTAGTTGTCTAATCGTGTGACAATAGTCTGATAGTATAGTTGCCGATAGTTTGTGTGAACGATTTTGAGTCATGTCCATATACGTAGCGCTCAGATCGCCAGTTCTTAGAAAACAGTTGGCAATCGCAATGTTTCAAGATTCATTTCCTTTAAAGGTTCCATTCTTTAGTCGAACATCGTAGAACATTCTTCGTTTCGTAAGTTAGCTGAGTTGTATTCGATTCGCGTGCTCTGCGCATGTCTTTGTTTGAGGCAGTGTTTGAATGATTTCCGCCCAGGTCAGTCTGAACAGAAATGCTGGTAAGGCGAGACGTAGCGGTGTGCTTGCGTCCTCGCTTATATTATTCAGGAAGGAGTCCTCATCATTGTTGTTCTTTTTTTGAGATGATATATCTCTATGTTATTCCAAATGCCTGGAGGCCTTTGTGATTTATGTGATTTAATTCCTGATGAACAGGTAACTGAATATTTTTGCTGAGTAACTTTATCGCCATCTTGTGATGTTGACTTTTGCCTAGCCTGCCTCGTTATAGAGTCTATGATATGACAAGTTTGCTCAGCTCACGATCCACTTATATTGTCACGCATCGATTGATGCCTGTCCTAAGGACCATTTGCTTCCTGAACTTTATTGATGGATCTAGGTTTGATACCTTTGCTGTTTAAGGAACATAGAGGACGATAATGCGACGCTCAAAAGACATGCCTGTCTTGTTGAGGTCGAATATAGGAGACTAGATTTAATCTCCCATTTGATATCTACTAGCTCTTATGGAAAGGGGAAGTTTACTACCTGACTACATGTACAGCTGATTACGATATCCTAAAAAGCATATGATTTACATTATTTTGATGCTGTCTGCTGTTCCTGTTGAATTGACTACGTCGATGATACAATGACTGTTGTACTATACCTGTGATGTTTCTGCATAACGATGTCCATGCATCTTGTCATTGTGGCGTACACAATATATATTGCCAAAAACATCACTGCTGTTAAAAGCTTTATTGACTTTCTACGTTGTATGGTCTGATGTGACGTCCATGTATGATACTGTAGCTATCTGACTCTATCCTTACGTCACACACTTAAACCAGACTAAAGACACCATGTTACTCTGCCTCATCATCCCTGGTGTCTGAGGGTGATACACCACTCTGCAAGTGCCAGTATTATCATACCTTTGGAAAGCAGATGAAATATAACACCCTCAACATTGTGTGGCAAATGTGACATCATCCACTGAACATTTATACGCAACACACATTATGCTACGCAACACACATTATGCTACGCAACACTACCTTGTCCAAAAAACATATTCAGAATTACTGCCCTTTCATAGGATCAACTCGCAACAGATATATTTGTGTGGTCAGCAAGCCAATAAACAGAACTTTTGTCTAATGGATAATTATTATCAGTGTTACATAACTCAACTCTGCCTAGGCCGGTCTCAAGCCCGGCTGAAAAAGGAGGAGGGTGGCCTGCATGGAGGCCGTAAGGAGGCAGCCCATCCACCATGCAAAGGCACAACAGGCCAATCACCTGTTTGTTTTAAAACATTGATTACACAAACTAGGAGACAAAACCGGACGATTCTGAAGGCGACGAACTGGAACGGACTTCGACTTATGGAACATGGAACACAAGAAGTATCAATGGGAAAGAAGAGAAGCTGGTGGAAGAGATGAGGAAAGCAAAATTAGAAATTCTGGCTATAACGGAAACAAAGAAAAAGGGACAAGGAGTCATGGATCTCGATGGCAACACGCTGTTCTGCAGTGGTGTACCCACGTCTGAAAGAGCTAAAGGGGGCGTGGGTTGCATTGTGGCCAAAAACCAGAAAGATAGTATCAAGGGATGGAACTTTGTCTCGGAGCGCAATATGGTTGTAAAACTAAAAGAAGGAGAAACCATAGTCAACCTGGTCATAGTGTATGGACCAAATGAGGATGAGAGAGCAGAGGTCAAGGAGGAATTCTTCGAGCTGCTTCAAAGGACAGTGGATAACTGCCTAGATGAAATTATCATGCTCGGAGATTTCAATGCCAGAGTTGGAAATGACCATGCTAGATGGGGTGGAGTTATCGGAAGATATGGAGAAGATACTCTCAATGACAATGGAAAGCGACTCCTTAGATTCTGCAGTGAGCAGAATCTGATCATTACAAACATAAAGTTCCCCCATAAGCGCATACATGCATACACTAGATGTGAACCAACAAAGAATGAAAAGTCAGTGATCGACTATGCCAGCGGTTCCCAACCTGTGGTACGCGTACCCCTGGGGGTACGCGACAGGACGTTCAGGGGTACGCGAAAAAAATTGAGTAATGGCGGAAAAAAGATACATATGTCAACAGTGTAAAAGACAAGTCAAAAGTGGTGAAATTAATTCAACGCTATGCTATACAACATGAACTTGTGTGAGACAATCTCCGCGCTTTTCTTGGGCGCCACTGGCGTGCTGTCTGCTTGGACAGGCGTGTGTGAAAATCTATGGGCGTTTCGTATGACCACAATTCAATATTTTTACACAATAGTCTTCATTATGATGACTATGGGATTATAGTTGTCCCGTTGAATATTTCATCAAAAATATGACTTGTTTGAACTTCCACACTATCTATGAACGTCTAATGTCCCGGAAATAATAGTGTCGATTCTTGACCCACATTTTACAAACGTGAGACAGTGAGACAGTTTTTCTATATACAGTAGTTTTTGTCATTGTTTTAACTTAACTTAAAGTGATTGATTGTTCAATTCATGTATTATCAGATATGGATCAGTTGTTGAAAACCGGCACAGTAAAAAAGCTGAAACATAATGTGGAATGTGATCAGTCGCCAAGTACTTCTCAGGACACTCCTAAGACTTTGGTGCAGGATAGTGAAAAGACACGATCTTCAGTTTTACATAGAGCTAAAAAGAGAAAATACAGTGACGAATACATGAACTATGGGTTTTCGTTTGTAGGAGAGGAGGACTGTGCTAAGCCCCACTGTGTAGTGTGTCGGGAAGTATTATCCAATGGTAGCATGAAACCTTCGTTACTCTTGCGGCATTTACAAACAAAACACCCCAGTTATGAAAACAAGGAACGCAGTTTTTTTCAGCGCCTATCGAAACAACAGAATGTGACATCGTACTTGTCTTCAGCTAACAAAGATAACAAAAATGCGGTTGAAGCCTCCTACCGTATTAGTTATCGTATTGCTAAATGTGGTAAAAATCATACTATAGCTGAGAATTTAATTTCGCCTCGTATAAAAGATGCCGTTCTGTGCATACATTTATTACAAATAAGGGAGGGAAACCTGAGGCCTGTAAACAGTAAATTAATATGAAATTAATATGAAACAAACATAAAGGTATGTTATCAGGCACTCGCAGGAAATAAAGAAGTAGAACACCAGACAACAGAAAAACAACAGACATGAGTGGCTTACCCAGGATTTGAACACTGGACCTTCCGTGCGACAACCCCGCCTAGCCATGCAAGCGAATCACACTATCCGCTCTGCCATCTACGCATCATCAAAAAATGATGTTTCAATGGCAGGTCAATAGTGCGAACCACAATACACGACACCAGAAGTCCTCCATGGGCAGTTCAGCCTATTAATGACGCAATCACTTCTGTTGTATTTCTATCAAGCAGTATAGGCCGAATCCAACAAGACCCTTAGGACCTTAATACTGTGCGTCATTAATAGGCTGAACTGCCCATGGAGGACTTCTGGTGTCGTGTATTGTGGTTCGCACTATTGACCTGCCATTGAAACATCATTTTTTGATGATGCGTAGATGGCAGAGCGGATAGTGTGAATCGCTTGCATGGCTAGGCGGGGTTGTCGCACGGAAGGTCCAGTGTTCAAATCCTGGGTAAGCCACTCATGTCTGTTGTTTTTCTGTTGTCTGGTGTTCTACTTCTTTATTTCCTGCGAGTGCCTGATAACATACCTTTATATTTGTTTCATATTAATTTCATATTAATTTACTGTTTACAGGCCTCAGGTTTCCCTCCCTTATTTGTAATAAATGTTTGTACAATACCAAACCTACCCACTATCCTGTTCTCACTGTTCTAGTCTACTATCATTTACTGGACACAGTATTAAGGTCCTAAGGGTCTTGTTGGATTCGGCCTATACTGCTTGATAGAAATACAACAGAAGTGATTGCGTCATTAATAGGCTGAACTGCCCATGGAGGACTTCTGGTGTCGTGTATTGTGGTTCGCACTATTGACCTGCCATTGAAACATCATTTTTTGATGATGCGTAGATGGCAGAGCGGATAGTGTGAATCGCTTGCATGGCTAGGCGGGGTTGTCGCACGGAAGGTCCAGTGTTCAAATCCTGGGTAAGCCACTCATGTCTGTTGTTTTTCTGTTGTCTGGTGTTCTACTTCTTTATTTCCTGCGAGTGCCTGATAACATACCTTTATATTTGTTTCATATTAATTTCATATTAATTTATCGTTCTGTGCATGCTCGGAGAGGAACATGTTCGCAAAATGAACGCTATCCCTCTTTCGAACAATACAATTTCTCGAAGAATGCAGGATATGTCTGACGATGTTGAAGCGACAATAATAAGTAGAATTAAAAATAGTAAATTCTTTGCTATTCAAGTTGACGAAAGCACAGATTTTGTTAATTTCGCTGTTTTGCTTGTTATTGTGAGGTATTTGAAAAGCAATGAAGTTGAAGAAAACCTTTTGCTTTGTCATCTTCTGTCAGGGCTTACAAGAGGTGAGGATATATTTCATGCTATTGATTCTTATTTCAAAGAAAAGGACATTAATTGGTCTAATTGTTGTGGACTATGCACTGACGGAGCCAAGTCTATGTCAGGTTGCTACTCCGGTCTTCGCGCTCGTGTCACGAAGGTAGCCCCCCAATATAACCTGGAGCCACTGCTGCATCCACAGGCAAAGCCTTGCATCTAACCGCCTCCCTGGTGAATTAAAAGTCGTTCTTGATGAAGCTGTGAAAGTGGTTAATTTTATAAAGTCAAAGTCCACAAACTCGAGGCTTTTCAAAGCACTGTGTGAAGAGATGGAGAGTCTTCATTCTACCCTGCTCCTTCATACACAAGTAAGGTGGCTCTCTCGTGGTAAAGTCCTTACCCGGCTGTTCGAGCTTAGACATGAAGTCCAACTTTTTTTTGAAGACCATCCTTTCCAACTTACTTCAAAATTACACGACTATGATTGGCTTCAGAGTCTTGCATACTTATCGAATATTTTCCTACAAATAAACAAACTAAATTTGGCACTTCAGAATAGCTCGGTGACGATCTTCAATGTTTCAGACAAAATTAAATCTATGATTAAAAAATTAGATTTTTGAAGGTCGTGTATTGAAAAAGGCCAGCCTGAGGTATTTGAAACTCTGCACAATTTCCTATCTGAGAACGAGCTGCACCTCTCCCAGGAAATGAGCGAGAAAATAATTGAACACTGGAAAGGGCTAAAATAATCTTTCGAGAAGTACTTTCCGAAACCTGGAAAAGAGAACTACTGGATTGCAAATCCCTTTGAAGAAGAATATTTCCAAGCAGCAACATTATCAATCAACGAAAAAGAGAAGTTGATTGAACTTTCGACTGATACTACTTTAATAGCTGAGTTCAAAGGAAAATTCCTTATTAACTTTTGGGGAGACATCAGCAGAGAATATGAACAGTTGACCGACAAGGCGCTTAAGTTTCTGTTGCCATTTACAAATACTGAGCTGGCGGAGAGGGCTTTCTCTTCTTATACCTTTATAAAAAATAAATACCGTAGTAAACTGAATGCAGGCCCAGAATTGAGACTGTATCTTACATCACTTGAACCTGATTTCACAAAACTATGTGCCTCAAAACAAGCTCAAGGATCGCACTGAACATTTGTCACGGTCACGTGACATGTGTGTTATAAAAAGTGATTTCAACTTTTAACAATAACAACGTTTTTATTATTATTATTAATAAATTAAATGTGTTAATTTTTATTGTAACTTCTGATTTTTTAAATGTAAAAATATATGCACTGTTTGTTCACCTTTTTATTACATTTTTTTAAAAATTCCGTGGTTGGCCCCTTTATTTCTGGTTATAATCTATAAATTTTGAATAACAGCGGGACCAGAAGACGCAGCAATAGAGATCGCAGTCAGCGACTCAAAGCTTGACTGCCTGCATCAGGACCAGCGAACCAGAGCTGGTCAAGACCGTGCTCCACCTTCACGTGGTGGTCCTGGAAACAGTCTGCAGCAGTGCAGGCTGGCTGAGCGAGCACGGATCGCAATGGGAAGGCAAACCCGGTCCTAAAAAATGCCGTGCAGAAGTCGGATGTGTCGACCGAAAGGTGCAGATATCACAGCTACGTTGTAAACAGACACAACGCAACCACCGTCCTTTTCAGGGCGAACGAAGAAGAAGAAGAAGAATAACAGCAACTATATTAATTTCAAATATTTTGCTAATATTAGGGGTACAAGGCAAAAACAAAAATCAGAAGGGTCACTATAAGAGACTTGTTGTTCGCTGATGATGCTGCAGTCGTCACTCAAAGCCAACAGGAGCTTCAGAACTTGATGAATCGCTTCTCTAAAGCATGCAAGGACTTTGGCCTCACAATAAGTCTAAAGAAAACGAATGTGCACAGTCAGGATGTGGATGCTGCACCAGTTATCACTATCGATAACTATGAATTGGCAGTGGTGCACCACTTCACATACCTAGGGTCTACCATCAATGACAAACTCTCACTGGATACAGAAATCGACAGCCGCATTGGCAAAGCTGCAGCTACCTTTGCCCGCCTCGCATCGCGTGTTTGGGGAAACTCTAAACTCACAATGAAGACCAAAGCTGCGGTATATAATGCCTGCGTCACCAGCACACTCCTATATGGCAGCGAGACCTGGACGACCTATGCTAAGCAAGAAAGAAGGCTCAATTCCTTCCATTTGCGGTGTCTACGCCGCATCCTCGGCATCTCGTGGAAAGATAAAGTGACAAATGTCGAGGTGTTGTCACGTGCTGGCCTTCAAAGTATGTATACGCTTCTTAGACAGCGCAGACTTCGCTGGCTTGGCCATGTTCGCCGCATGGAAGATGGTCGCATCCCACAAGATATCTTCTACGGACAATTAGCAGATGGCAAGAGAACAGTTGGGCGACCACAGCTGAGGTTCAAAGATGTGTGCAAGAGAGATATGAGGGCACTGGACATGGATCCAGCAACATGGGAGGATGAAGCTGCCGATCGCACTAAGTGGCGATGCTATTTACGGCGCCACCTCAGATTGGGCGAAGAGAGGCTCACACAAGAAGCAGAGGTGAGGAGAAAACGTCGAAAGGAGCACCACGAAAATAAGCAGCCGAGGGCTGTCACCTCAGGGGCGCATTCCCATAGTCGGTTATGACTGAAGGGGCTATTATTATTATTATTATTATTATTAGGGGTACAATTTATAGAAATGGGCTGTCAAAGGGGTGCGCAAGTGAAAAAAGGTTGGGAACCGCTGGACTATGCCATTGTTAGGAGGAGCTCATTCAAATATGATTTGTGTGTTACCGGGGCCCTGAAGAATAGTAACACTGTTCCCTTCCATGCATGTCGTAGAAAGCGACTAAGGAGGGTTGGGCATGGGGCTGGTTACCCCATCCTGTAAAAAGTTTAAACCACGAAAAACTTCATTAAATATGGACAAGTCAAATAAGGAAATTAAAACACAGCCATCCAAGACAGGAGAAGGTCCTCTCGCAGGGAGGCGTATGATGCAACACAGAGAAAGCCGAAAGGAGTCTGTGTTGCTGACTAACTTTCTTTCTTCTAGGAGAACTTCCAGATTTGGCACCTGGAATGTTCGGACATTAAACGAACAAGAGAAAGTGGCACAAGAAGCAGCAGAAATGAGGGAATATAAAATCGAGGTTCTAGGAATATGTGAAACAAAGTGGAAGGGGGTAGACAGGAAGAAACTCATCACAGGTGAATTGGGGCTGTCCTCAGGACATGAAGACGAAAGTTCACACCACAGTGAAGGGGTAGCTCTTATGTTATCTAAAGAAGCACAGAAAGCACTCATTGAATGGGAAGCTGTTGGACCCAGAATAATAACAGCTACTTTTAAAACAGCTAAAAAGAAAATACATGTAAATGTCATCCAATGTTATGCACCAACTAATGACAAAGAAGAGTCTGTGAAAGAAGCATTTTATACTAGACTACAGGAAATTATGGATAAAGTAAAAAGAAGAGACATCACAATTTTGATGGGTGACATGAATGCAAAGATAGGTACAGTCAACACCGGATTTGAAGAAGTCATGGGAAAACATGGGCTAGGAATAATGAATGAAAATGGGGAACTATTCTCAAACTTCTGTGCTTCAAATCAACTGGCTATAGGAGGAAGCATGTTTCCACATAAGAGAATACACAAGGCAACATGGATATCACCAGACCATAGAACAGAAAATCAGATTGATCATATATGCATAAACAAGAAGTTTAGATCATCATTGCAGGATGTAAAGGTATATAGAGGAGCAGATGTGGCATCAGATCACCACCTTCTGATAGCCAAAGTAAAAATGAAACTCAAGAGATATGCAACAATGCAAAATTATAGACAACAATTTAATGTAGGACATCTAAGAAATCAAGAAACAAGAGACAAATTTGCGGTCACAGTATCCAACAAATTCCAAGTGCTCCAACAGCTGGAAGATGTAGAGAATACAGAAGACTATTGGCAGCAGGTCAAAACTGTATGGAATGAGACATGTGAAGAAATACTGGGGAAAAGGGAAAGACAACAAAAAGCATGGATAACAACAGAAACCATCAATAAGATAAAAGACAGAAAAAACAAGAAAGCAGATTTAAACACAAGCAAAACCAGAAGTTCCAAAGCCAAGGCTCAAGAAGTGTACACAGAAGCAAACAAAGAAGTAAAAAGAAGTATCAAAAGAGACAAGAGGAAGTATATTGAGGAGTTGGCAAGAGAGGCAGAAGATGCTGCAGCCAAAGGAAATATGAGAGATCTGTATAGCAGCACAAAGAAGCTAACAGGGAAATACAAGCAAACAAGTTGCCTCATAAAAGACAAGAATGGAAAACTGCTCAGCAATATACAAGAGCAAATGAAGAGGTGGACAGAATATTTTGGTGACCTTCTCAATAGACCAGCTCCACAAAACCCCCCGGACATCCAGCCAGCAGAAGAAGAGCTACAAATTAACGGTGAAAGACCAACGAAGGAAGAAATAAAGAAGCGATAAAGCTTCGAGGAGATGTCAGAGCGCCTGGACCTGATGGCATACCAGCAGAGGCCATCAAAGCAGATATCGACTCGGCTACAAAGATGTTATATAAATTACTTGGTAAAGTCTGGGAAAAGGAAGAGATACCAGCAGAATGGAAGGAAGGATATCTGGTTAAGTTGCCTAAGAAGGGAAATTTACAAGAGTGCACAAATTATAGAGGAATAATGTTACTATCAGTGCCAGGAAAAGTATTAAACAGGATTATCCTTGAGAGATTAAAAGAGTCCATAGACAAGAAACTGAGAGATGAACAAGCAGGTTTTCGACAAAACAGATCATGTACAGACCAGATAGCCACTTTGAGAATAATAGTTGAACAAAGTCTGGAATGGAATTCACCACTATACATCGGATTTGTGGACTACGAAAAGGCATTTGACAGTGTAGACAGAGAATCACTTTGGAAATTGATGAGGCATTATGGAGTTCCCCTGAAGATCATTAATTTAATAAAGAAAACATATGAAGACATGACATGCAGAGTTCTTCACGAAGGACAGCTTACAGAACCGTTTGGGATAAGAACAGGAGTGCGACAGGGATGCCTCTTGTCTCCATTTCTTTTCTTACTAGCAATAGACTGGGTTATGAGATCATCGACAACACACAACAGAAATGGAATCCAGTGGACTCTGACTAAGCAGTTGGATGATCTGGATTTTGCTGATGACTTGGCTCTTCTGTCCCATAACCGTAATCAGATGCAGGACAAATTGAAAACACTCGATGAGAGGTCACAGCAATTGGGTCTGAAAATACACAGGGAAAAGACAAAAATAATGAGAATAAATGCAGGTAATGATAACAGGGTTGAACTTGAAGAAACACCAATACAAGATGTAGAATCGTACACATATCTTGGCAGTAATATAGACAAAGTTGGAGGGACAGACAGCGATATCAAAATAAGAATACAAAAAGCAAGAGGAGCTTTCATTGCATTGGGAAATATATGGAGATCAAGAGAAATTGGATCCAACACGAAAATAAGAATCTTCAACTCAAATGTGAAGTCAGTCCTATTGTATGGCTCTGAGACATGGAGAACAACAAAGACAACAACCAAAAAGCTAGACTTTCATAAATGGGTGCTTGCGTAGAATAGAGGGATTAAAATGGTATGACAAGGTTACCAACGTGGAACTGATGACAAGAACTAGACAAGTGCCAGTGGAACAAGAGATGAGAAGAAGACGATGGCGATGGATAGGACACACACTGAGGAAACCTGTTGATAGCATTACAAGGCAGTCCTTCTTCTGGAACCCCCAGGGCAAGAGAGGCAGAGGAAGACCAAGAAGCACATGGAGAAGAGAGCTGGAAACAGAGGTGAAAATGATGAGGAGAACATGGAAAGAACTTGAGATGATGGCACGTGACAGGAAGACTTGGCATGTGTTTGTTGAAGGCCTATGCTCCTTTGAGAGTGGAGGGTTATGAATGAATTCAAATATGTCCGGGATGCTAGAGTCGGGGGGGGGGGGGGGCAGAGATTGGAAGTGATCACTACCTGCTTACAATCAATCAAAAGAACAACTGAAAGAGTTGCTCAGCCTAGGGCCGCAGACTCTTCGCTAGCGAACTGACTTGCTTTTGATCAGGCGTCTCTCACTGTAGCTAATTAAGTTCCGAACAAACGGATGTGGGGGGGGGGGGTAACTGTGATTATCTCCCCTTTCCTCAGATTAATTCCTCCTGACCAATGTAACTACAAAAGTACGACTTTACTTTTGATATAGCGCCCTTTCTTTTACCATTAGACGACTCATTCTCTTATCTGTCACTATTCAGCGATTGACCAATCGTTCGCGTGATATACAATTAACGGCTCAGGACTAGCTAATAGGTCTGTTTGTAAACATTCCTAGTGTCTGTAAGACATAGAGAGAAAGAAAATAGGCGTGGCTAAAATATGAGTTCGACAGATATCGAAGCGCATGCCTTCTGCGTTAACGAAACGTGAATATTAATAAGCAAGCAAAGGTGAAAAACACGTGGAAGCAAAAACGTGTGGATTCATGTAATATATTTACATAACTCTGTCACAGCCTTCACTGAGAAGAATATCTTCCCTTCCACATTAAGTAATGAGATTGGCCTGAATTGACTGATGCCTGTGGAATGGTGTTCCTTTGGGATGCAGACTCCATTCGCCTTTCTCCATTCTTTGCTTATAAGTTGGGTTTTCCACGCACTTTTAGCAAACGGAGAAGTCGTTTGAGCACTTCAGGGCATCTCATACACAACATATGGTACACAATTAGGACCTGGAGCTGACTTGCACTGTACTTTCTGGACAATGATTTCTATGTCTTGCGTTGTTGGGGGCTTCGTATTGAATTCAGCTCCTGGCTTACTTGGCCATCTACGGCCTGCCATGCCGCTGAGCGGCTCATCTCTGCGACCATCTGAATATGTCGTTCTTAGGTGTTCTTCCATGTCTTTTTTCCTGATGTTTAGCGTTCCCGACCGTGGCTGCTCAAACAGTTCTTTGGCGAACTTGAATGGTGTTACGGTTTCATTGTTGGGCTACATTATTTTGTTGAAGTAGAGATGTTCTTTAAATATTTATTTAAATTGATTCACACATATGAACTTTACTCATAACAAAGGGCTCCCTGAAGAATCTTTCCATATCCCTCCGTGTTTTCCTTCTCTTCCTGCACAACCTTTCTGCTCTACAAAGGGCATTATGTTGGCCTTTCAGGTACTCCTAAACCTGTCGCAAGCCTTCCTTCTCTGTGGCCACAACGTTCTTAAACTGTTTTCATTAAGCTACTATTCCACCAGCCACATATGCAGATAAATTCCTCCTGTCACAGTCCAGCCTCCTGTTGTTAGATGACTCGCAAATCCGTCCAGATGTTACATCAAAAGTGGAACACACATTTTATTGATGCAGGGGTTTACGTTATTTTGTGTCAGGCCTGCGTGGCTGAAATGATAGATATCCGCGATAATATTAAAATTAAATAGAGTACGGTGTGCTCGCGAGAGAATGTTTACGTCAAATGAAAGTGCATTGACGGGAAAAATGAAAATGAGAATAAGGAGAAAAAGTATAGATAAAAGGCAGTGAAAGAATATGACACCTCACGACACTATATGGCAGATGTGAGGACATGATTACGATTTATTCTGCTACGGAAGGCGTCCAACATTTCGTGTGCTTGGTTGTGAACGTAGTTTGTGGAGTAGTTGAGAGAATGGTAAGGTGTTACGACATGCCTGAGGGTGCGAAGAGGCATCAAGAAGGGAACTACGGACAACCGTAGTTTGTAGTACGCTGAAGGATCAAAGTTGGGAGTTGTAATAGTGACAATAATGTCAAAGAAGTTGGCAAGACACCATGGAAATGTAAGAGGTGAACAACAGCAGGATGGGCGTTATTTGGAAAGTCAATGAACTCAGTTGGCCAGTTCCCAACGTGTCCGTGAGGTCAGTACTATCATCGTTGTATCTACGACGAATCGTGGAAAGGATTTGATAATGCATCCACACCTGATATTCCAAATGGTCCATGAAAAGGCAAGAGTAGCTGTGACGAGATGGATTTGAGGCGACCCCTTCTTGATCTCTATTTCACACCGGCAGTACTCATTGTAAACTGCTGTACTGACTAATTGCGTGCTTTTCCATGATCAGAACTTTTTTCTTTCTCTATTATGTAGCAGGCATTTGATATTGTCAAAACATTTGACACTCCTTGTTGGTGATAATACATCACATTTGCTAGGCACGGCACAGATTTGCTGAGATTATCGCAGGTAAAACCCATATTTGTCTGCTTAGTGCTCAAGCGACAGATAACAAGATTACTCGTCTGTGCAGCACATTTTTGACAGACACAAATGACATAATCGTTTCCTGTCCGACTTTAACGTAGACATTACTTTCTCTGAGAGTAATATGTTGTTACATCTGAAACACATTGTCGTATGAGTTTACAGATGTGTTGGTGAGTTTGTACACCAGGCATCGGATGTTTTATTGCCATATATGGGGACGTGACCTTTGCATCACGCGCAAAATTATCCCATGTCGGAATATTTTAAAATTACCCCACCCAACAAGCATGTATGAAATTATTGGAGCCCTAAGTAGCTTCATAATACACCAACGCGGGGGTAGGACAGGAATATAACATGACCTTTTTGCAGTTTTAGTTCACTGTGAAATATCGCTTGCAACGACGACACAACCAGACTGCCAGAAGTTAGAATTCAGAATTCATTTTATCAGGCCGGATCTTTTCTTGGAGAATCTTAGACTTCCCAGGAAATCTCTATCATTTTAACAAGTAACCCGGAATCTGAGGAAACTGAAATACACGGAGTCATAGTGGGAATTAATGTTAAAAATAACGAACCCCAAGAACACGTGTAAGAGTCCGATTCAGGGGCCTTAACTTTATTCATTTGAGCAAAATGTCTGTGAGCCAGGATTGGTGTAAGTTGTCATTTTATTTTACATGCTACATTTTTCATTACTAACATGTGAACTAATATGTATATATTGCTATGTGAATATTAATATATGACAATCGCTAGTGGAAATCCAAGTCATTTGAGGCTGGCAACCTCAACGTATAGAATGATGATTTAATGAACCACCACTACAAGGGCTGGTGACTGCTTTATCGCTAGTTTCTTAAAGAGAACTAAAAGCATATATAGTCCCAAGTTCCATATGAAGCAGGGAGTGAAAGATGAAAGAAATGATGAACATTTTAATTATAATATTTACATTTTCAAACCAGTGTAAAAGTCTATGTAAACACATTCACTTTAAAATTAACAAAAGTTTCAAACTTTTCAACCAGCATAGATATAAATGAAAACATATTCAATTTATATTGTAAATACTTTTTCAGTCAGAGGAGATGTAAATGTAAACATATTCTATCTGTACTGTTAACCTTTTCATGTAAGTGTAAAATAAAGATAAAGCTATTCAATTTAAATGTAAAGAAAGTTTTCTCTCGAGGGATTAAGTTTAATTCTCATCGAGGGTAAATTCTGAGTAGATGGGATTGTGGAATAGAAAAATGGGCACAGATAAGTATGTGTCGGGAAACGCAATACTCAGGAGAGCTTTTTGTTTCTATTCTTTTACCATAATTGCTGGTGGTGGTACCATTTGAGGGTACTATCTCTGGAACAAGAAGGGAACAGTGGCCTGAGCTTTAAGACGAGGAACCAATTTTATAGACAATCTACACCCTATATCCTTGACCAGCGACGAGCGTTATCAGTAATCAGTCTACCAACGGGACCCCAAGATGCAGCAATAGTGAATGCAGTCAGCGACCATAGCTGTACTGCTTGCATCAGGACCAGCGAACCAGAGCTGGTCAAGACCGCACTCCAACTCCACGTGGTGGTTCCTGGAAATAGTCTGCAGCAGAGCAGTCTGGCTGAGCGAGTGCGGATCGCAATGGGAAGGCAAACCCTGTCCCTAAAAAATGCCGTGCTGAAGTCGGATGTGTCGACCGAAAGGTGCAGATGTCACAGCTTAGGCGTAAACAGACACAACGCAACCACTGTCCTTTTCAGGGCGAACGAGGAAGAAGAAGAAGAAGTCTACCAAGAACCAACCCATCAGCAGGTGCAGAACCTGCCAGTGGAAGATAAGTGAAACCTTTAAGCTGCCACGTGAACTCCTTTTAAAAATTGTATCCCATCACAACCTTGATGATACCTTTCTGAAAAACAGTATTCATTCTTTTAAACCCTTGTTAAAACTAAACAATTATTTAATTTGTTATTTGTAATTATACAAATTTAACTTCGATTTTATCATTTTAAATATACTGCATGTTTGTCTCAGTCAATTTACTAAATACACTCTAAACAGAGCTATACCATAATAATAAAAATTCCACTGAGTAAATCAGGGTGGGGGGCTTGACGAGCTAAAATCAATAAATTGATTAATCCTTCACAGAAGTTGTCGGCAGATCCTAGAGTTTACGTGCTCAGCCAATGCAACATTGTTTTCGCTTTTCTGAATATCTTCTGTATACTCCCTTGAGATAGAAGCATCATTATCCTTCTATCTACCATTCTGCGAAAAGTATATCTTGTGCGAAGGTAGACAACTTTGAAGCCCATATTAGATACTCTTGACTTTTGGCCACTATTGGACCACTACTGCAAAGCAGGGGAGGCAATCCGTGACAGAAGCTCACCAATTTGTGTATCACAGCGACTTCTCTGATTTGGTCAAAGAACTGTCCAGTAAGCTCACAAGGGTTGAACTCAAGAACCAACTTCAGATTTGAAACTTCAGAGGTACCACAAATATGCCGCAACTACTGATTTAATTTTCAGTAAGAGGTATAGCACTGTTACGTTTTGCTGACCGTATTACTGTCCACTTTTGTTTTCAGTGTCAAAACGCCAAAATCGACCCATTGTAGGAAACTACGGCATTAATTAGTGATCAAACACTTTCTACATAAAGCACCATAAGGAAATCCAACTATATCCTCATATAACCGTGTCGACACTTTATTTGTTAAATGAGCGTGCATCACATAAATGGCAACTGGATAATAGTAATAAAAATGGAAACATAATTTACCTTTCCTTTCTTATCTTAACTTGTGTTTTTCCAAGCGGTTCACTTTCTACGCAAATATAACTATGTTTATTTAATTCTGAGGACACATCTCTTGGTTTTAAAAAAAGTAGTTAGCATCTGTAAGGGACTTGTAAACCTATGACCGAATGCTTCCTATGAAAAATACTGCATGAAAACCGAAAGAATTGCCCTTGCTGCTGCTGAATTCTCATATTGTATGAGTACCATGATCCTGAATAAAGAAATTAACTAAAAGCAAAGTAATCTTCATGTTTAGTCTTTTGAAGATCCTTATACTTACCGGTGATGGTCTACATTTGCGGGACGATAACTATGCCAAAAAAGATATGAATATATTTGATTACGTATTAAACAGATATTATAATATTCTATTATGCACCCTTGGCAGCTTATAGATGCGGGAAAAAACTTGAGAGATCATCTGGTTCACATACGTCTATGAACTGAGGGACAGCCATTTTGGCACTTAACCATGTAACAAAACACGATACAAGCTATGCCAATATGTCATATAAACACGCAAATTGTAATTTCCGACAGAGCCTGTTCTTTCTGAAAGAAAAGGTTGGTTTTTTCGGACGGGATTCCCAAATAAACCCGATGGTCTTAAATCCCAGCATTCCTTTGTCTAAAGCGACGTTCTCCACGCATGTCTCATTTCTTGCTTTCTATCGCCATTTGTTTTCTTCGCTACCCGCCTCTCTTTTTTTATTAGCCGCTTCTACTACCCACTATCTTCCCCTCCCCCGGGACTCAGTTCTCTCTATTTTTCCGTACTTTACTTTTAATGTTGTCTCGTGCACTTGTTTTTGCACGAGTATAGATAGCCGCCATCATTCGTATTGAGCGCGAGGAAATCGTCCCCGTTAATGTAGTGGTTGGTCATTTTTATTTATTTGTCATGTATTTGCGTAGCTTCCGCTTTCTTTCCCTTCTGTTTATGTTTGTTTGTTTCTGACGAAGGCCTTGTGGCCGCAACGTTAGACGCTTCCTTTATTCTTAGGCCCCGTAGGACGGATTACTTTATTTTTCTTTGATAACCTTACTTCCTTTCACTATGAGACTTCACTTTCCCGTTTAGTCTGGCAGAACTAGCCCTGGATGAGCTTTATTAAGCTCCTTCACACTTAGGAAATCCTAGTTTGATCTCTAGCAGCATAGCTTTTTTTATTCTTCTCACGTTATGTCTTTCCCGTAATTACCCACTGAAGATATGACTATTGACGGAACTTAATTCATAATATGAAAATTAAAATGTGTAAAATGTGTTTTCGATTATAATGTAGCAAATAGATTTAGATGGAACAAAGATTATCCATAATGACACTTCTTCTTCTATGATCCTTAGCCGCCGACCGTCAAAGCAGTCAATGGCCATCACGCCTAGTGGCGTCTTGTAGGGCAACAACAAGTTGATTCCACTTTGCTCGGTCGGTGGCCATCCTTTGTACAGTGCCCCAACTCTGGTTCATTCTTTGCATCTCAGCCTCCACAGTCCTCCGCCAGGTTGTTTTTGGTCGGCCTCTCTTTCGTTTTCCTTCAGGGGTCCAAAGCATAGCTGTTCTTGTGATGGCATCAGGGTCTCTTCTGAGGACATGGCCAACCCAGCTCCAGCGTCTGCCAGCTATGATGGTGTGCATGTCCTCTTGCTTGCTCCGAGTAAGCAGATCTTGGTTGGTGATGGTATTCGGCCAAAAGATTCGGTGAATTTTTCTTAGGCATGTTGTGTGAAAAGAGGACAATTTCGACATTTCCTTCTCTGTAACTCTCCAGCATTTCGCACCATAGAGAAGCACAGAAAGCACACAGCTCTGATATAATCTTAATTTTGTGCTTGTGCTGTATTGACAGGACTTCCAGATGTTGTTTAGGCTAAAAAAGGCTGTTCTTGCCTTATTCATTCTGATGTTGATGTCTTTGCCTGCCCCGCCGTCTGGTGTTACTATGCATCCTAGGTATGTGAAGGTGTCTGTCTGTACCAGTTGCTGATTCCTTACTGATATGGGCTCAGGGTTGCTCACATTGAGCGTCATGACCTCTGACTTCTTTAAATTGTTGTTCAAGCCCACTTGCTGGCTAAACTTATTATGTCTATCCTTTTTTTCCTGGATGTGTTGATGTGAATGTGCTAGTAGTGCAATGTCATCTGCATATTCCAGATCTTCCAATGTAGAAAATGTAGTCCATCTTATTCCTCTTGGACTGCCCTCTGTTGTCTGGCGCATCACCCAATCTATGACTGTTAAAAATAGAGTGTTTGATAAGGGGCATCCCTGTCGTACTCCTGTCTTCACCTCAAAGGTTAGGTTGCTCTGCCCAACACTACACGTAAAGTTGGCATAGAGGCTTTTTACCATAATGACACACATTTCTAATATTATCTTTGATTATAGGATTTTTTATTCATGCGAATCCTGTTTTATACATTGTGATATTTTGTATACTCGAGATTTGAGTTATTAAAATAATATATTTTCAAGCCTTCTCATTTTCAGTTTTAATGTTAAAAGGCGGCATTCACATATACACAAGCGAATATAAGAAGGAAAGGAACATGAATTGAAAAAAAAACTGTTTCCTGCAGTTAAAACTGAATTTTTAAAATGAAAAAAGGATAAAATGAAAAGCGCAATTAATATTTTAATTACTTAAGAAATTTTCATTAATTTTGTTCAACTTTCTGCTTATTTTTACAGTGTTTAAAATGAATTTCTGATTGTTATACCGCAATAGTCTATTACATATGGAATTCAGAACAGTAAACGTAAATTCAAAATTGTTCCTTTGAAAACAGTTCAGGTTAGCAGATTGAATACAATCATAAGGAAACGTTGACATTGCTACCAAGATGGAATTGGCTCAATTCGCGCACGCGGCCAAAAATCAACATGATAATTAAACTTGTAAGTCATGACCAAAGCGTACCATTCTTCCAAGTGTATCAGTGATGTAAAGAGTTGAAACGTTTTTCTGACGGCGAGACATTCTAATGACTAGATTACCTTCTGTTTGTGATGATCTATATAGCGTTTCCAATCAATGAATTTGATCTACTGTAACTGGCCGTCAGCTCTTGGTGATGTTTCCTATCATTACTTGCAAGTTTCTGTCTAATCTCACACCATTATTTATCGATCGGATCAAGTTAATACAGACCACTAAGTCAACTATTAGAACGAATGTATATCTAGTGTTGCATAAGTAGGAAATCACGGTCAATTATCAATTATTTTATTTGAATGTTCTTTCTGCGTCTTTGTAAATCAATAGCAAACTCCCCGCAGAGTGCTTACAGTGCTTCTACGCCAGAGAAATTGCAGTTTGTTTTTCGCACTAATTCGTTTTTTGCTGAAACAAGCCTAGTCATATTTAATTTATGACAGACATTTTCAGACACAGCTTATTTATTAGCTGTGATATATAAATATATGTTAAATTTTTTTTGCGCCACCGCTGCATGCTGATTTTTCAAATCCACTCTGGAGAATTCTGGCACCGTTATTTCTCCTCGGCAATCTCTATAGTTGTGACGTATAATGGAAATATAGCCTACAGTATCTGACTGCCTTTGCTTTCCCGTTAGCGTCCTAAGATTCGCTAACAAAGTCACCCGTTTCTCTGCCTGTCTGACTCACCTTTTAATCCACGCCTCTTTTTTACTTGACCATAACAAACGAGTTTGTTTATCAATTTCGCAACCTGTCCTTCATAGCAGGGGGCTAACCACGTTCGTTTACCCAAGTTTCTCACGATAGCTGATCTGTCAATATTACGATAACTGACAGACCGCACGTGGAAAACACGTGAAAGAGTAACGGCCTTTGAAGATTCTCTATAAGGAGAGCTAACCCTTTTGATGTTCGTACTCAGGGGATAGAAAATCCTTTGGTCTCCAGAAATGGGGGAAATCTCGTGATTCCCTTTACACGGTTCCAAGTCCCTGCAACGCAGACCGAGTGACCGTGGAAAACCTTTTCATCTGGGAAATTTAGGTGTCCGATTTATGCTATGCACAAGAAGCGTGAAAAGTAACATCCTCTAGAGATCATAATACCATGATGTATAAAACAACGTGGCTTCCTAAACTAGAGATCAGTTTTCGCTCAGAATTTTTGATTATCTAAGCACGTTATTCTAGAACCACTGTGGAAGTTGTGTTAATAGCATTTCGTGGGGATTGTTTCACTTCTGATTTGTGGTAATAGAAATTAGCATTTTCGTGATTTAATATGTTAAGTTTACCATTATAATTCACTTGGATTTTTTCTAGCGTTAAAACTAGTGAATTAAATAACGCGTAAATATTTTTATTCCAGATGTTTCAGTTGTAATGTTAATTTTAATCACCCGCTTCACACCAAAAGATACGGTTTAGTTGACTGATTAAGTGTTAAGCGCGATTATAGTGACCGAATAGGATTCATGTTTATTTCATTTCGTGTTTTATAGTAAGTGACTATTGTTTATACCTTATGACTAAACTAACAGGCGCCGACAATAAAATAACTATTAACGACAGACGATATTTGTAAGTGCGCGTAGGGGTAATTAAACAATAGGTGACATTGTGAGCTGATCGTTAGCGCGCGCAGAGGGGCGGGAAGGTGCATACCCTTGTCCGATCTGAAAGTACCACGCGGGTGAAAAGCTGACCGTATAGTTGTACATAAAACACCTTATGCCTTCTAACTTTAATCAGGACTGACGGAGAGGATAAGAGATCATCTCGTCCCCTTCCGTGTGTATATACGTCGAGACATATAAAAGTAGCATTTTTTAAAATGATGTTCCTCTGATTTGTGACCTTCTTTTTTTATTGTGGTCCTTGTTTTATTGTGGTCCTTGGCTTCATTTATTGATTGATGAATGGTGTCGTCTTCTTGGCTTACACGTCCCCAAGTTCATTTGTGAACAGGAGTGGCCAGAGAGGCACATAAACATTTTTCAAAAGTAAAAAGTTAACTGAACTTACAAATACCCAGATATTAATTTCAATTTTATCAGCCCACTGTGGCGTAATAAAAGTAACATTATCATCTGACTTTTGACAGTCGTATTCTCGGATTTATCCAGAAAGTTACGCTGTTTCAAAATCGGTACTCACACCAAAGCCAGCCGATAGGATTTATCATCATCATCATAAGTAATATTTTTTAGCAACTAGCTGTTGCCAAATACTGCAAATATTTCCCTTTCTTTGTGGTGAACACAAGATCTCGATTTGTTTCTACATTTAACTATTCGAGGTGACATTATTGATCCAGGAGTACCCAACCAAATTTGGCGTCCACCTTATTAATTTATTGTCAAGGCTGGACTGGGGCCAAATTTGGCACTGAACACTGACATTGGCTATATCGATAAATATATTCAGGATACCTGTACATCCACGGAGATATCATCAAGATTAGGTAAGGAGCGAGAGCGTGGCCACTTATGACAGAGAGACAGACTGAATATTTTTTTTGTTACGGTAACTTGTACCAAACTGGTTATTCTGCTTTTAAAATTGTTTACTTTACTGAGTAGCACTTATTAGGAACTTTGTTTCTTTACTGCCTATACTGTAACCTAGTGCTAAACTTTTAACCTTTGGGGTTATTAACTTGTTGGGTTCTTATCTTCTCAATGAGGGGAGGGCACAGGTATTCTGTTATATTTCTATGTATGTAATTCTGATGCATTTGATCTTTCTCTTTTAGATATTTGATGTTGTAAAGTTTAATGATAATAAACCACAAAAGAACTTACCTTTTTGTGTTGGTCAGACCCATATCCAAATTTTATCATAGTTTTTCACGTTTGTGTCTCTTGTATTCACATAGTGGTGTGTGCGTGTATAGTTAAACTTATATGTTCATATAGGGAGCGAAAGATTGTCTTATACTAAATTATAGACGTATAGATAGGCTAGACTAGAGGAACTACTCATTCCAGAGACAGATCTTTTCCTTAAACTATTCACTCGTGAAATCTATTTCTGACACCTTTATTCTCACGTATTTACAACTCTAAACTCTGCTCAGACGGGACCATAAATATCTTTCAAACCTATCTAAAATTTACGACAGAATGGATGCTCGGTTCCACAATTTGATCTAAGTCTGAGTCTAGATAAATGAACAACGTCTGATATTGTATCTTAGTCTAACTCTAGATAGTGTGTGGTGCGTTTTGTGTTGTGAGTTAAGAAATATTAAAAATAATTATCCCCTAAACTACGTTCTTTTTTTCTGGGTTCTGACCACAGAAATTTGAAATTTGGTTCTTTCCACATCATCTTAGAATTTACATTTTAGAGTTCATGCAGTTTGATTTTGATGGTGATCTTTGTTAGATATATGTTATATAACAATTTTGTACAAAAAGACCGCTGGTACGCGTGATTGTTTATCAATCACAACATTTTTTGGATCAGTGGAGTGTGAGCATAGCAAAGGAAGTGCATTCTGGCAGTCGCCAAGGTAATAGCCTTCTCTAACTCCAAAACTGACTTCATGTGTGGACGAGTGTGGTGGATGTAAAGTAGGAAAAAAAATTTTCTCCTTAATTTAAAATATTTTTTTTCCACAGTAGTAATAGTAGTATTTTCAGTTTTTAGCCTGATCTACCATCTTTATGGTTTAAATCGTCTGCGTTAGGAGCCTTTTTGCCAGTTAACAGCAGCGATAGATTAGATAACTGATAACAGGGAGGAGGTAACACAGTAAAACCAGTAAATTTAAATTTTGTTGGTATTTCTCTTAATTTGTTATGGAGCTCTGTATCCTTTTCTTCTTTCTTTCTCGGGAAATTCGCAGTCAGTTATTTGCCATGGCTGAGCGTGTAAGTAATGAGGATGTGCTGAAAGAGGTCAACGCGCAAAAGAAACTTATTCCTCATGATAGAAAAAAGCAGTCCACTTTCTTAGGGCATATTATGTGAAGACAAAAACTGGAGTCTAGCGTGACAACAGAAAAGATTGAAAGACAAAGATATAGAAAAAGACAAATAGATCATATACTGGACAGTTTGACATCATGGCAAGGAAAGCAGCGAAAAACAGAATTGATAAATAGTACTGAGACCGGAAGTTGTGGAGAGACATGATCGCCTTCACCACCAGGTATGACACTTAAAGAAGAAGAAGATAAATATTATCACAAGCCAATTATTTTCAAGCTATTCACAGCCCAGCATCATTCCCAATTCGTCACATGGAATTAGGCAACTACAACATAAGCTGAAAGACATCTTAAGTAAGTCTGAGCGTTTTACCAACGAGTTAACCGAGCTTCCAGGTTCAAAATGCAAGCCTACAGATGAGCCTTCTCGCAAAAATAATCTAGAACAGTCTTCCCAGGCATTTTCCCATCAAAACCCAAGAGAAACTTTACCCCAGACCCCTCCTCAAGGAAAATCGAAATTCTACAAAACTCGATACCCCACCAACACCCATGATCAGCCCCAACGTCTCTAATTGCAAACAGGCCAAAAAGGACATGGCGAAGGGAAAACCCCTGCGCAAGGGACATCTGATCAGGACAAACACACCGGGCCTAAACGGATCGGTTGTTTGCAAACAGATTCGCAACGGAGTAGTAATGTCAGTGATTCTGAACCTGAGGGTGAGAGGCCTTCTACGCGAAGAACTGTTATATTGAACGGGACTTCAACTTATTGTTTGTTTGATACAGGTTTGAGCTTTGATGTATTGTCGCGAGGCATTTGGTCAATCCTGGTAAAAAACAGAAGAAACCGTCAAATTATGTGGAGTTTTCAAAGGAGATGCACCCATAACGCTTCCAGTCGCACTGGTGGAGATACACTCGATTTCGTTCGAGGGGTTATCAAAGCGTCTATAATGGATTATCCGATCTACCCAGTCATACTTGGATGTAGATATGTGTTTATAGCTATCCCGAAAGAGCCGCAGTAACGACAAGAGGGCAAACCAAAAAGGAACGGGAGCCTGCACCTAATATGTTACCTATGGAACTGAAAGAGGCGCAACAAAAGGACCCTACCTTGAAGCCCTGCTTTAAGAAACTGCCCATGGCCAACGACCCCAGACACAACGGAGACAAATTTTCTAAGGACGGTGTGCTTATTGAAGAACAAACGACCCTGAACAGGGACATAATCAGCTCCTAGTACCGACACAGTACAGAGAACAAATCTTAGAAATGGGGCACTCTCTTCCCTTTAGCAGACATATGGGACAAAACGCCACTATACAGCGAATAACTACTCACAATTGGTGGCCAGGAAGGAACACTGATATCATCAGATATGTGAAATCCTGGGCCAAGTGCCAACGTGTGACACCCAAGCATTGGGCACCCCCAGTTCCTATGGGAGAAATGCCAATAGTGGGGACCCCATTTGAACGGGTTGAAGTCGACATTATAGGACCCCTAGAAAGGACTAAAAGAAGAAACAGCTTTATCCTGACCTTAGTCGACACATGCAGTATGTGAGCCGAAGCTATACCGCTAACATGCACGAATTCCAAGCATGTCGCAGAAGCCCTAGTGCAGATTTTCATATGGTTGAGATTTCCTCAACAAGTTTTGGCGGATAACGGATCCCAATACCGTAGCCTGTTAATGGAGGAGATCTTTAAGATCTTGAGGGACCAGCACATCTATATCAGCCCCTACAATCCGGCCGGAAGTGGGTTAGTAGATCGAGTTAACGGAAGCCTTACCATAATGTTACGTAAACTGGGTCAAGAGAAACCTGGAGATTGATACCTTTTCATTCCTGCAGCCTTATTCGCCTACAGGAAAATCCCCCAGGCCTCTACAGGTTTACCACCAGCTACTCTTTTATTCGACAGACCTATTAAGGGCCCGATAGAAGCCTTAATACGGTCACTGACAGACCAAAAGGCTGATGAGACAGTTGTCTCAGCATTCAAGTATATATCGGAGTTAAAGGAACGGTTACAACTAGGATGGGATCTAGCAACAACCAACCTTAAGCGAGCATGCATGAAGCACGCTAAACGATACAACAGAGCTGCGAAAGAGAGAGAATTGCATCCAGGAGAGAAAGTTTTGTTGCTACTTCCTACCGGAAACAACAAACTAAGTATCGGATGGCAAGGACCGTTTACCGTTCTTAAAAAGATCTCGAGAACGAACAACAAGATCTCTATAAAAGTTAAAGAAAAAGTATACCATATAAATCTGTTAAAGAACTATTTGGAAAGACCGGGGCCTTCCCCCGAACATCTTCTGGCGGTCGCTATAGCAACCGAAGATGAGGAAGATGACGTTAGTTGTGTAGTGGGTTTGGATGTCATTGAGTAAAATATTACTTGTCTACAGAGTGAGGTCAGCTATCAAGAACGCTGTGTTGATTTAATACTGGAGAGATTATGTCAAGTGAAAAATCATGAACCTTTGGATGGTTCTTATCTTCAAGTCCTGGAGCACTGTGGTCTTTCTTCCACAACGATAGTCTTCACGACTGCAAAGTATAGACACTGCTACAGCACTCTTCAGAGTTTTGGGCAATCAGATACTTATTGCCTCGAACGTGCAGATTCAATAATTCTTGTATGGCTCACTGAATGTTTCAACATGGAACCCGCATCAATGAAATAATGCACAATTTGTAGGTTAACCGGCGATCAATGGTCACACTAAGATCGCCACTGGTGCAGAACAGCGAAGGCAATGGTCATGAATGCCTTGCGTCTGATGATAACACTACTTTTGAAATCTTTATCTTCAAGTGGCAACTAATGCTGGCTTCAAATCGTTTTTATTACTACCATTAGTCTATTCTACCACAGCCAATCGAATTATGTTATGCCCACTTGCCTCTTTTCAAAATAAATTATACTTTCAAAAAATGTAACGTTCCCCCTCTCCCAAGACTGGCAAAGTTGAGTGAGGACATCAATGCATCTGTCTCTCTGTCTTTTCTTTACAATATTTCTTTTACTATCTAAGCGTTTTTAATGAGAAAAGGCAATTATTGATAGACGACTGTCTGTCATATAGTCGTTATATTTTTATTTCTCTCTTTATCATAATTTTCATCTTTTTTTCCCTCTTCAGTTCCTCAAATAACATACTTTTCTCTCTACGGTAGGATGATATATCATAATGTGGAATATGATATTCTAATAAACAAGTATTATCATTTTATTGTCACTGTCTTTTCGTTTATTTTATTCTGCATCGATGTTCCTTGGGCCACCCGTTATCTATCCTTCTAAGTTTCACTTTCGCAATCTCCAGCCCTACACATTAGTGGGTATCTTCAAATTTCCAAGTTAGCCGTAATTTTTTTCTTTTCTTTAAATCCACCACCGTTTTCCCTCCCTCTCTCGTTCTTTTTCAAAATGAAGCAACGCGTTTGGATTTCATCAGAAAATACAACTATACAGGAAATGCGAGCCTGTCTGTGTGTTTTTACTACCGTCTCCCGATCTAAGTGTTTATACATTCAAACTGCGATACTAGTGAACGGGGTGGGCAGGTGGTTTGTAGTGGATTTGCACCGCTTTTCCAAATTCTGCTAGTAGCAAAGTCACGCACTTTCGTTACCGTAAGTGATGCCCAGAACCACTGTCGCATGTCGTTCTATTAATACGTCCTCTCTCTCCGTCACTCCTCCGTTTCTCTCTCACTCTTTCTTGGAACGAAACACGCCTTGGCTGTCAAAATGTTATAGTTAATTTCAAGAACGGAGCATGAAAAGGTTGTAATATTGAGAGAGGGTACCATTCACTTTGCGTTAAGGCTTCTCAAAACCTGCGCGACTGCGGGCGATGGCGAAGACGTTGAGCACAACTCCCTATTTTATCTTTATAGTATTTGGATTTATAATCGATAATATTTTATCTATTTGATCGGGGTATCAGGGATCTTACTACAAGTTGCATGGAATACCCATTGCAACCAACGGAATCTTACAAAGATATTAAATTTGGCGACACTCTCTCAGAAGCACAACAGACAGAAACGAAAGCGTTACTGAAACAGTACTCGGCAGTCTTAACGGACATACCTGGTCGGACACATCTCATAGAGTTTGATATGAAGCTGACAAACGAGATACCTGTGCGAACTAGAGTGTACCCGATCCCGTATTCGAAAGCAAACATGTTACGCGGAGAAATAGACAAGCTACGTCAAGCTGGGATTATTAGCGAGTCTACATCTCAGTATAGCTTAAGCGCCGTACTGTTACAGAAACCTAATAAGGAAGTTCGGCTGTGTATTGACTATCGTCTACTTAATACAGTCACTGAATTCCAGCCTGAACGACTCCAAAACGCCTCCGAACTGTTCTCCAAACTTAGCAAGGCTAAAATTTTCTCCAAAATTGACCTGAGTAAAGGTTATTACCAAATACCAGTCAAGGAGAAAATTAAACCGCTGTTAGCCTTTAGCACCAGTGAAGGACATTATTCTTTCAATGTTTTGCCTTTTGGGTTGCACAACGCACCAGGAGTCTTCACCAGGATGATGAGAAAGCTTTTACAACCCTAGCAAAGTCCAAACAAACACAATTTCATGGACGGTATACTTGTTGCAATGGAGAACTGCGAAGAACATATTGCTACGGTTGCTATGCTCCTCGGGAGACTAAAGGAAGCTGGCTTGACCGGCCGACCTAGCAAATGTTTAATCGGCTTTGAAAAGCTTGACTTCCTAAGGCATACCATTTCTCAAGGTTGTATGTGGCCAGTTGCCAAAACCATCGAGAAGATACGTTCAGCAAAGAGGCCAAAAACAAAGAGAGACACACGTTCTTTCCTCTCACTTTGTGCGTATTACCAAAAGTTTATCAAAAACTTCAATTGCCTTACAGCGCCTCTCACTGACCTCACAAGAAAGAGAAAACCCGATAAGGTTGTTTGGACCGCAGAGTGTGAAAGCGCTTACGTCACTCTGAAGGAACAGCTGTCCAAATATCCCATTCTAAGGCTACCGGACCTTAAGAAACCTTTCGTTTTGCGCGTAGACGCCAGCGGACAGGGAATCGGATCAACACTGCTTCAGGCAGAGGACCAACATCCTATCACGTTGTTTCCAGTTGCCTGCGGCTGCCGCAAACTGAATACAGCAGAAAGGAATTATTCGACCGTGGAGAGAGAATGTTTGGCACTCGTGAACGGAATCAGGAGACACCACGAATATTTATATGGAGTTTCATTCACGGTACAAACTCACCATGCTCCATTGGCATTCCTAGGAGCCAAAAAGGATTTTAACGCAAAGATTATGCGTTGGGCTCTATTGTTAAGCGTGTACTCGTCCAAAGTACAATACATACAAGGGAAGGAGAATGTTGGAGCAGATTTTAAGAGTCGAAATTGGAGCATGGAGGAGGAGGATGATGCAATTGAGGATAGCAATCACTCGATACCTACGGATGACAGTAGTTATATTTCCATAAATGAGATATGAAAAGGTTTCACATCTTCAAGAGTATCTGACAGCCCTGAAATCCCGTTAGCATTCTATGATTTGCAAGAAAAGTCAAACATCTTCTGCCTCCGTTTACTCATTTAAATCCACGCCTCTTTTCCTTGAGACGTAAACATACGGAAAGTTTACCAACTTCCGCGACCTGCCAGTTATAACAGGGGGCGAAGTTGGTTTGTTTACCTGAGTTTCTCACGCGAGCTGATCTGTCAGTCATCAGAGATCAGACAGACGCACGTGGGATAACACCCGACTTTTTGAAGTAGTCGCCCGGACAAAAATATTTTCCCGAAAGACCCTTTAAAGTTCGTACGGGGGAGGTAAACCTTTGATCTTCAGAAGCGGGCTAAATCTACGTGATCCCGTTACACGGTTTAAGTCTCTGTTGTCGATTAACAACGCCGACAGAGCCACCATAAAAACCTTTTATCTGGGAAACGTAGTCTCCTGATTACTGTTTTCAAGTCTGTGTGTCTTGTTGTCACATAGTTGTGTGTGTCTGCGTGTAGTTAAATTTATATTTACATATAAATATATAAATATATAAATATAAAAATATATCAATATAAATATATATAAAAATATATAAATATAAATATAAATATAAATATAAATATAAATATAAATATAAATATATATATATATACGAGGCGTGTTCAAATGAAACCCGACCGTGCTGCGCCAAGTGGACATTCGTAGGTGGAGCATGATGACGTCACATCTGACGTAATAAACACATACGAATGTACACGTGTGTAAGTATTCGTTCTCCTAGTATTCATTGGTTGTGCTGCAGGCCGTTAAAATAATGGCCGGTGTGATAAGGAATCCGTCCAAGGTCGATCACCATAAGAAAGAACGCATGGCGTGGAGTTTGAACCACCTGCTGCGTTACGAAGAGGAGGGTGATGCATTTCTGTTGCGCATAGTGGCAGGCAATGAGTCGTGGTGCCCCTACTTTGAGCCGTACAGCAAATCAGCGAGCATGCAATGGAAACATTCCGGATCACCAAAACCCAAAAAATTCAAGTCACAGATTTTCGCCGGTACGGTTATGCTGACCGCATTTTTTTATCATGAAGGGATTTTATTGGTAGACTTTGGAGCCGCGCTGGTGTAATGGCTTCGGCGTTGTACTGGCGACCAGGTGTTCATGGTTCAAACCCGGGCGTCGGCGTTTGAAGAAATGTTTACGGCCGGAAATTTGACTGAATAGCCTGAACGGCTCCTGTGATAAACCCTCTGTGGATGGGAAGGAGCGAAGCTCCTGACCGGGTTGGAAGGAAAGTCCTCAGGTTCCCCAGCCTCGCAATGACATGTCATTGGGCCGAAGGGGCTGAAAGCCCAAGTGCCGCTGGTTAAGGAAAAAAAAAATTGGTAGACTTTAAAGAGCCTGGCGTGAACATCAAAGCCATACGCTACAAAGACACACTAGACAACCTGCATACAGCCATCAAGAATAAACCACCCGGCATGCTTTCGCGTGGTGTGTTTCTGTTGCACGACAATGCTCGTCCACATGTTGTGAACACTGTGCAGGAAGCGTTAGCAAGGAAAAGGTGGGAAGTTCTGCCACACCAAGCCTACAGCCCCGATCTGTCACCATGTGACTTTAATTTGTTCGGACCCTTAAAAAAATCTCTAAAGGGACAACGATTCGACTCCGATGCAGACGTCAGGGCCTCGGTGACCAAATGGTTCAATAAGCAACCAAAGTCGTTTTTCTCGGACGGCATCCGCCGTCTACCCAGGCAGTTGGATGCGTGTCTGAATGCCTATGGTGACTATTTCTAAAGAACCCCAGTGAGTACTTGCTTCATAACAATTGCTGTATTTAATTCTACTACTACTGCTGATGTACCTTACATATATTTGTTATAAAGCCACTGGGACGGGTTTCATTTGAACACACCTCGTATATATATATAGGGAGGTATAAGATTGTCTTGTACTAAAAGATAGTCGTATAGATAGGCTGGACTAGAGAAACTTCTCATTCCAGAGACAGATCTTCTCCTTAAACTATTTACTCGTGAAATCTATTCTCACACCTTTATTTCTCACTTACTTATCATCATCTACTCTACTCAGGCGGGACCATAAATAACTTTTAAACCTATCTAAATTTACGACATAGTTATATCTACATCTGAAGAGCCATTAAGAACAATAATTATAACAGGAATTTCGCTGAATTAAATCAGCAGGGGTTGAACAAGCTAAAGCATACAATATACATCTTCACAAAAGGCGGTGAGTCAGATAGTTAACGTGCTCAGACGCATTCAGCAATCTTCTTGACTTCTGAAGTATCGTGTGATTACTCCCTCGAGGTAGAAGTATCATTATCCTTCTATCTACAACTCTGCCAAGAGTAATCTAGTGCGAAGGTAAACACATTTGAAGACCCACATTAGATACTCTAGGTTTTGGGCCACTTTTGGACCACTACTGCAGAGCAAGGGGAGGCAACCCGTGACAAACATCAGCATCAATATATTGGCGTTCTACAGTCTGAACTCAAAGGGTAGAGATGCTTTCAATAAGATATGTATGGGATTTAGGAAAGACATACATTTTAATAAGACGGGAAAAAAAGCTAGATGACTCTGAAGGCACAGAAAAATACAGTATTCCTTTTTGTTACTATTTGCTGAGGACTGTTTCGCGATGTGAAGTAGCTTGGATATTTTGTTTATTTTGGTATCGAAGTTTTTGCACCGCGGAACACCCGCTCAACCAAGAGTACATGATCACAGACCATTGTTGACGAAGATTGTTGATATTATAATACAAATGAGAAGGACTCATATTAGTGTTTATAAACAGTCACGACATGACGGCTCACGAAGTCTCGGGTTAACGACTGTTCACAACGATCGTGTTTCTTTTTTGACGACGTTGGTAGTTTGTTCTACCAGTCAGTGTCATATTCGCTTTTGAGCGAACCTGAGGCGTTCTGCCCTCTGGAGGTGTGTGTGTGTGGCCCATGCTATTCTATTCATGTACACTATCCCAGAACATCGTCATTGATGATGAGGTGAACACCAGGATCTCCAAAGGCAGCAGCACATTTGGCAGACTATACACCAACGTTTGGCATCGAAGTGGCATTAGTCTACAGACAAAGCTGAAGGTATACAGAGCTGCGGTGCTTCCAGTGCTGCTTTATGCATGTGAAACATGGACTGTATACAGGCGCCACGTAAAAAAGCTCAACCACTTCCATACAGTCTGTCTCAGGAAGATAATGAACATCAAATGGCAAGACAAGATCCCGGATACCGCCGTTCTTGACAGAGCTGGTATCCCTAGTATTGATACTATTCTGATGCAGTCACAGATTCGCTGGGCAGGTCATGTAGTCCGCATGCCAGACCATCGACTGCCAAAGATACTCTTTTATGGTGAGATGCAGAAGGGTAGACGCTCCCATGGTGGCCAGAAAAAGCGCTTCAAAGACACGCTTAAGGCTTCATTAAAAACCTTTGACATAAACCCAGACACATGGGAAGCTGCTGCGCAAGACCGAACTGCCTGGCGCACATCTCTTCGTAAAGGTGCAGCAGCATGCGAATCTTCCAGAAGAGCAGCAGCGGAACAGCGGAGACAAGCTAGAAAAGATCGTGAAATAAAACCTTCACATGAAGCAAACATTCCCTGTCCACACTGTCCGAGATCCTTCCAGGCCCGCATCGGGCTCATCAGTCACCTTCGTACTCATAGACTATCCTAACATCCTAATAATTGGATGAACAGAGTGGTCTTCATCACCTGTGATGGACGAACAACATTCATGTAAGGGGAATAATTATTGATTACGTATATCTCACCTTGAGAATTCTATTAGAGTTTGATAGATACATCTTAGCTCAATGTAGGAGCTGTGTACCTCACCCAGTGATGGCTGATTGCAGCATGTACGTTCGTTAGAGAACAGTTATATATATATGACAGTCCTATTAACTACGAGAGCGTATTCGCCCGGGAACTGAGGCTCAAGTAGCCACTTCGTTATTTACAAGTCAACAAATAACATGCATGTGCTATCCGCACACATTCAGTACACATCTTCCTAGAAATCACCAGCAGGATTGCTGGAGTGCCAAGCGTTCATATTGGCTAAAATCGACGTTTACTGTAAACTGTCTTAGAACTGTAACGTGTCGTGTAATGGAATATCTTGTATTACGTAAATAAATTGTAGAAGTCGTCTATGCCAGGCGTCCGATATTATTTTATCCAAGTGTGGTGTTCCAGATGTGTTGTGCGGTCTGTAGTATTGTGGGCATTGCCTAGATTCACAGAACACATCCTAACACACCATCAAGTCAAGAGAAGCCATCACCAAACAACAAAAAATCATACAGACCACTCACTAACACAACACGGCAAGATTCACACCACCTTCTCAACATTAACATTTAGTAAAGAACACCGCAACATTGTTGGAGATACTCTATTCCATTAAACTTTGTTCTCAACGCTATTATTTTCCCATTTACTATCTTATAGTTGTCATTATATTCTCATAGATCGGTCTTTCGTTTATTATTCAGTAAAAAAAAAATGAAGACCCCATATTTGTTAGTTGCCGTATCTGATGTAATGCTAATGGGGCTAGCAAATAATCATGCAAAAACACTGTTACATAAACTACGTATGGAGCGAATGACATTGACAAGAACAAGAAAAATCTCCAGAAAGAAATAAGATATGAATACATGTAGCACTTTCTGCTCTTTATGCAAGTTTAAATCCTTGCTTCTATTTTCAATTTAAAAACAATATTATCCACCATGATTTCGTTCATTAAATTAATCATATCTGCGTAAAGGTGGTGTAGTGGATTTTGATGGTATTGTATGGTTGATGTCACCTAGTGTGATGTATGAGGTCAGCTGTGAAGGCTCCTGAGATAAATGTAGATGTGAATTACAGAAGGCCCTTCTTGCTACCACTTACGACCTCACACATATCTTTTTTTTTACTGATGAATGTGGCTACGTTAAAAATCTAGGGTACTGATATGTAATGTGTTGTGGTAAATTCCACACACACACACAGATATTTAAGAAGTCTAATAATATTAATAAAATTTATAACACACTGAACTAACTCAGGCTATTTTAGTTTTTAAAGTTAAATCTTTTGATAAATTTATTTTGTTCTGAACCAAATGTTTAGTTGGTCAGAACATAAGAAATATTATGGAGTCATAAATGGAATGCAAAATCATATGACATAATAAAATGGAAAATGTGTACTTAATTATTTCAAATGACTGGTTAATAATAATTATATTAAGATAGTCACAGGAGAACTTATTACTAGATATGCTGTTGGGATGGTGTAATCACTCCCAGTCTATGACTGCCAAACATTGTCCGTTGACTTAAGGAATAAATATATATAGTTTAATTTCCCCAATGTCATGGCTTTAATTTATGGTGAATTAGGGATAATTTAGTTGAAAATGTCGTTGGTGAAAGTCCAGCAGGCCAGATATAACTTATCTCGCCTGCGTCGATCCTGTACAAAAGTCTTGTGGCCCCACCTCTCCGTGCTGGGGGCAATATACGGCTGCTCTGACACAATGATAGACTGCTCTGGTCCACACTTGTATATATTACTACAGCATTTGACACCGCTTTGGTGCCAAATAGAAACTCACAGTTCTGAAACAAAAGTATTGGTCATGTGTCAGAACTCTACTTCCTGAACCACTTCTGCACACAACACTACACAACAACAACACCACATAGACTGGGTCAGATCTCTCTGACCACACAGCACATCTTACCAAGTTGGTTTCACATAGTATCAGTTCCCCAAGACTACATTGCATCTGAGATATGTTCAATAGCTTCCTGCTATTAAATAAGATAGGTGATATGTTCCACTGATCTCAACACTAGATCCTTTTTTCATAGTTTCATTTAGGCGTGCCTATATATTTTCTTTGTATGTATGTCTCTAGACCCTGATCTAGGGCTGGGGATCTAGAGCGAACACTTACTTGTCGTAATCATTTTTATAATATGGCAGTATCAATCACTCGAATTATTAAAATATACAGAATAAATATTGTTCATTCTTACCAGAATTCAGAATTGAGAACACAGTTACATTTGCTAGCAAAACTCAGCTGAGCTGCTGGCCGTATGATGGCGTCCCACTATATAGTTATATTCTTATGGAATCAACACCACCATGGATTCAAACTGCGTCTCTGAACAGACTTATGTCGAATGGCAAACTTTCACCTCTCTATCCCGCTACTATAAAATGCGTTGACCAATCGCCGACTTCCCCCCTTGCTTTCAAATCTTCAACCAAAAGTCACTTCAGTCAAATCTCAGTCAAGTATGTATTACGGTCTGTTAGTCCGTCTGTCTCTACTTGTTTTTTCATAAAAACACACTTGGTTTTACATGCATTTCCTACACGAATCTGCTGCCTAAGTTATTTTTAGCTACAATTCTCCACCACATTCCCTCTCTTTAATTACAGCTCGATTTTTACGTTTGCAGACTCAAGGCCAAGATTTTGGTAACTTTTAGTGACATGGGTTAACAGTGCAGTCGCTTGTATGATATGAACAATACAGTCTTTTGTCAATATCTTCCTTATTATCTATCCGTCTGTATAATTGAAAGCATATTATTTCTCTGCTCAAGATGGGCTATCAAACTAGCTAGGTTTTATTTTCATAACTCTATTATTAAGAAAAAACATATTTTTTCTCAAGTTTAATTTTTGAAATTTGTTCGAGAACCTTCCCTCATGTGTTTTGCCGCGGCATTCAAATAAAGACCAAGTATCGAAACACGTCCAAGAAATGACTGTCTCGATCAAGAGCTAATGTCCGTTTCTTGTCCATTTCCTTACTTTATGTCAACTAGGGACGTGAATTTTTTTCCTTTCACCCCCACTTGCGTCTTTTTGCCGTTCGAACTTCAAACACGTGTTCAGTCATATTTTTCCTTTTTTGTGTCCTCCGTTCTCTCCCGTCTACAAAGGGTAAACGTTTCGTCTGCACTTCTAACTCGTTAGTTTTAAATGGCGGTGGGAAAGGCTGGCATGGGCGAGCATGTCTCCTAGTATCTTACGCATTATTTTTAACCCTACATTTCATCGTTAATTTTGGAGATATTTTAACGTTGTATCATGGTGACATCATCACACATGTCCCCACCTGAGAACATGCACTACGGCAAGTTCCAAAACCAGTGATACACATAGATAAAATCTCTCCTCACGCCTGCCACTACTCTAATTTTGATCACAGGGGTGCCGACTGAGGAAATCTGCACCGACATTCAATGACCCTGGGATATATTGGATAATAAACTGATAAGGTTGCAACAATAAAGACCACCTCAACAATCTTGCGTTTTCATGCTTAGCCTGAGATAAGAATACGAGGGGCTGATGATCCGTCTGGACCACAAAAGTCCTACCATACAGATAGATTTGAAACTTCTTTATTGCCCAGATTAACGCTAAACATTCCTTTTCGCTTGTGGAATATCCTTGTTCCGCTTTATTCAATTTGCGGCTTGCATAAGCGACTGGGTTCAGTTCCCCATCGGGTGAAGATGACCTCTGCAACAAGGCCGCCCCGAGGCCTACATTACTTGCATCTGTTCTCACCACAAAGTCCTGTGTCAAATCAGGCAATTTGAGAATAGGCTTGCTAGTGAGTTTTTCCTTTAATTCTTGGAAAGCTAATTCACATTGCGCAGTCCAAATAATTTTATCTGGAAGTCCCTTGCGAGTCAGATCAGTCAGAGGAGCACAAATAGAGTTAAAATTTTTGATATATTTTTGATAAAATCCGCATAACGACACGAATGATCGCACGTCCTTTTTTGTTTGTGGTCTAGGTGCTCTCTGCAGTTTTTCCAAGTTCTTGGGATCAGGGGTCATGTTACCCTGATATACAGTGTGTCCCAAGAATTCCAACTCTTTGCATCCAATACAACATTTTGTTGGCCTAGCAGTTAAGTTCGCCTCCCTAAGCCTATCAAATAACATTTTTAGAGCGTCAATGTGTTCTTCAAATGTCTCTGTGGCGACGAGAATATCATCCATGAAATTCGTGATACATGGGTTATTCAGGGGATCCAACAATTTGCGCATCATCCTTGAAAATACACTCGGAGCATTTTTCAGTCCGAATGGTAGCATGTTGAATTCATAATGTCCTTCCGATGTGCTAAACGCTAAATAAGGTCTCACTTCAGGCTTCACTGGAATCTGGTAATAGCCTTTACTAAGATCCACCTTTGAAAAGTATTTTGCCTTGTTTAATCTGGCAAATAACTGTTTTGTGTCTGGTAATGGATCCACTTGTCCTTCTGTGACAGCATTCAGTTTCCTGTAATCTATGCACAGTCTGTGTTCCCCAGACGGTTTTCTCAACAAAACGACACTGGAGCTAAAAGATGATTCACTGTGTGAAATAATCCCCTCCTTCAACAAATAATCTATTTCTTCCTTCAATGCCTTCTCCTTCGCGAACGGAATAGAATAGGCTCTCATACAGATTGGGTTTGAGTCTACCAGTTTCATGTCATACTGTAGCAAATTTGTATGGCCTGGTTTATCTGTTAATACATCTGTATGTTCCTCCAGAACCTGTTGAACTCTCTCCCTCTGATTTTTAGTCAGGTGCTTACTGACTTTTACCTGTGCCGCTGTTTCACAAGGATGTAATGGGTATTCATGTGAGGTGAGTGGTTCCTTTTGCATTTGAGTTGCGATAGCCAAGGTCAGTAAGGGGGTGCTTTCCTGGAGTGGTCTGTCCAGATACTTCTTTAAAAGGTTTACATGATAAACTTTCTCCTTCCCCTTTTTGTCAATTTTATAGTTTGTTCTAGACACCTTCTCTAGAACCGTATATGGACCTTGCCATCCAATTTGTAATTTATTCTGGCTGCCGGGTAGTAGAAGAAGCACCTTCTCTCCCACAGCTAGTTCTCTGTCCTTTGCCTTCCTATTAAAATATGCTGCATGTTTCTTCCTGGCTTGTCTCAAATTATCATTTGCCAGTTTCCATCCAGCTTTCAGACGAGTGGTCAGTTCGTTCACGTATTGATAAGATGAGGTAACAGTCTCTTCTGCCTTCTCATCTGTCCAGGTCCTTAATAGTGCTACATCTGGACCTTTAATTTATCATACTTATTTTTCATGGAACCCGTCGGGTCCCTTCCATTAGAAGCTTTATAATGAGGACTTTTCTTCCTAGAATCATCACTCACAAATCGACCACTACCAATTTTTTTCTTGGGTTTGTCTCCCCACTTTAGATTGCTTATGAGAGATCTTCGCTCTCTTTTAGTTTCATCCAGTTTATATAACTCTGACCGAGGGATTGTCAGTTTATTCTGGGGTAAATTTCTTCTTTGTACTCGTCGCATAGTGGCCATGTTAATCCATTCAAGTGAAGACTGGGTGTGAAAAGGGGGCTCCCATTCCACTTTGTCTACCTGAGTATAATTAGTTTTCCTTTCAGGCCTAAAGTTGCCCCGTGGCGTTTCTAGGTCCTGCACATATTTTCCCTTTGTGGGTGTTCCCTCATGAAATACGCCACATGCTTCTACAAAGTTTTCAATATCGACATTTACGTCGGGCCAATAGTATTTTCGAGCAACTTTTTGGCAGATGGTACCGACTTTCTCATGGTCACCATCTTTTCCAACATGTAAGCTCCTTATTAAATTTGCCCTATATACCTTGGGAAGAACCAACTGTCCGTGACCAGTGGATCTAGTTCCTGTCTTCCTATATAGCAATCTGTCCTTCATAAAATATTCCCCCTTGCTTGGAGGAGTGTGGCATTTGGGCAATTTTTTAAAACATGGCTTGAGTGTCCTATCCTCAGCCTGCGCCTTCCTCATCTCCTCTGGATGAGCATTTATAGGTTCACCTTCTTCCTCCTTTTTCTGTGACCTGGTCTGCACTGTCGCCATGATCACAGGTCTCTCGGGATTCCCCAAGAAGACGTATCTACACCCCAATATCAGAGGGTAGATTGGTTCATCTACCACTGCTGCTCTGATTTCTCCTTCCACATAGCGAGTTTTCACCGTTATCCTTGCGATGGGAAGTGTCATGAGTGGTATGTCCTTAGTCGCCCCTTGTATTTCCACTGTTTCTGTGGTATACTGACTTGGGTCCACTAGGCTAGACTTCACAACTGAATCATAATCCAAACCTGTATCATAAAGGCACCTTATGGTGACCCCATTACAAATAACATCCTCACAAACTGGGGGGTGATAAGGTTCCTGCTGTCCATTAGGATTAACCTTTAATCTTTGAGTCCCCGACTTCATTGCAGCAATGTTTGAAGGTTTCCTTCTACAAAATTCGGTGTTATGGTTATCTTTCTTGCACCATTTGCACCATCTTTTTCCTTGGTTAAACGGTTTTCTTTCATTGTATTTTTGGTCATTGAACTGTGAGTTTCTGTCTCGATAGTCATTTCTTGGCCGTTCAAAGTTTGTCCTGCCTTTATTACCCTGTTCTCTATTTTCAAATTTATTAAATGGCTGTGGAGCTTTAAAAGTTTCTATGTGCTTCTTTTTAGTGCCACTTACCTCTGCCTGGGCTGCCTGATACCTCTCAGCGACATTTAAAATCTCCCCCAACTTCTCTGCACCTTGTTCCATGAGAAATTTTCTCATGTCTGGAGCCATGGACTCTCTCAATTGCTCTATCATGATCATCTCTTTAAGATCTTGGGTCTTCCCCAGAGCAGTCCATTTCTCCAAATAGGTTTCCAGTCTGGCAGAGAATTGGTGGTATGTCTCCCCAGACAACAGTTTGGCATTTCTAAATTTCTTACGATAAAATTCACCATTTTTTTCGTACCTCAATAACAAAGCCTGCTTTAACATGTCATAATTGTCTTGGTCTTCTCTGTTCATTTTTGCGAAGACTTCATAAGAAGTACCTCTCAGTCCCTGTGATAACTTTAAACTCCACCTCTCTCTCTCTAACCCATATGTAGTAGCTAATAATTCAAAACGACTGAGGTACCCCTCGATGTCATCGTCTTTTTCAACAAAATGGTCTAAATGAAACCCCATAGCTGAGTTTGAGGCACCCTGACTAGCTGCAGCATCTGAGGCAAAAGGGCTGGCACCATTTTCAGGAGCCTGGCCTTGTAACTCCAGCTCCCTTAGTCGTAATTCGTGCTCCCTTTGCAACCTTCTATCTTCTGCCTCCCTTTCGGCATCTTTTTCTTCTTTCTCTGCCTCTTTTTTTATCTTCTGCTTCCCTTTGCTGTCGTTTTTCTTCTGCCTCAATCAGCCTCTTAGCCTCTTAGTCTCAGCCTCAATTTGTAACCTCTTCTCTTCAGCCAACCTTTCAGATTCTAATTTTCTTTTGGCCTCTTTTTCTAATCTTCTTTCTTCCCTTTCAATATACTTGTCACATTCAGCAGTTACATACTGAATTAAAACCTGACCATCCATTCCCATATCCTTCGCCGTTAGCACAGCAGCTGATCTGAACTTTGCTAGCTCAGCCATCACACAAAATAACAATGATCAGGGTAAAAATCCAACCAATAAATAACTAAAGTAATTCTAATTACTATAGACTAAGGTAATTCTAATTAGCCAGTTAACTAATTAATTACCACTGGCTGTGAAGATTCACCAACTTTTATTTTCACTTTCAATTTTAAGGGACACTTTTAATTTTTACAATTTGTTCCCCTGATTTAATTCTCCCACCAGGAGATCCTAATATTACTGATAAGCTAATTATCCCTGGACAAGACCCCAATATATGTAGTGGATTTTGATGGTATTGTATGGTTGATGTCACCTAGTGTGATGTATGAGGTCAGCTGTGAAGGCTCCTGAGATAAATGTAGATGTGAATTACAGAAGGCCCTTCTTACTACCACTTACGACCTCACACATATCTTTTTTACTAATGAATGTGGCTACGTTAAAAATCTAGGGTACTGATATGTAATGTGTTGTGGTAAATTACACACACACACACACAGATATTTAAGAAGTCTAATAATATTAATAAAATTTATAACACACTGAACTAACTCAGGCTGTTTTAGTTTTTAAAGTTAAATCTTTTGATAAATTTATTTTGTTCTGAACCAAATGTTTAGTTGGTCAGAACATAAGAAATATTATGGAGTCATAAATGGAATGCAAAATCATATGACATAATAAAATGGAAAATGTGTACTTAATTATTTCAAATGACTGGTTAATAATAATTATATTAAGATAGTCACAGGAGAACTTATTACTAGATATGCTGTTGGGATGGTGTAATCACTCCCAGTCTATGACTGCCAAACATTGTCCGTTGACTTAAGGAATAAATATATATAGTTTAATTTCCCCAATGTCATGGCTTTATTTAATGGTGAATTAGGGATAATTTAGTTGAAAATGTCGTTGGTGAAAGTCCAGCAGGCCAGATATAACTTATCTCGCCTGCGTCGATCCTGTACAAAAGTCTTGTGGCCCCACCTCTCCGTGCTGGGGGCAATATACGGCTGCTCTGACACAATGATAGACTGCTCTGGTCCACACTTGTATATATTACTACAGCATTTGACACCGCTTTGGTGCCAAATAGAAACTCACAGTTCTGAAACAAAAGTATTGGTCATGTGTCAGAACTCTACTTCCTGAACCACTTCTGCACACAACACTACACAACAACAACACCACATAGACTGGGTCAGATCTCTCTGACCACACAGCACATCTTACCAAGTTGGTTTCACATAGTATCAGTTCCCCAAGACTACATTACATCTGAGATATGTTCAATAGCTTCCTGCTATTAAATAAGATAGGTGATATGTTCCACTGATCTCAACACTAGATCCTTTTTCATAGTTTCATTTAGGCGTGCCTATATATTTTCTTTGTATGTATGTCTCTAGACCCTGATCTAGGGCTGGGGATCTAGAGCGAACACTTACTTGTCGTAATCATTTTTATGATATGGCAGTATCAATCACTCGAATTATTAAAATATACAGAATAAATATTGTTCATTCTTACCAGAATTCAGAATTGAGAACACAGTTAAATTTGCTAGCAAAACTCAGCTGAGCTGCTGGCCGTATGATGGCGTCCCACTATATAGTTATATTCTTATGGAATCAACACCACCATGGATTCAAACTGCGTCTCTGAACAGACTTATGTCGAATGGCAAACTTTCACCTCTCTATCCCGCTACTATAAAATGCGTTGACCAATCGCCGACTTCCCCCCTAACTTTCAAATTACAACCAAAAGTCACTTCAGTCAAATCTCAGTCAAGTATGTATTACGGTCTGTTAGTCCGTCTGTCTCTACTTGTTTTTTCATAAAAACACACTTGGTTTTACATGCATTTCCTACACGAATCTGCTGCCTAAGTTATTTTTAGCTACAATTCTCCACCACATTCCCTCTCTTTAATTACAGCTCGATTTTTACGTTTGCAGACTCAAGGCCAAGATTTTGGTAACTTTTAGTGACATGGGTTAACAGTGCAGTCGCTTGTATGATATGAACAATACAGTCTTTTGTCAATATCTTCTTTATTATCTATCCGTCTGTATAAATGAAAGCATATTATTTCTCTGCTCAAGATGGGCTATCAAACTAGCTAGGTTTTATTTTCATAACTCTATTATTAAGAAAAAACATATTTTTTCTCAAGTTTAATTTTTGAAATTTGTTCGAGAACCTTCCCTCATGTGTTTTGCCGCGGCATTCAAATAAAGACCAAGTATCGAAAAACGTCCAAGAAATGACTGTCTCGATCAAGAGCTAATGTCCTTTTCTTGTCCATTTCCTTACTTTATGTCAACTAGGGACGTGAATTTTTTTCCTTTCACCCCCACTTGCGTCTTTTTGCCGTTCGAACTTCAAACACGTGTTCAGTCATATTTTTCCTTTTTTGTGTCCTCCGTTCTCTCCCGTCTACAAAGGGTAAACGTTTCGTCTGCACTTCTAACTCGTTAGTTTTAAATGGCGGTGGGAAAGGCTGGCATGGGCGAGCATGTCTCCTAGTATCTTACGCATTATTTTTAACCCTACATTTCATCGTTAATTTTGGAGATATTTTAACGTTGTATCATGGTGACATCATCACACATGTCCCCACCTGAGAACATGCACTACGGCAAGTTCCAAAACCAGTGATACACATAGATAAAATCTCTCCTCACGCCTGCCACTACTCTAATTTTGATCACAGGGGTGCCGACTGAGGAAATCTGCACCGACATTCAATGACCCTGGGATATATTGGATAATAAACTGATAAGGTTGCAGTAATAAAGACCACCTCAACAATCTTGCGTTTTCATGCTTAGCCTGAGATAAGAATACGAGGGGCTGATGATCCGTCTGGACCACAAAAGTCCTACCATACAGATAGATTTGAAACTTCTTTATTGCCCAGATTAACGCTAAACATTCCTTTTCGCTTGTGGAATATCCTTGTTCCGCTTTATTCAATTTGCGGCTTGCATAAGCGACTGGGTTCAGTTCCCCATCGGGTGAAGATGACCTCTGCAACAAGGCCGCCCCGAGGCCTACATTACTTGCATCTGTTCTCACCACAAAGTCCTGTGTCAAATCAGGCAATTTGAGAATAGGCTTGCTAGTGAGTTTTTCCTTTAATTCTTGGAAAGCTAATTCACATTGCGCAGTCCAAATAATTTTATCTGGAAGTCCCTTGCGAGTCAGATCAGTCAGAGGAGCACAAATAGAGTTAAAATTTTTGATATATTTTTGATAAAATCCGCATAACGACACGAATGATCGCACGTCCTTTTTTGTTTGTGGTCTAGGTGCTCTCTGCAGTTTTTCCAAGTTCTTGGGATCAGGGGTCATGTTACCCTGATATACAGTGTGTCCCAAGAATTCCAACTCTTTGCATCCAATACAACATTTTGTTGGCCTAGCAGTTAAGTTCGCCTCCCTAAGCCTATCAAATAACATTTTTAGAGCGTCAATGTGTTCTTCAAATGTCTCTGTGGCGACGAGAATATCATCCATGAAATTCGTGATACATGGGTTATTCAGGGGATCCAACAATTTGCGCATCATCCTTGAAAATACACTCGGAGCATTTTTCAGTCCGAATGGTAGCATGTTGAATTCATAATGTCCTTCCGATGTGCTAAACGCTAAATAAGGTCTCACTTCAGGCTTCACTGGAATCTGGTAATAGCCTTTACTAAGATCCACCTTTGAAAAGTATTTTGCCTTGTTTAATCTGGCAAATAACTGTTTTGTGTCTGGTAATGGATCCACTTGTCCTTCTGTGACAGCATTCAGTTTCCTGTAATCTATGCACAGTCTGTGTTCCCCAGACGGTTTTCTCAACAAAACGACACTGGAGCTAAAAGATGATTCACTGTGTGAAATAATCCCCTCCTTCAACAAATAATCTATTTCTTCCTTCAATGCCTTCTCCTTCGCGAACGGAATAGAATAGGCTCTCATACAGATTGGGTTTGAGTCTACCAGTTTCATGTCATACTGTAGCAAATTTGTATGTCCTGGTTTATCTGTTAATACATCTGTATGTTCCTCCAGAACCTGTTGAACTCTCTCCCTCTGATTTTTAGTCAGGTGCTTACTGACTTTTACTTGTGCCGCTGTTTCACAAGGATGTAATGGGTATTCATGCGAGGTGAGTGGTTCCTTTTGCATTTGAGTTGCGATAGCCAAGGTCAGTAAGGGGGTGCTTTCCTGGAGTGGTCTGTCCAGATACTTCTTTAACAGGTTTACATGATAAACTTTCTCCTTCCCCTTTTTGTCAATTTTATAGTTTGTTCTAGACACCTTCTCTAGAACCGTATATGGACCTTGCCATCCAATTTGTAATTTATTCTGGCTGCCGGGTAGTAGAAGAAGCACCTTCTCTCCCACAGCTAGTTCTCTGTCCTTTGCCTTCCTATTAAAATATGCTGCATGTTTCTTCCTGGCTTGTCTCAAATTATCATTTGCCAGTTTCCATCCAGCTTTCAGACGAGTGGTCAGTTCGTTCACGTATTGATAAGATGAGGTAACAGTCTCTTCTGCCTTCTCATCTGTCCAGGTCCTTAATAAGCTACATCTGGACCTTTAATTTATCATACTTATTTTTCATGGATCCCATCGGGTCCCGTCCATTAGAAGCTTTATAATGAGGACTTTTCTTCCTAGAATCATCACTCACAAATCGACCACTACCAATTTTTTTCTTGGGTTTGTCTCCCCACTTTAGATTGCTTGTGAGAGATCTTCGCTCTCTTTTAGTTTCATCCAGTTTATATAACTCTGACCGAGGGATTGTCAGTTTATTCTGGGTTAAATTTCTTCTTTGTACTCGTCGCATAGTGGCCATGTTAATCCATTCAAGTGAAGACTGGGTGTGAAAAGGGGGCTCCCATTCCACTTTGTCTACCTGAGCATAATTAGTTTTCCTTCCAGGCCTAAATTTGCCCCGTGGCCTTTCTAGGTCCTGCACATTTTGTCCCTTTGTGGGTGTTCCCTCATGAAATACGCCACATGCTTCTACAAAGTTTTCAATATCGACATTTACGTCGGGCCAATAGTATTTTCGAGCAACTTTTTGGCAGATGGTACCGACTTTCTCATGGTCACCATCTTTTCCAACATGTAAGCTCCTTATTAAATTTGCCCTATATACCTTGGGAAGAACCAACTGTCCGTGACCAGTGGATCTAGTTCCTGTCTTCCTATATAGCAATCTGTCCTTCATAAAGTATCCCCCCTTGCCTCGAGGTGTGTGGCATTTGGGCAATTTTTTAAAACATGGCTTGAGTGTCCTATCCTCAGCCTGCGCCTTCCTCATCTCCTCTGGATGAGCATTTATAGGTTCACCTTCTTCCTCCTTTTTCTGTGACCTGGTCTGCACTGTCGCCATGATCACAGGTCTCTCGGGATTCCCCAAGAAGACGTATCTACACCCCAATATCAGAGGGTAGATTGGTTCATCTATCACTGCTGCTCTGATTTCTCCTTCCACATAGCGAGTTTTCACCGTTATCCTTGCGATGGGAAGTGTCATGAGTGGTATGTCCTTAGTCGCCCCTTGTATTTCCACTGTTTCTGTGGTATACTGACTTGGGTCCACTAGGCTAGACTTCACAACTGAATCATAATCCAAACCTGTATCATAAAGGCACCTTATGGTGACCCCATTACAAATAACATCCTCACAAACTGGGGGGTGATAAGGTTCCTGCTGTCCATTAGGATTAACCTTTAATCTTTGAGTCCCCGACTTCATTGCAGCAATGTTTGAAGGTTTCCTTCTACAAAATTCGGTGTTATGGTTATCTTTCTTGCACCATTTGCACCATCTTTTTCCTTGGTTAAACGGTTTTCTTTCATTGTATTTTTGGTCATTGAACTGTGAGTTTCTGTCTCGATAGTCATTTCTTGGCCGTTCAAAGTTTGTCCTGCCTTTATTACCCTGTTCTCTATTTTCAAATTTATTAAATGGCTGTGGAGCTTTAAAAGTTTCTATGTGCTTCTTTTTAGTGCCACTTACCTCTGCCTGGGCTGCCTGATACCTCTCAGCGACATTTAAAATCTCCCCCAACTTCTCTGCACCTTGTTCCATGAGAAATTTTCTCATGTCTGGAGCCATGGACTCTCTCAATTGCTCTATCATGATCATCTCTTTAAGATCTTGGGTCTTCCCCAGAGCAGTCCATTTCTCCAAATAGGTTTCCAGTCTGGCAGAGAATTGGTGGTATGTCTCCCCAGACAACAGTTTGGCATTTCTAAATTTCTTACGATAAAATTCACCATTTTTTTCGTACCTCAATAACAAAGCCTGCTTTAACATGTCATAATTGTCTTGGTCTTCTCTGTTCATTTTTGCGAAGACTTCATAAGAAGTACCTCTCAGTCCCTGTGATAACTTTAAACTCCACCTCTCTCTCTCTCTAACCCATATGTAGTAGCTAATAATTCAAAACGACTGAGGTACCCCTCGATGTCATCGTCTTTTTCAACAAAATGGTCTAAATGAAACCCCATAGCTGAGTTTGAGGCACCCTGACTAGCTGCAGCATCTGAGGCAAAAGGGCTGGCACCATTTTCAGGAGCCTGGCCTTGTAACTCCAGCTCCCTTAGTCGTAATTCGTGCTCCCTTTGCAACCTTCTATCTTCTGCTTCCCTTTGCTGTCGTTTTTCTTCTGCCTCCCTTTCTGCCTTTTTATCTTCTGCTTCCCTTTGCTGTCGTTTTTCTTCTTTGTCAGCCTCAATCTGCAGCCTCTTAGTCTCAGCCTCAATTTGTAACCTCTTCTCTTCAGCCAACCTTTCAGATTCTAATTTTCTTTCGGCCTCTTTTTCTAATCTTCTTTCTTCCCGTTCAATATACTTGTCACATTCAGCAGTTACATACTGAATTAAAACCTGACCATCCATTCCCATATCCTTCGCCGTTAGCACAGCAGCTGATCTGAACTTTGCTAGCTCAGCCATCACACAAAATAACAATGATCAGGGTAAAAATCCAACCAATAAATAACTAAAGTAATTCCAATTACTATAGACTAAGGTAATTCTAATTAGCCAGTTAACTAATTAATTACCACTGGCTGTGAAGATTCACCAACTTTTATTTTCACTTTCAATTTTAAGGGACACTTTTAATTTTTACAATTTGTTCCCCTGATTTAATTCTCCCACCAGGAGATCCTAATATTACTGATAAGCTAATTATCCCTGGACAAGACCCCAATATATGTAGTGGATTTTGATGGTATTGTATGGTTGATGTTACCTAGTGTGATGTATGAGGTCAGCTGTGAAGGCTCCTGAGATAAATGTAGATGTGAATTACAGAAGGCCCTTCTTACTACCACTTACGACCTCACACATATCTTTTTTACTAATGAATGTGGCTACGTTAAAAATCTAGGGTACTGATATGTAATGTGTTGTGGTAAATTACACACACACACACAGATATTTAAGAAGTCTAATAATATTAATAAAATTTATAACACACTGAACTAACTCAGGCTATTTTAGTTTTTACAGTTAAATCTTTTGATAAATTTATTTTGTTCTGAACCAAATGTTTAGTTGGCCAGAACATAAGAAATATTATGGAATCATAAATGGAATGCAAAATCATATGACATAATAAATGGAAAATGTGTACTTAATTATTTCAAATGACTGGTTAATAATAATTATATTAAGATAGTCACAGGAGAACTTATAACTAGATATGCTGTTGGGATGGTGTAATCACTCCCAGTCTATGACTGCCAAACATTGTTCGTTGACTTAAGGAATAAATATATATAGTTTAATTTCCCCAATGTCTTGGCTTTAATTACTGGTAAATTAGGGATAATTTAGTTGAAAATGTCGTTGGTGAAAGTCCAGCAGGCCAGATATAACTTATCTCGCCTGCGTCGATCCTGTACAAAAGTCTTGTGGCCCCACCTCTCCGTGCTGGGGCAATATACGGCTGCTCTGACACAATGATAGACTGCTCTGGTCCACACTTGTATATATTACTACAGCATTTGACACCGCTTTGGTGCCAAATAGAAACTCACAGTTCTGAAACAAAAGTATTGGTCATGTGTCAGAACTCTACTTCCTGAACCACTTCTGCACACAACACTACACAACAACAACACCACATAGACTGGGTCAGATCTCTCTGACCACACAGCACATCTTACCAAGTTGGTTTCACATAGTATCAGTTCCCCACGACTACATTGCATCTGATATAGGTTCAATAGCTTCCTGCTATTAAATAAGATAGGTGATATGTTCCACTGATCTCAACACTAGATCCTTTTTCATAGTTTCAATTAGGCGTGCCTATATGTTTTCTTTGTATGTATGTCTCTAGACCCTGATCTAGGGCTGGGGATCTAGAGCGAACACTTACTTGTCGTAATCATTTTTTTAATGATATGGCAGTATCAATCACTCGAATTATTAAAATGTATAGAATAAATATTGTTCATTCTTACCAGAATTCAGAATTGAGAACACAGTTAAATTTACTAGCAAAACTCAGCTGAGCTGCTGGCCGTATGATGGCGTCCCACTATATAGTTATATTCGTATGGAATCAACACCATCATGGATTCAAACTGCGTCTCTGAACAGACTTATGTCGAATGGCAAACTTTCACCTCTCTATCCCGCTACTATAAAATGCGTTGGCCAATCGCCGACTTCCCCCTTGCTTTCAAATCTTCAACCAAAAGTCACTTCAGTCAAATCTCAGTCAAGTATGTATTACGGTCTGTTAGTCCGTCTGTCTCTACTTGTTTTTTCATAAAAACACACTTGGTTTTACATGCATTTCCTACACGAATCTGCGGCCTAAGTTATTTTTAGCTACAATTCTCCACCACATTCCCTCTCTTTAATTACAGCTCGATTTTTGCGTTTGCAGACTCAAGGCCAAGATTTTGGTAACTTTTAGTGACATTGGGTTAACAGTGCATTCGCTTGTATGATATGAACAATACAGTCTTTTGTCAATATCTTCTTTATTATCTATCCGTCTGTATAAATGAAAGCATATTATTTCTCTGCTCAAGATGGGCTATCAAACTAGCTAGGTTTTATTTTCATAACTCTATTATTAAGAAAAAACATATTTTTTCTCAAGTTTAATTTTTGAAATTTGTTCGAGAACCTTCCCTCATGTGTTTTACCGCGGCATTCAAATAAAGACCAAGTATCGAAACACGCCTAAGAAATGACTGTCTCGATCAGGAGCTAATGTCCGTTTCTTGTCCATTTCCTTACTTTATGTCAACTAGGGGACGTGAATTTTTTTCCTTTCACCCCCACTTGCGTCTTTTTGCCGTTCGAACTTCAAACACGTGTTCAGTCATATTTTTCCTTTTTTGTGTCCTCCGTTCTCTCCCGTCTACAAAGGGTAAACGTTTCGTCTGCACTTCTAACTCGTTAGTTTTAAATGGCGGTGGGAAGGGCTGGCATGGGCGAGCATGTCTCCTAGTATCCTACGCATTATTTTTAACCCTACATTTCATCGTTAATTTTGGAGATATTTTAACGTTGTATCATGGTGACATCATCACAGTGGCGACCAACATAAGATTATGTACGGGGTTGGTAACCTTATCATGTAAAACACGGGACCGAGGATGCAGCAAAAGAGATGAATGGAGTCAGAGACTTATAGCTTGATTGCTTGCGTCAGGGTAAGCTAACCAGAGCTGACCAAGGACCCTACTCCACCTCCAAGTGGTAGTCCTGGAAATAGGCTGCATCACTGCAGTCTGGCTGAGAGAGTAGGGATCGAAGAGGGAAGGCAAACCCGGTCCCAAAAATTGCCGTGCTGAAGTCGGATGTGTCGGCCGAGAGGCGCAGATATCGCAGCTTTGCTGTAAACGGACACAACGCAACCAATGTCCTTTTCAGGACGAACGAGGAAGAAGAAGAAGTAAAACACAATGCTACAAAAAACTACCAATGCAAAAGCACACGAACGCTCATGACCATGCTTCCTGCAAGGGGACGTGCTACATGCCCCATAGGGAACACAAAGGAAATTGAACTGAAAACTAAACACAATATTGCTATAGCAATGAGGGAAAAAATGACAGCAAGAAACAATAAGAGAAGTTGTTATATAAAAGGACAGAGTATTAGCTAGAGAGAGAAACACAGAGACAGATAGAAAATGTCACTAGGATTATTGAGTATCTATAAAGTGCGTGCACAATTTTAAACTTTGATAACTTTAGATGTACAGATGACAGATGCACACTGTAAACAGCACATAAAAGCATAATTTATACATTTTTTATGTTAATGTTATCAATTTTACGTTCCTTTTTTCAGATCCTGTAACTGATTGATACCAGTGACAGCCAAAACGAGTAATGAGGATGTCCTGAGAGAGGCCAATGCACAAAGGAAATTTATTTCACTAGTTAAAAAGACGTAATCCCCTTCTTTTGGGCATGTTATGAGAAGAGAGAAGCTGGAAAATACCACAACAACAGGTATGAGTGAAGGGAACAGAGATAGGGGAAGACAAAGAGAGTAAATACTGGACAGTTTGACTTCTTGGCATGGAAGGAGGTCAACAACAGAATTGATAAATTGTACTGGAGACAGAAAGTTGTGTGGAGAAACATGATCTCCTACGCCACTGGCATAGTACTTGAAGAAGAAGAAGTAACGGTTTAAAAATGGAAACAGTAAAGGCGAAGGTTAACTGTATGTTTTTTATATGTCGTTTATAGTGTGCTTCTCTCGTGTATAAATCCAAAGTTATTAAAGTTGAAGGTTATAGACACCCTGTATATCATAATCACTTCCTGTTTTCTTTCCTGGTGGAGTAGACAGCCAACTCTACAGCTGGTTCCCTACCAAGAAGCATGCACCGTAGCTTTCCTGGTGGAGTAAACAGCCAACTCTACAGCTGGTTCCCTACCAAGAAGCATGCACCGTGTAGCTGTCATGTGGTCGTGCAGTAGTGGATTTTATAGCACTTTGTTTTACGTGATGAGGTTGTCCGCCTCATGTGCAATCTCCTCTATCGAAATGCTTGAGAGAACAGAAGTCCTAATCTCCAGTAGAGGGAATATAATTTATGGAAATGTTTTTTTTTTCAGAACCAGTAGTCCTAATGATGTCAAACTCCCTCTACTCTCTTGGGTAGTGAGATCAGATGCCTAGCATTCTCGGATAAGGGAGACAAAATATGTCCCGCGTGCATGTTGCGCACGTTCAAAATCCCACGGTAGTTGGAAATCGTAAAGTGTTCATAAGAACGCTGCCCTGGCAAAATTTAAAAATTGGAAATCTACCCACCACGAAAATATTTATAGAATGTGAGATTCCTTTATACACACATTGGGATTCTCGCCGGTGCTACGGAGTTCATGACCTGTGCTGAGATCCTCCTTGTATGATTTAAGGGAGGAGATCTTTTTATTTGCTTTCTTTATTCTCAAAATATTCCATCACTCCTCTATACGCATGTATTCTAAGTGTGTGCCGTATGGTCTTTGCTCCTTGTCTTGTTTCGATGTTCCTCTCTCTGTTGTTGGGGCAAGAGAGGGCGAGGAAGGCCAAGATACGCACGAAAAAGAGAACTGTAGACAAATTCTCCCGGTTGCGATGAAAGACCCACTCGTGTAACCTTGCCGAATCGTCATCATCATAATAATCATCACCATCATCATCCTCACCAGGGCCAGATTAAGAACTCCGGAGGCCCTAGGCTATAAAGATATTTTGGCGCCCATCTCCAATCTTCTAAAAAGTAAAGCTAAAAAAAAAAAAAAAAAAACTCATGGAGTTCAGATAAATGTTTTTATTAATATATAAAATGTTAAAAAAATAAGTGCTTGTTACAGCCCCTAGATTTTGTTAAATGTAGTGTGACTCTAAAAAGAAAATATAATTTTAAAAAGCGGGGGTGGAGGTAACTAATAAACTAACTGTTGTACAATTACTATTACCCTGAAGGCACGAGAGTACTATCGTGCACCTGCCGTTGCTGTAGAGTGCCTTATGATCCCTTGCTTTTTTCGCGGGGGCCCCTGTAAGCCTGGGGCTCTAGGCACGTGTCTAGTGGGCCTAAGGAGTAATCCGGCGCTGATCATCATCATCATTTCCATTTCCCTTATGGGGCATGGAGGATCACCCGCAGGAAGCCTTCCCCAAAAACTTTCATGTGCTTTTGTAGCAGTGGCTTCTATAGCAATATGATTTACAAGGGCATGTTGCCAGCCTCATCCCCAACCTCACGTTAATGGCCCCGCTACGACGATGCCTGAGGTAGCAGTAATAGTCACATTCTTTCTTTGTCTCATAGGAGACCTCAGGGAGCTCCACAGGGCTCTTCTTTCTATCCCTACATCCCCCCACCCAGCCTCTCACTTTCCACTCTCCCACTACTTTATGGGCCCGGTGGTCGAAGGGTTAAACAGTTTATTGCAGTAGTTTAAGTAAACCGTGCCAGAAAGGTCAATAAATAAATTATGTGGTGTATTTTATTACCGCAGAAAAAAACAATTGTGTTCGATCTTTCAGTGTCTCCTGCGGTTTTCCTCATTCACTGACTCACTGACTTACTAAATGATGACTGACTAACTGACTGACTGACTCATTTAACCACTCACTCACTCACTCACTCACTCACTCACTCACTCACTCACTCACTCACTCACTCACTCACTCACTCACTCACTCACTCACTCACTCACTCACTCACTCACTCACTCACTCACTCACTCACTCACTCACCCACTCACCCACCCACCCACTCACTCACTCACTAAATGACTGAATGACTGACTGGCTAACTCACTGACTGATTCACTCACTCAGTAACTCACACACACACTCACCCACCACCCACTCACTCACTAACTTACTCACTCACTTACTCAATCAGTACTCAACCACTCACTCACCGAATGACTGACTAACTGAATCACTCACTCACTCAATCACTCACTTACTCATTCATTCACCCACTCACTCACTCACACTCACCCAATCACCCATAGACTCATTCACTGAATGACTGACTCATTCACTCACTCAATCTGTACTGAGTGACTAAATGACTGACTTACTGGCTGACTGACTGTCTGACTAATTTAATCACTCACTCACTCACTCACCTCACTCCCTCACTCATGTACTCACTCACTCATTCACTCAGCTATTTGCTGGCTCACTCACTTACTTATAGAATGGCTGACTGGCTGACTCTCTGACTGACTGACTGACTCACCTCACTCACTCACTCATTCACTCACTCACTCACACTCACTCAATCAGTACTCAACCCCTCACTCACTGAATGACTGACTACATGAATCACTCAGTCACTCACTCACTCACCCACCGACTCATTCACTGACTGACTGACTGACTCATTCACTCACTCAATCTGTACTGACTGATTAAATGACTGACTTACTGGATGACTGACTGTCTGACTCATTTAATCACTCACTCACTCACTCACCTCACTCACTCACTAATTCACTCACTCAGTCATTTACTGGCTCACTCACTAACTGATTGAATGACTGACTGGCTAACTCCCTGACTGACTCATTCACTCACCTCACTCATTCACTCACACTCACCCAACACCCACACAACCAACTCTCCACTCACTCACTCACTCACTCACTCACTCACTCACTCAATCAGTACTTAACCATTCACTCACTGAATGATTGACTAACTGAATCACTCACTCATTTGTTCACTCATTCATTTACTCACTCACTTACTCACTCACTCACTCACACTCACCCACCCACCCATCGACTCATTCAGTGACTGACTAACTGATTGACTCCTTCATTCACTCAATCTGTACTCACATACTCACTCACAGAATGACTGACCAACTGAATCACTCACTTACTCATTTATTCATTCACTTACTCACTCATCCCAACTTTCGCTCGTTCACTAACTTAACCCACCCCTCTCTTCCTTTATCGCTCACTCACTACTCTTTTATTCACTCCCCCATACTCCATTCACTCACCAAATTCACTCATAAACTCGCTCACGCTCTATTTCACGTAACCTTTCGTCGTTCTCTCGCTCACTAAACTCATATTAACTCGCTCATTAATTCCCCTCTCATCTTCGCTAGCCCACCCATTCTTCGTTTTCCCCACCCTGCATAAAAAATGTCCAATGCGGTCTCATATCGTGTTCTGTCTCACTTCTTTATCCCATCAAACCTCTGATATAAATACAAATACGCCCTAACATGGCCGCATAGTTAAATATGATAACTGTAGCCAGAGATCTCCTGAGAATCGATTCTTATTTTTCTTTCTATTTTCCTACTGACCCAGCATGTTAGAAATCATCGTCGTACTCCATGGAGAGCGAATAAACCGATTACGATTATGAGTATTAATAATTCATAGCAGACATGGGGAAAAGAAAGAATTTCGTAAATGTATTATGATTCTAAAATTGAGAATGAGGAATAATCATCCCGCTGGCACAGCCTGTAAGTACAGCAGATGGGACAGCCCCGCTACATTACGGAATCCTTGCTTTTATTTAATACCTGGATTTTAAAAAAGTTATGATAGGATCGAGTCCCTTGCTGGGAACCTGAGTTAAACTTATTAATAACCTTAACACACGGTTATTGGTAACTTATCATCATCATCGTTATCATCATCATCATCGTCACCACCACCACCATCATCATCATCATCGCCACCATCATTCTTGTCACCACCATCATCGTCATCACCACCACCACCATCATCATTATCACCATCATCATCATCATCACCACCATCATTATCACTATCATCATAATCCTTGTCACTATCATCATTTTAGACCGCAAACGGCATCATCATCACCTATTTCCTCCGTAGAGTGAAAGGCACCACATCTACGTCTGATCCTCTTGTAGGAAGCTTCCACCGATGTGGTGATGGTTTCTGTTGCTATTTATTTTAAATAATGAGGTAGCCAGCCCCGTGCACAATATACTGTATATTAGTGGCCTCTACGACATGCCTGCGTGAACTATATTCCTATTATTGTTTATCCTCACTCACTCACTCACTCACTCACTCACTCACTCACTCACTCACTCACTCACTCACTCACTCACTCACTCACTCACTCACTCACTCACTCACTCACTCACTCGCTCACTCACTCACTCACTCACTCACTCGCTCGCTCACTCACTCACTCGCTCACTCACTGACTCACTGACTCACTGACTCACTCACTGACTCACTGACTCATTCACTCATTCACTCACTCACTCACTCACTCACTCATTCACGCACTCACTAAGTCACTCACTCACTCACGCACTCACTCACTCAGTCACTCACTCACTCACTCAGTCACGCACTCACTCACTCACTCAGTCACTCACTCACTCATTCACGCACTCACTCACTCACTCACTCATTCATTCACGCACTCACTCACTCACTCATTCACGCACTCACTCACTCATTCACGCACTCACTCACTCACTCACTCATTCACGCACTCACTCACTCACTCATTCACGCACTCACTCATTCACTCACTCACTCACTCATTCACGCACTCACTCACTCACGCACGCACTCACTCACGCACTCACTCCCTCACTCACTCATTCACGCACTCACTCACTCACGCACTCACTCACTCATTCACGCACTCACTCACTCATTCACGCACTCACTCACTCATTCACGCACTCGCTCACTCACGCACTCACTCACACACTCACTCACTCATTCACTCACTCATTCACGCACTCACTCACTCATTCACACACTCACTCACTCACTCACTCATTCACGCACTCACTCACTCACTCACTCATTCACACACTCACTCACTCACTCACACACTCACTCACTCATTCACGCACTCACTCACTCACTCATTCACGCACTCACGCACTCACGCACTCACTCATTCACTCGCTCACTCACTCATTCACGCACTCACTCATTCACTCACTCACTCATTCACGCACTCACTCACTCATTCACGCACTCACTCACTCACTCATTCACGCACGCACTCACTCACTCACTCACGCACTCACTCACTCACTCATTCACGCACTCACTCACTCACTCATTCACGCACTCACTCACTCACTCATTCACGCACTCACTCACTCACTCATTCACTCACTCACTCACTCACTCACTCACTCACTCACACACTCACTCACTTGCAGATTAATTGCAGACGGTTTGACCGCATGAGTGAGTGTCGGTATACATAATTTATTTATTTTACTTTTTATTGTTTTGTTTATTTTATTTTTTATTTATTATATTAATTAATAATTTTTTTTTGCAATTACTATCTTGTTTGTTTAAAAAAAAACCCTGCTCATTTGTTACTACGATTGCATACTGTTATGTTAACTTTATAATGTTGCATGCCATTAAATTAATGCTTAAAGTAACACGTGGGAATGAAAGGATATAGTATGCATGATAAATGAGAGTGGAAGGGCAGAATGTTAGACGGGCATGCGCGCCCAATTCTTAACCCTTCGACAATAAAGTAAGTTCGTTCGTTCGTTCGTTCACTCACTCACTTACTCACTTACTCCCTCATTCACTCTGTCACTCAGGTAAGAAGAGGTGCAAATGTGGGAAGTGATCACCATTTAGTAGTAGCAAAACTGAAAGTTAACTAAGAAGGGCTGGACCAACTGTAACTACACAGAAAAGGTTTCTTTATGTCAGCCGCAAAAGCTTTTCTGGTAAGGGGGTCCTGCAATGTCATCTGCATATTCCAGATCTTCCAGTGTAGAGATCGTTGTATATCTTATTCCTCTTGGACTGTATTCAGTTATCTGGCGCATCACCATTAAAAATAAAATGGTTGATCAGGGGTATCCCTGTCGTACTCCTGTTTTCACCTCAAAAGTTAGGTTGTTCTGCCGAACACTATATGTAAGTTAGCATAGAGGCTTTTTATGATGGAAACAATGCAGCTGGGAATTCCAAAAGCCCTCAGTATTTTCCAAAGGCTGTCCCTGTGTATGCTGTCAAAAGCCTTTTCAAAATCAACACAGTTAATGTACAGTTGTCTCTGCTATTCTGAGCACTGCTCTATAATATTCCTGAGGGTGAATACATGATCTGCACATCTTCTGTTCTTTCTGAATCCTGCTTGTTCCTTCCTTAGTTTATGGTCTAAAGCTTTTAAAATTCTCTGGATAATTATCCTGCCTAGTATTTTACTGGGAACTATGAGGAGAGTAGTTTCTCTCCAGTTGTTGCAGTCTGCAAGGTCGGCCTTCTCGGACAATTTGACAATTATTCCTTTATTTCACTTCACTGGTGTTGTCTCTGTTTGCCAGACTTTTGTGCAAATAGTGGTTCTAGTAGTTCTGCTGCTAGCTCAGGATGTGTCTTAAATAGCTCTGCATTCAAAATGTCGTCACCAGGAGCTTTTCCATTCTTTGATGATTTATTCCTTTCTTGGAATGTCTGTATTTACATCTATATCATTTTTAACACCACAGACATTCAGCTGCGCCTCTGGTAGTTCCTTATTTAGTGTTTCCTTGAAGTGCTCTGTCCATCTTGTTTCATGCCCCTGTGCTGTGGTGATGAGATTTCCTTTCTTATCTCTTATTAACGTAATATTGTTTGCACCCCGGTTTCCGCTGATGGTTTTAGTAGTTTTATATACTGTGCGGATTAATAGACCGCATATGGTTCCGGGGTCGACCCACCCTCATGAATTGGGTAACAGAGTAACTCTGGGAAGGTTAAGGCGGCCCGCGTGATGCTGACCACACCACCCCTAGTGTGCCGATGTTCAAGAAAATTTGTGCCTAACACCAAATTCCCAATATGCCTCAATGGGCGTTGTGAAATATTATGATAATAGCTTTCATATATCTATTTTATTATCTACACTTTTCTTTTACCTAGCTTTCATCTACGCACGTTTTGTTAACACAAAACCCTCCTACAATCAGAGTTCTATCTCTTTTTCTAATCTAGCACGCCTAATTTATTTCTGTTCTCTATTTCCTTTGATGAATGTTTACCAGCAGACCTATTAGCTAACATAGAGCCGGTTACCTGCAATTAAACGCCAGCGATTGAAAATCGTGGTAATAGGATTAGACAGCGATCAGGGGAAATAAATTGAGTAAAAATGAGCAGATAATTTTGGAACAAAGGGGAGACAATTTATATTACCCTTCCCTGAATCCGTTCGTTGAAAGGTAATTAAACACGGTGAGAATCGCCAGATCAAAGGACGGGCTTTGCTCGATTTCGCTCGATTGCCAGAGACTGGAAGCGGTAAAAGGCGTGAAAATTCTCTCTGATTCGCAGATCGAACGAGGAAAAGACGAAATCTAAACGTAGGCGTTAAATGTAACAAGTCTGAGAGAAGTTCTGGAAATTTAATATATATTCTCCAGCTTTTAAAATCCATTATTCAGTACTCCACAGATTTTAAAGACATCTATCTTCGATTTTTAGAATCCCTTGTATTAGTGAAGTTTCTTAGTTTTTTCGTTGGAGATAGGCTTAGAAGTTTGTGTGAAGGTAATTATATTTACTAGTATTTTTGAGTGATTTAAGTGGTAAAATCGTCAATTATATTTTACTAGTTTATTTTTATTTTTTTCAGAGTGATTTACTAGATAGGTCCGTCATTTATATTTCTCTAGGTTTTACTGTGTTACATAGGCTAGCAGAATAAATAATAATAATTTCTAGCTAAACTATTCCAGCTATAAAGTAAATTTAATTAATTGCTAGTAACCAGTCAGAGAATATTTTAACCGACTAGTAAATGCACTGTTCATTATGAGTATTGACGAAAAACATAATTATTACTAATTCATGATGATTAAGTTTTTTAAATGACTAGAATTTATTTCACGGGAGTTTTTAAACGATGAGACAAGTTCTAAGCTTGTAGTTTCAATTTAAAGTTAAATAACCGAAGTGGATAAATATAATATATTTTACGCGGGTTAAGGATAGGATTGAGAATACTATATTATGGTTAAGTATTTGTATTTTTCTCTCCTTTAAACAGTATTGGGTCAAACCCTAAACCTTACCAGCGGCTTCCATATAAATCTGAGAGTAACCATACAAAAGAACAATTTAATTAGTATCTGGGTTTCTTCAAGGTAAACCTGTCTGAGGTTGTGTTTCCACCCAGAAAGAGACAGAATACCAACCCAAAGAACATTAAGAGTGACTTTGTAACTGAGCATATAGATCCAGATTTCTTTTCCAATTTCATTTACAGTCAGCCCGTTGCGGTGACCTAACAAACATTAACATTTCCCGACGTTTGACCATTTGTGGTGTGACAAGGAATCTTTATACTGAGAGAAGTTACCGACCTGACATTTCCTATGTACTGGAAATCTCAAGCTATTGACACTGTGAGCGCTGTTAAATTTCTTACCTGGACAAATTAAATGTGACATAAACAGTAATCCTAAATAAAAATCACAAAGCGAACGCTCCCCGGAGAAGTGAAGTTAACCTGTCTTTGAGGAGCTGTGGTTCTCTTTGCCAACAATAACACTGGATTTGCTGTGTGTGTGTGTGACTTAAAGATTGTTCCAGAAGATACAACACAAGTATTAGGTAAGAAAGAATGCTCGTGGCCACGGTTGTCTGAGAAGAGAGGAACGATGAATGAATAGTTCTCATAAATATCTTGTATAATCCATGTACTCACTTTGTATATTTTTTTATGCAAGTTTTACAAATGCTGTCCCTTTCAGAATAGATTAACGTATAAACTCTGTTCTTTACTGTAGAGGGAAATACTAGACCATAGCGTATAAATCTTTGACTCTTTCTTTCTTTCTTCTAACGGGATCTTGTCTCAACAGAGGGAGGGAGGATTACACCTATGAGTCTAACTCTTTAATTAATTCATTAACTTATGTGTATTTGTATTTGATTGATATTCAAAATATTGCTGTTGTGAAGTTTCTTTATGATAAATAAAATTTACATAAACTTTATTTACATGTGTTGGTCAGCTCGTCCCAACATATCCCTATGCGTTACTGACCGGTCATCAGTGCGAAACGCAAGACAACACCGGAAGTTTACAATGGGCACCTCAGCCTATTAATGACGCAATCACTTCTGTCGTTCCCCTATTATACAGTATATGTCAGTCCACACAAGACAAAGACCTTGATACTGTGTCTAGTAACGGATCATTTTTTGGTGATGCCTAGCTGGCCGGGAGGATAGTGTGATTCGCTTGTATAGCTAGGCGGTGTTGTCGTACGGAAGGTACGGGGTTCGAACCCTGGGTAAGCCACTCACGTCTGTGGTTTTTCTGTTGTCTAGTGTTCTACTTCTTTATTTCTTACGAGTGCCTGAAAACATACCTTTATGTTTGCCTAATATTTATTTACTGTTTACAGGCCTCGGGTTTCCCTTCCTTATGTGTTATTAAGTATAAATAATAATGCACGGAACACGTAATGAGGCATTTTTGGTTGGGTTTTCATATCTTTCTCATGTTGTTGATCCAAACACTTTCCATTCCTATTCTCTCCTTGACGCCTGTTTCACATCTGCCATTGTGCTATTATGTGTCCACGATATCAAAACGTATCACTTGTTTCAACATCTTTCTATGTATTCATAGCATTAGGACCATCAATTATCATAGTTATTATTATTATTATTTTTAATGTCGATGTTTACAGTATGTTCACGTCTTATGTTGTTTACTTACTTCACTGGTTCTTGGTCTTCGTATTCCTTTGAGCAGCGAACATTTTATCACAAGCATATCTAATGTCGTTTGTTGATTTTGTTATTGATATATAGTCTTGGCATTTCTTTTATGTAAAATTGTTGCTATGTAAATGTTACACAGGCAATACCCGTCCCTGAACTACTGCTATCACCATTATAATTACAGGAGATCGGGTCATTACTAGTGCTAGCCAAACACACAGTCCAGCGATTAACAGACATACTGACATTTGCATATTTAGCAGAAGATACTGACAACACAGCCAGTGAACAAAAAAAGCTTATTAATCATATTAGAAGGGAGCAATACACTTTCATTGGATATGTTGTGACTAGAAAAAAAGCTGGGATATACTATGACAGCAGGAAAGACTGAAGGACAAAAAATATATAGGACAACAAAGAGAGAAGTTATATATATATATATATATATATATATATATATATATACATATATATATATATATATATATATATATATATATATATATATATATATATATATATAAAGTTACATGCATACATATACATAAATTTATACTTAATACATATATACGTACACATATAAATATGGACAGAGGTGCAATACATACATAAATGACAAACAGAAAAACAAAATGTACTAACCTGGACAATGTGTCCAGTGACGATGTCTGTGCGGGTAGCTGCAGGCTCTTCGCTCCTGAAAAATATGAAACCAAAAATTCGGTCCATTTGCAAGAAGTATCGCTGAGTTAGAACAGAGCACTCTCTCTCTCTCTCTCTCTCTCTCTCTCTCTCTCTCTCTCTCTCTCTCTCTCTCTATCTATATCTATATCTATATATATATATATCATCTTTAATTTCTTCTACCGAATTCACCACAAGCTTGAAAACGTCTGCTTGTCTTTCTGATAAGTCTGTATCAAACTTTTCCTCCAGAATTTTCTGCACGTTCTTTAATATCACGGTGTGGGGTCCAGTTCTTCTCAGAACGGCTTTTATTTCTTTCTTCAACTCCTCTATACTTGGTTCAGACACTTTGATGATTTTCTTCTTCTTCTCCTTCATCAACTCTACCCTCTTCATCATCCTAGCATGTCTTGCTCTAAACGCTTCTAACGCTAACATTTCACCAATAGTCATGTTTTCATAGCTCTCGGAACCTTCGTCGGAATCCAGTTCTGTTAATTCGCTATTCTCTTCTTCTCAGTACACCCTGTGGTATTCACTTGGCATGGAGTCTGAATACTGTCCCCGTGTACCGCTATTCTCTATCTCCTTAATCTTCTGTCTACTCTTCCTCTCTTTGGACTTTTTCATCTCATTTCTCGTCTTCTGACTCTTCCTAGTCTCTTCCTTGCGACTACTGGATCGTTCTCCCCGTCAATCCCTACTTACTCTTCTTCTACTGTTATTTCTCTTATTTGTCTCTCTATGTCCACTCTTGGATCGGTAATCTCTTCGATCCCTATTTCTTCTCCCGTTCTCATTTTTTCCTGTCCTTCCGTTTCTGCATTTTCTTCCATTTCCTCTTCTTCCTGCGGATTTCCTTGTGTGATTATTTGTTTTCTCTCTGCTTCCTGCATCTGTTGTAACTGTCTTTCTTGCTCTGCAATATACTTTCTCTCTTTTGCAGTCTCTGTACATATTCCATCAGCGGTTTCGTCTCCGCTTTCCGAGTTGTCTCTCACATTTCTCAACCTCTTTAATTCTTCCGGTAGCCTTCTTCTTGCTTGTTTATATATCCAACGTCTATGTCATCGTGTTATTCCAAGCAATGAAGAGGCTGACAGATTGGCAAAGGAAGGCGGACAGCTATATCAGCCTGATGTAAGCATTACTTTCGAAGAGGCAAAGAGTTTTATCAGAATCAGATACAGAAAAAATGGGATAAAGAGTATCCAGGCCCTACACAAAATGATGCATATTCCCAACTCAGTAGAAGAGAACAAGTGGTGATTTTCAGACTATGCATGGGCCACAACACATTAGAATACCATCTATTCAAGCTAAAGACCTTCCGATGCGCGTAAATATGGTATTGATAAAATGACAACATCTGCTTCAAAGATTCCCAACATACGAGGTACAGAGAAAGCACATATTGCCATCACCAGTACCATCCCTGGGAAAACTCTATGGAGACACATATAGCCTCAAGTTGACCACTGCTTTACGTTAAGTATATTCAATAGACGTCTGACAAAAATGAAAGAAAAACTGGGGGTTCTCTAAACGAGGTACCCGAAAGGTATGTATATACTTCGGGGGTATTGGACATATTTGGTATATAACCATTTTATGCTTCTGAAATATCCCAATATTAGTAGTGTTAGTATGTGAGAGAGAGAGAGAGAGAGAGAGAGAGAGAGAGAGAGAGAGAGACAGAGAGAGAGAGAGTCCTACTCCCAATCAAATCCAAAGCAAGAAACAAACTAGAGGCTGAACATGACATACGGGTAACCTTAAAAAATTGAACCAAATATAATACTGTCGGTTGGCCAGAAACAAAGTCAGGAGTTTTACTAATTTATTTGACTGTGTTACGGTAAAAATGTAACATTTATAATACTAAAAATGTTGTTATGTACCGAATAAAGCTTTCTATATAAACAAAATTAATTAATTTGTTTATTTACTTTCTTTTGTGCATGTGAATGGTAATTCTACCATGTATTTCCTCTCATACTGGTTATAGGGTATGGCAAGGTTTACTAAAAAATAAAGGTGGTCGATGGCCTCGCGAGCCGAAAAAGTGTAAGACCCCGTGCACTAAACGCCATGCCTGTAAGTTTTAAAGTTACAGGCACGGCGTTTAGTTTTAACTTTACAGGCACAGCATTTAGTTTTAAACTTTACAGACAAAGCGTTTAGTTTTAATTTTACAGGCACACCGTTTACTTTTAATTTTACAGACCAGCGTTTAGTTTTAACTTAACAGGCACAGTGTTTAGTTTTAACTTTACAGGCACAGCGTTTAGTTTTAACTTTACAGGCACGGCGTTTAGTTTTAACTTTACAGGCACAGTGTTTAGTTTTAACTTTACTGGCACAGCGATTAGTTTTAAGTTTACAGGCGCGGCGTTTAGTTTTAACTTTACAGGCACGGCGTTTAGTTTTAACTTTACAGGCACAGCGTTCAGTTTTAAACTTTACAGGCACGGCGTTTAGTTTTAACTCTACAAGCACAGCGTTTAGTTTTAACTTTACAGGCACAGTGTTTAGTTTTAAATTTACAAGCACAGCGTTTAGTTTTAACTTTACAGGCACAGTGTTTAGTTTTAACTTTACTGGCACAGCGTTTAGTTTTAACTTTACAGGCACGGCGTTTAATTTTAACTTTACAGGCACGGCGTTTAGTTTTAACTTTACAGGCACAGCGTTCAGTTTTAAACTTTACAGGCACGGCGTTTAGTTTTAACTTTACAAGCACAGCATTTATTTTTAACTTTACAGGCACGGCGTTTAGTTTTAACTTTACAAGCACAGCGTTTAGTTTTAACTTTACAGGTACAGTGTTTAGTTTTAACTTTACAGTCACGGCGTTTAGTTTTAACTTTACAAGCACAGCGTTTAGTTTTAACTTTACAGGTACAGTGTTTAGTTTTAACTTTATTTGTGTTCTTGTAATGATCCACTTCATTTAGAGTTGCAGAGGGACAAGAGCTCTTTATCTCGAGACAAACATTCTGTTTTGAAAGCAAGTCGAGTCCCGCTCTAAGCTACCCAGTTGTATAAAAAATGAGTACCTGGCTCTATTCTGAGTTAGGGAAGGCAAAGGCAGCGAGTAAGGAAACAGGTTTGCCCACTTCGTAAAGCTAAGACGTGGTACAGATGAAGTCTCTAAAACTTCACTATAATACGGTAGGTTCTGTAGCAAGCCTACCTTTTTCCTTCATTTAGATTAAACGTGATAGCTACGCTCAAACATACTGAAAACTCTCAAAACTCTGTCATGTGAAAAGCAGTGAAACAGGAATAAATATGTTATTTAAAAAAAAAGACATTGCTATGCAAATGTTACGGACCATTAATTTCTATCATGGTTCCCATATCCTATAGTCTTGCTTCTGTTCTGGCAGCGTTGGCAAGCATAAAGTACGATCACCAGAACATACATGGAGTGCTTCTCTCCACTGCCAGATTCAACTTCACAGCAGAGTTCTTCATTTCTGATGTAAATGTAAACTAAGGTTATCTTTCTACGATAGTGCTGGTTCGTATGAATAGTCACTTGTGTTATAATTTCTTTGTGTGTGTGTGTGTGTGTGTGTAAAACAAAGCCTTTCTCTCTTTCTTTGTCATTCTTTCTTCACCTTTCTTTAAGAAAGTATATGCAAACGGCCAAGTACAAATGACAGTTTTCCAGCAACTATCCAAGCTCAAATGATAATTTCCAAATAATTATTCAAGCTTAAATGATAACGTCCCATTAAATTCTGGACTCTAAAAATTCCACTCATAACTGAAAAGACGTCCAACGGACTGACACACGCTTGTCCTGGGTAAGCCACTCACGTTTGTTGTTTTTCTGTTGTCTAGTGTTCTACTTCTTTCTTTCTTACGGGTGCCTGAAAACATACCTTAATGTTTGTCTAATATTTATTTACTGTTTACAGGCTTCGGGATTCCCTTCCTTATGTGTTATAAATGTCGAAACCACATAGTTCATAGCTGAGTACAGCCTATCTAACCTGTAAGCAGACATGCATAAGTGATAAGCTCAGATCCGTAATTCTGTGTCTGAGGGTCTCGTATTGAGGGAGTCAAAGATAAGGGTTCTAATTTGAAGCATATCAGACGACAATGTGTGTGCTTAAGGGACTACCTTTGCAATTCGCTGGAAGTTAGCATTGGGCTGCCTCTCCGGGAAAATACGTATCTTGGAACTCAATATCTATTTATTCACGAGAGGTGTCTACGGTGAAGGAACTTTACTCAGATAAGTGGCATTTAATATAAAGAAACAAGATTCAACAGTGACCAATGGCCAAATGTGATGATAGCTACATTACTAAGTGAACATTTTCTGACATGATTTTTGTAATATATATCTGCAATATTTACACATGTCTATTGTTTAATTATTAAAGTGTACAGATGTACTTTATAAATTACAGTTGATTGATTTATTTTAAATTCTAGTTCCGTTCGGTAATTTTTTGTCTGAAAATTAAGAATTTATAATAATATAATTGGTAGAGGTAATTAACGGGCTACATTTCATTTCAACAGTTAATAAGACACCCTTGGAGCATAGGATAGGTTTGGCGAGAAGGTGACTTACTTCACAGCTCCCTTCTACAGCTACCATCTAAACTGTGTAGTTAACTGCCTGACTTGTCCTATGCCATCCCTACATTTCGTTTACCAGTTCTGTTCTCAAGTTATAGCAACTGTAACTATTCGTTCTATCCAACTACCATCTCGCCACAACTATCCAAATACAAATGACAATTTAACATTAACTATCCAAGTACATATGACAATTTACCATTAACTATTCAAGTACAGATGACAATTTACCATAAATTGTGCTCGCCATCTTCGTCTATACCTTTCAGCTCACCGTAGAATACAGCTCCTCAACAAAAATGTCAAAGTCACCCCCCTTCTCGCCCTGTGCCATTAGTTCAAGGTATTTTTTGCTTCTTTATTGTCTGTTTCCAGTTCTCTTGTAATCTGGAGATTTGTTTAGTGGAGTGGTCCATATTTTTGTTAAGGCTTTTTGTGGCTTAAAGTTCATGTAGGAGGGGGTAGACCAACCCACGCCCAACCCTCATTAGGTGCCTTATACGACTTCCGTGGAAGGTTACAATGTTACTATACGTTGTTCTCCTCCGGTAAAATACGGGCGAAGTGTTCACTTAACACTGGTTTCATATGTAATGCATTCTTGCAGAATAGTTATTTAAAGTAAGGACTTGGCATAAGTTTGTTTTGGCATCATGGTCCTTTGGAAACTACAGGTTACAGAAAAAGTAACTTAAATTAAGGTGATTCATGAGATATTACATTTGATAAAAGCGCACAACATCTTTATACATCTGTATATTTTTCTTCTAAGTCTATCAACAGAAAATAAAGAATGCGCAACAAAAATGTAGTCCTTCGTGACCCAAAGTTTGTTGACATGAAAATTGATCCGAGTCTAAGGTTATTTGAGAAATAAACACTGGAGTTTATTTACTGAAGTAGAGACGCGAAGACTATCTCAGCGCCATTAATAACACTTAATTAGTATTTGTCAGCGTCTTTCACACCGCTGTAAATGTAAAGTTATCTGTTACTTTGAGAGCAAAGATATGGTTTGAAGTAACGAAGTAACCGCTGAGTGCAGAATTTGAGATCTGTAATTACTAACAAGCGTCCCATTGTCAGAGTTGTTAGATGAGCTGGTCTCTCGCGACAAAAATGCCGGGTTCGATTCCCGGTATTGACACGCTCCAGTCTACGCAGTTGTAATGAGTACCCTTTAAAAAAAAAAAAAAATAGGAGATTTGTCTCGTATCAGCGAGGAGCGTCCTTTTCAACCTAGATACAAGATCCGTCTGTTATATCACGGTGCATATCCAAACATAAAAGACCATATGGTCAAGTAGTTGATTGGCATTAACAATAATGGCTACCTGACTTTGCTCTTGAGTAAGGAAGAAAGGAGCACCGAGGAAGGGAACTGGTCACATCACCTCTTAATATTGTACCATGTATAGTGAAGTCTCTAACACTTCACTCCCCTGTGGCAGTATCTGCTATAGGACTACCTTTATCTTTTTAATTGCTAACCAGTATATTATAAATAGCCCCGTGTAGTTCCCGGGGGGTCTCTGATGAGACAAAGAATAGAACTCCTGCGCCCTCAGGCATATAGTACAGGGCGACTAATATGATGCGAATGAAGACGCTGCGGATGGATGGGACACACATTGAAGAAACCTGCTGATGGGACACACATTAAGAAACCTGCTGATGGGACACACATTGAAGAAACCTGCTGATGGGACACACATTGAAGAAACCTGCTGATGGGACAAACATTGAAGAAACCTGCTGATGGGACACACATTGAAGAAACCTGCTGATGGGACACACATTGAAGAAACCTGCTCATGGGACACACATTGAAGAAACCTGCTGATGGGACAAACATTGAAGAAACCTGCTGATGGGACACACATTAAGAAACCTGCTGATGGGACACACATTGAAGAAACCTGCTGATGGGACACACATTGAAGAAACCTGCTGATTGGACATACATTGAAGAAACCTGCTGATGGGACACACATTGAAGAAACCTGCTGATGGGACACACATTGAAGAAACTTGCTGATGGGACACACATTGAAGAAACCTGCTGATGGGACACACATTGAAGAAACCTGCTGATGGGACACACATTGAAGAAACCTGCTGATGGGACACACATTGAAGAAACCTGCTGATGGGACACACATTGAAGAAACCTGCTGATGGGACACACATTAAGAAACCTGCTGATGGGACACACATTGAAGAAACCTGCTGATGGGACAAACATTGAAGAAACCTGCTGATGGGACACACATTGAAGAAACCTGCTGATGGGACACACATTGAAGAAACCTGCTCATGGGACACACATTAAAGAAACCTGCTGATGGGACAAACATTGAAGAAACCTGCTGATGGGACACACATTGAAGAAACCTGTTGATGGGACACACATTGAAGAAACTTGCTGATGGGGGACACATTGAAGAAACCTGCTGATGGGACACACATTGAAGAAACCTGCTGATGGGACACACATTGAAGAAACCTGCTGATGGGACACACATTGAAGAAACCTGCTGATGGGACACACATTGAAGAAACCTGCTGAGGGGACACACATTGAAGCAACCTGCTGATGGGACACACATTGAAGAAACCTGCTGATGGGACACACATTGAAGAAACCTGCTGATGGGACACACATTGAAGAAACCTGCTGATGGGACACACATTGAAGAAACCTACTGATGGGACACACATTGAAGAAACCTGCTGATGGGACACACATTGAAGAAACCTACTGATGGGACACACATTGAAGAAACCTGCTGATGGGACACACATTGAAGAAACCTACTGATGGGACACACATTGAAGAAACCTGCTGATGGGACACACATTAAGAAACCTGCTGATGGGACACACATTGAAGAAACCTGCTGATGGGACACACATTAAGAAACCTGCTGATAGCTTTTCCAGCTAGTCCCTGCTCTAGAATGTCCAGAGTAAGAAAGGAAGAGGGAGAAAAAATGCACTAACATGGAGAAGAGAACTGGAGACTTGTTATGGCGTTCCTTTTTTAACGTTCTTTGCGTTCTTCTTCTGTACTGCTATTATTCTTGGAACAATATGTATATATAAATTGGTGGTTTTATTTTATCTTGTGTAGATTTCTCTGGCATGATTACATTGTGTTTGGCTTCAACGTTTATACTTGTCACATAATTTTTTTGGGTCGATCTCTGCTTCACTCCGGCAGTAATCAGTTACATTTGTTGTAATGACTTATTACATGCTGTTCATGGTCGGCACCTCTTTCTTTCTCTGCTATGTAGCAGATATTTTGTATTTTCAGACATTCTTACACTCCTCTCAGCGACAAGTCGTCATGTCTGTCTGCTTACCTGTTTCTCTCTGCTGGGGAAGGAACTGACAAGATAATATTAGCCAACAACAATGTTGGTTAATCTCTGGTGTTGCCGACATCAGACGACAGATTAACACTAAAATCGCCCAGCGCATTTGTTTAATCGCTGATAAGGCCAGGGTGCGTTCTTTGCCAAGATGGTAAAGAGACGGATTGTGTGTGCTCAAGCGACGGATGACGAGATTACTAGTCTGTGCGACACACTTTGGACAGACATACATGACAACTTCGTTTCCGGCACACTTTGTTACAAAGACATTACTTTAGATTAAAGTAATAATAAGTTATTTGTAAACATTGCCGAGAGAGGATCGGATATTTTCATTCCCTATATGGGAGACGTGACCTTGTGCATCCCGCATATTATTTCAGACGGAAATAATTTTGAAATTACCCCACTAAACACGCATGTTTAAAACGATTGGAGCTTTCTCAGCAACGTTCCGAAATAAATACGGAGGAAGACAGGCAATATAACCTGACACGTTTCAGTGCCAAGACACTGAGAGAATCGCTTGCCAAAGACTACAACCCTACTGCCAGGGTTAGAATCAGATTTAATATGTATCAGACCAGACTTTGTGGAACATCTTGAAGTACTTAAAGAGCCCAGGAAAACCATTTTAACAAGGAACCGGAATCGGAGGAAACTGAAACACGGAGTCATAGTGGGAATTAATGGTTAAAATAACGACTCCCTAGAACACGTAAAAAAAGGCACCTGCCAGTGCCTTAAACCTACTTCTCTGAGCAAAAGATCTGTGAGAGCCAAGATTGGCGTAAGTTGTACATTTTACATCTTATATTTTTCATTACTAACATGTGAACTAATATGTATATATTACCATGTAAATATTAATATGTGAAAAGTGCTAGTGGATGTCCAAGTCATTTGAGGCTGGCAACCTCATCATATAGAATGATGATTTCATGAACCACCACTGCCAGGGCTGGTGACTGCGTTATTGCTAGTTTCTTAAAGAGAACTAAGAAAACATAGGTAGTCCCAAGTTCCATATGGCGCATGGAGGGAAAGATGAAAGAAATGATGTATATTATAATTAAAATATCTACATTTTCAAACCAGTGTAGATGTCTGTGTAAACATATTCACATTAAAATTAATGAAAGTTTCAAAGCTTTTCAATCAGTGTAGATGTAAATGAAAACATATTCAAAATATATTGTGAACACTTTTCCATCAGTGTAGACGTTAATGTAAACATGTTCTATCTATACTTTTAACCTTTTCATTTGAATGTAAAGTAAATATAAAGCTATTCAATTTAAATGTAAAGAAAGTTTTCTCTCGAGGGATTAAATTTAATTCTAATCGAGGGTAAAGTCTGAGGTAGATGGGATGGTGGAATAGGAGAAAGGGACCCATAACTATGTGTCGAAAAACGCAATACCCAGGAGAGCGTTTTGTTTCTATTCTTTTACCATAGTTGTTGGTGGTATCAGTTGAGGGTACTATATCTGGAACAAGAAGGGAAAAGTGGTCTGAGCTTTAAGACGAGGGACCAACTTCGTAGACACTCCGTGACACTTCTGGGAACGTGCTGCGCCCTACAACCTTGACCAGCGACGAGCGTGATCCACAATAAAGTTTACCAAGAATCAAACAATCAGAAGGAGCATTAGCGTCACTGACAGCTAAGTAACACATAAAAGCTGCCAAGTGACCTCCTTTAAAAACTAACCTTCCATCACAACAGTGATGATAAACGTTTTTAATAAATAATTATTCATTTTTTTAAAACCTTGTTAAAACCTAAAGGACTATTAAATCTGGTATTAGTAATTATACAAATTTAATTTCGATTTAATCACTTTGAAGGTACTGCATGTTTGTCTCAGTCAATTTACTAAATACACTCTAAACAGTGCTATACCAGTATAATAAGAATTCCACTGAGTTAATCAGGGTGGGGGCTTGAACGAGCTGAAATTAATAATTGCTTAATTCTTCATAAAAGGCGGCGGACCGATATAAGTTAACAATTGCCCTGCCAATGCAGCAATGTTCTTGACTTCGGACAGATCTTATGGATACTACCTTGAGATAGAAGCATCATTATCCTTCTATCTGCAGCTCTGCCAGGAGTAATGTTGTGCGAAGGTAGACACATTTGAAGGCCCATATTAGATACTCTTGAATTTTGGCCACTGTTGGGCCACTACTGCAAAGCAGGGGAGGCAATTCCGTGACAATACTTTGATTTGATCCAACCTTATGGGTTCTGTTATCCAGATTATAAGTATACAGTCTTCAATAAATAACTGGTACCTTTTCTGTTTGTAGTATTCTTCTTCAACAGTTGTGTAATAATGCACAGCTCAAGTATCTAGGGTTACTTCTTAATTATAGTCAATGCCGATTCAACACAAACTGATCCAACGATATAGTTTACAAAAGTCTTGGGTTTGACGACTTACTATTTATTTGAACATCATACTTCCGAACAGATTAACTATTCACTCCAACTCTTAATTTCATGAGTTCCATTACAGGCATCCGCCATTCATACATTCAGAACGTAGAATACTCAATACGAATGAGCACTATTAATCATATACAGTTCCGGCAATTCTCGCCACGTAATACACTGCTATCAAGCACCCTTCTTATGTCTGCAAATGTCACGTATGTAATTCTTCGAGGAATGAGAAATTAATATCAACACGAGATTCACAAACCTTCTAATAATAATTAGCAGAGCAAACTGCACGCAACCACCCTTGGTAACGAATAACACAATCTATGCACACTTCCATGTAGACACTTCTGGAGTGAGTAGTGCATATACCACACATAATAAAGTGGATATTCCACACTTTGTAAAACACTTCTGTACGCTCCAAAGGCGTAACACAAGGCGTTTCCACTCTTCGTCACCCTTAGTTACATTATATCATGTCATAATACTTTCATCCTTTCACATCCTTTCTATGTGCTGTTGGGGATGCGACATGGTGTGAAAAATTCCAACAAAATAACTTCATCAAAATTGTTTCACCCCGTGAAGTGAACCCCAACAGACGGACATGAAGGCGATGAAGAAAACATGAAAATATCTTGAGCTGAAGGAACCATGAAAGGAATAATTGGCATAAGTTTGCTGAAGGGCTAGGCTTCTTGGGGTTCTGAAGGGTGATGAAGATGATGCTGATGATGATTAAAACACATTACTACAGAAACCACCACCGCTAGAACATGGGAATGATTAGTGCAGGATTCTTGCAAGGAGGCCAGCGACAGTGGTGGTTCCATGTTTATTAAATATGGAAACGGAAATGATGATATTATAAATATAGAAAACAATAATGTCCGCGATAAAACGTCTGTAAAGACTTGACATTTCATGACTCAACAACCGTCTCTCTAATAAAAGAAATGCCTAAATAGTTTAAATGTTCCAGGCTGCCGTCGAGACAGTGAGAAATGGTGCGAGTTCAAATTAATCTGTCCTAATCTCAGCATCTGTCTTTTGATCAATCTGATGTAGACAGTTTGCACAACCTGTGTGACTGGTTTAGTCGTAACGAGAGTCTTGACAACTTCCTGGTACACAACTCTTCATTCTTTGATTTAGACATGTTTGGTAATTATTTACGACGGTGTTTCAGATACATTGATCCATTTATTGATGCAGGGAATTTGCATATCAATTGTTATTTCAATCAATCAATACCCTTTTGCTCCACATGAAACATACGCCATTAACAAAAACAAGCCAATTGTTCCAGCCGCGTGCCATCAGCTCAAGTTCTTTTTATGCTTTCCTCATCATTTTCATTTATGTCTCCAGTTATCTTCTCTTTGTGTTATTTGGTCTACCTCTGCTTCTCTTACTCTGGGGATTCCAGAACATGTCTAGTGCTGTAATGCTATCAACAGGTTTCTTCAATGTGTGTCCTATCAACAGGTTTCTTCAATGTGTGTCCTATCAACAGGTTTCTTCAATGTGTGTCCTATCAACAGGTTTCTTCAATGTGTGTCCTATCAACAGGTTTCTTCAATGTGTGTCCTATCAACAGGTTTCTTCAATGTGTGTCCTATCAACAGGTTTCTTCAATGTGTGTCCTATCAATAGGTTTCTTCAATGTGTGTCCTATCAACAGGTTTCTTCAATGTGTGTCCTATCCGTCCAGCGTCTTCTCATCTGTTGTTCCACCGACACTTATCTGGTTCTTGTCATCAGTTCCACACTGGTGACCTTGTAGCACTATTTCAATCCTTCTTTTCTACACAAACACCCATTTATGAATGTCTGTAACATTTTGGTTATTGTTTTTGTTGTTTTCCATGTTTCAGAGCCAGAAAGTAGGACTGACTTAGCAATGGAGGTGAAGACTCTTTTGTTCTGGACTTGATTTCTTTTTATCTCCATATATTTCCCAATGCGAATTGTTATTTAGTGATTTGTTTTTACATGCAACATTTCTGCTACATTTCTGAACTTCACGTTACAACACCAAGTTTATATATGCTATGCTTTTTCTTACGGTCAGCTAATTAAAGGCTTTTCTTTCCTAACACGTCACAGCGTCATAAATTGTAATCTAGCTTTGTAAAAAACGAACATGTATAAAATTTTGCTTCTTATTTACACGTGTTACTGCTTCCATTTCAGGAAGGCTATTCTGCTCATTTATCCCGTGTAGTTTCTGTGGGTGCCTGAGGAGAAGATAATGAATAGGACTACTGATCTATCAAGCATCCTATATATAAAATCCCAGCTTTTTCTGTCAGTGCATAACGCTAAGGGATGCAACTTTGGTTGAAAGTTAGACATTAATTGTATTGTTTCCCTTTTATGTACTCTCCCGAAAATAGTAACACTTACCAAAGAAGAATGCACAAATGACGGTGTGCACAAAAATATATTTATAGAATGTGTGATCCCGTATACACACATTGGGATCCTCGCTGCTGCTACGTAGTTCGTGTACTGTGGTGATGCACAGTGGTTTTTAAAAAATACTTTTGAATAAGTAAAATTGCCTTTAGGTATTGGTGCTTTTGAATTTAATTCCCGTCTTATGACGGGGTTTTACACTAGTGTCGTAAGAATCGACTTATTCGATGTTGTGCATAAGGTCAGTAACATTACCTTGTGAAACCAAGTGCTACACAAACCTTCGCTGCAAGAGCCCATGAATGATTTGATGATGATGATGATGATATAATCCCTTTAGCTGTGAGCAGGTAGCTCTTGACAGCCCATTGCCTCTCTGACAAAGGTGCAAGTCTTCCTCAGTTGTTGTGATGACGTGTAGAGTGTATTGTGGATGGTTGGGTGCGATGGGAGTAGCTGATGTCGCAGGTCAGTTAGTCTTAGGCACAGTAAAAGCAGGTGTCGCAGGTCAGTTAGTCTTAGGCACTGTAACAGCAGGTGTTCTCAACTGATTCCTCATGGTGGAATGATTTGATGCAGACTTCCAACAAGGGAACCAACTGCAGTGTTGCCTTCATGATGCATGGGGAGCTAAAAGGGAATTGATAACGATTATCTCCCCGTTTAACCGAACGACCACTCTCACCTAAAACAACAATGAGCTACGCGTAGACGGATACGATTATTGATATTAATGACTAACCGTCTATCTGAGAATATTTAACAACACACAATGTATTGAAAGCAATTTTAGCAGTAGATTAACCTGGTCTTGTGACATGATTGCTAAAACAAGAAGGATTAATTGGTCAGACCTGAACATGACGCTGGGATTACAAGAAATCATAAAGTCCACTTTAGGAAAAGGTTTTCATTGTTACAGGTGACCTGTCACATACGCTTTTATGTGTTTTTGACTAAATTGTTTGGTCTTAGATTGAAGAATATTTCTTCCAGGAAACAGGACAAAGAGAACTAGAGAGTAGAATATGATCAAGGAGTAGTCATGGAAAATGGTTCATGTAGAAACGTATGCAATCACCGAGTCTAATGTTGGCATAAAAGGAGCAACATATATATATATATATATATATATATATATATATATATATATATATATATATATATATATATATATATATATATAATATATATATATATATAGAGAGAGAGAGAGAGAGAGAGAGAGAGAGAGAGAGAGAGAGAGACTCACAGCGAGTGACACTGCTCTTTACTTAATTAATGGAATAGATGAAAAACAAATACATTATACAGAGTGTTTCAGAAAAACGTGTACATACTTATAATGCTCATAACTCCAACATAACTTGAGGTAAGTTTAGCTATTTAGCAGGAATAGTGTAGAATGATGTTAAATGACAATTGAATATGCCATTAGATTGTTACTATCGAAGGTTGTGTTCATCTCGAAATGTGCGTACTAAAAGACACGAGAAATCGAGTTAAAATTGCCAGTTTGACTATCCACTAATTAACCATACAGAATGCCAGATAAGCTGCTCATCACTGTGAGCAATGTTTTGTTGCAGGTGTTTAGACATTTTAAACATTTGTGACTTTAAGTGTGAAAATGTTGTAATTCTATCCTCCATGATAATTGAGTTTTAAGCATTCAAAGTATGTGCAAGATTTTCTGGTGACACCCTGTATACCAGTGGTTCCCAAACAGTGCGGCATGCTACACTAGTGCGGCGCGAGAGGATGGCAGTTGCGACGAGAAGATTCAAAGACAATCAATGATTTAGAGATATTTTCTAAAAATTAAAATCAATGAATCATGTTTTTATGTAGCTGTATTGTTTTAAACTTTCTGGATGCCTCATGATGACATTATAAAGTAGTTGTGTTCTATTTTATAAATAAAGCATTGCTAGGAGTTGTTTTTGAAGGTATTTCTTATCAATAAAAAATTCGGTATATCGCGAGCACATTTTCGGTCCCAGAGGAAAAAGTTTAGGAACCACTGCTGTATATAAACTAGATGAACAGCGAAGTAAATTAAACCTATAAACTAGATGAACAACGAAGTAAGTTAAACCTATAAACTAGATGAACAGCGAAGTAAGTTAAACTCAATTTAAAAATAAGATAGACAGATACAATTAAGAGACACAGAGAAGGCATAAGTAGAATGTGAGAAGAATAAAATGAATATTCTGGTACAAAGAACCACCAGCATTTGTAACTCGGAAGACAAGTGCCAAATAGTTTAGAGTTGTTTGCTTGACTAGGAAGTATAATGAACCTACGAGCTGTTCAGGAATCGTTGCTAAGAAAGAAGGAATGTATGGAAGAAATAATCACACATGTGGGAAATGACACAGCCGTCCACTCGGGCATGCGCTAGGAAGAGCACTTAACAGATTACTCCAGTCAGACTTAATAGGAAGCAGACGTACCATCTGCAGAATCAAAACCAGGACCCTTCTCCTCCATTTCCCCAGGATTTGCATTTCCCATCAAGTGCACACAGATCAGAAAGACATTAAACAGAGCAGGTTAAACTTTCCCAAACCGACAGATAAATGAAGGATTTCAATTCAGAGGCATAGAGAGGAATTCTTGAGTGCCAAAGAGTGTGCAAATAATTGGATACAAAACCAAAAAAGGAAAAGAATGTGAAGAAATCGTGAGCTCTGAAGAGGTGAGGAATTAAATTACTCTGCGAGTAGGAGAAAATGGTGGGGGGAGTAGCAGGAATGGAAAAGGGGGAAGAGAAATGAAAGAAAATTTTTTGTTTGACCTGGCTAATATAGTGCATGGACACGAATAGTGAACCTGGGTAGAAGAGGCAGAAGGCAAATGGGACGGGATTTTAAAGGACAGATGAGAGAGACTGGATGAATCCAGATGTGAGATGATAGACTACAGCCTCGAGGCCGAAGGACGAGACCTGTGTTCTTGAGACAACTGGTATAGACATACTCTTAAATGAGAGTTCATTGATGGAGTCCCTGGTAACACTGATTGTAAATAGGTAAAGAGGCGTGGCTAGACAGCTCGATATACTTATATATGCGCCGTAAAGAGGCCCGGCTAGACATCTCAGCTTTACTTATATATGTGGGATAGAAAGGCACGGCCTCAGATCTCGGCATTACTTTTATACGCGTCATAAAGAGGTGTCGTGGAATATTCTAATCCACATATATAAATTATCAAGTAAATATAAAGCCTAATAAATACATATAATAAAGAAAGGAAGAAGAATGGTAAAGAACAGTGCTGTCACAATGACAGTACTCGAAATCCCCTTTGTTTTATGCTTCGTCTGCAAATTGTAACGTTTCCACGTTAAATATAGGCCCTCTGCAACATACACGCGTTTCCCAAACACACAATAAAATGTGCTGCCTTTCTAAGAAAAACCTTGAAATATGCAAGTTGACCTAAATTTTAAATTCCATTCATGTCTTTTTCTACACTGCGTTACCAAAACGAACGAACAGATGGACAAAAGGATAAAGAGAGAGGGGAGGGCTGAAAATCAGGAACGCATGCAACACGCGTCGCGCGATACACAAATGCTGCCATCACGCGTGTAAGTCTACATGCACTAATTTTTTTTCAGACGGACAGTGATAAAATACACTACCCTTTCCCAGAGTTAGGTTTATAAATCCTGAAATCTCTTATTAGGAAAGACAACATTAGATGGGTTTACGGTTGAAAACATAACAGTACCCAGACAGCACATCTTCGAAACAGGAGGTAGAAAATACATATTTTGAACGCAGCCACGTAGCTCTTTCAAATTGGTATATTTGGGTTCCTTAGGGCTTGCTGACAAATAATATGTAAAACGTTACGCAAATAGTCCAGGAATTAATAAATTATACCCAAAATAAAATAGTGAGGATGCCTGACAGCATGGAATCATTTCTGCTCATAAAATTTTTTTTATAACGTGTTTGAAAAAAACCTTACGTTACATAAATAGCCTACCATGTAAACTCCCAATTGATTGGAGCGCAACAAATGAAAGCCTAACCACGATTGGTCGGACTATAAATACTATCTTTCGTTGTTAGGGGAAACGGGGAAAGGTAACATTTTTTCAAACACTTGTCGAAACGTGGCCTCATTGGCTAGACTCGCTGATATACACACTTGGGAGCGTTAGTTCGAGACCACTTGTTTAAATGATCTTGATAAAGCAACAGTGCGTTGAAGCCAGCTCATATTTGTGTTAAATAAAAGCCTGGAACATAAGCAGATGGGAATTTGTGCCAGTAATTGTGCCAGAATTCATTGCTAATCAACGTATCTGTGTTTATTTCCATGAAATTGTGGTAAGCTTGAACCATTCAGTATCTTTTAATGAAAATTGAATGTAAATTGTTAATTTATGCCTGTATATATATGTGTAGTTCAGTGGCAAACAGGAGATAAAGCCTATAATGCTCCAGCCAGAACCGGGGGTGGCGAGGGAAAGTAAAACGGCATGGAATGGCCAAACAGTACACTGACACCTAGATTATTGATTAGACAGAAATAATGCTGGAAGTGCAGAGGCGTAGTAACCATTAAGGAGGTTAAGGCTGGTATAAAGTATTTCAGATGAAGCTGACAGTTGGCCTAACGCTCTGAACTCAATGTTTGTGCTGTATTGTGATCAGTGTAAAAGAGAGTATAAGTTAGTTATGAAGTAGAAGGTACATCCTTCTTGATTTCAGGGACAGTGGTCTTGATGGTACTGAGCAGCACCTGGTCAGAGCTTTGCTGAATCCAGTGTCGGACAGCATACTCCTTGGTCCTTTTAGCTATCAGTGAGGTGTCTCCAGAGCCCAGAGGAGAATTCGAGCAGAGGAGTCTTCTCCTGCCGCCATCACGCAAGATAAGCAGAGTTGGCCAGCTGAGCTCAACATTATGTCCCCTCATCTTGAAATGACTTTGTAAAAATAACATTAAGAGGGGAATTTAATTGTCTTAATATCAGGAACTGAGAACATCTCCAATACTAGTCCCTAAAGACAAACTATTGAAGTCATGATGACAAATACCAACAGAGCTTGAACAAAACAAAACCAGTATTACCTCATATTACCACTACACAACTGACACACATAGGATATTTTTAATAATATATGTCACTACATTATTCATATTGATAAAGTCTGTACATATACTTGTAATTAAAATTGATTGTGATTCCTGGTTCCTTTGTGTTTGAATCAGGACACATATACCTGTATGATAGCAATGAATACATATTGTTATTTGAAAAGTTATCAGTGACTCCTTTAAGATATTCTCATAGAGTGTTATATGTATGTGAGTGTCACAGTGTTGTCAAGAGTAGTGGATTAAATTAAATTGTTTATCTGTCTGTTGTTGTGACTTACATTCATCATACACATACCCTAGACACATAACGTAGTCATCACATTATTCCAGAATAATTCTGACTGAGATATATAGATATGTGGTAGCAAGTAAGGTTATCTATAATACACTACTCTTAATAGATATAGATACCTTCACAGCTGATCTCAGTCAGTACACTAAGTCCCCTATAAATATTTATAACATCCCACTTCACCACATATATTGGGGTCTCGCTCTTGGGATTTTGAATCTTTCCCTATTAAAAATATTGGGGGTAATTCACTTCAGGGAATATAAGAATTAAAAGGTATCCTTGGGTGGAATTAAATAAGGTTGAGCTCACGGTGCCTGTGTTGTCCATTATATATATTTAGAATTTGAATTGTTGGTTAGACATTGTAGAAATTTACCTGATAGACAATGGCGGACCTGGCCAAGTTTCGATCTGCTGCTGTTCAGACTGCAAAAGAGTTAGGATTAGATGGGCAAGTTATGGTTGCCTATGTCACGACGGAATGTGACAAATTTATTGAACGCGAAGAAAGAAGGTTTGAAGCCGAAAGAAAGTTAGAGGCTGACAAGGAAATTAAGAGGTTGCAGATTGAGGCTGACAAAGAGGCTAAGGCATTGGAAGCCGAGGAAAGAAGACAGGCTGCAGAAAGGGAAGAGAAGAAATTAGCTGCAGAAAGGGAAGAGAAGAAATTAGCTGCAGAAAGGGAAGAGAAGAAATTAGCTGCAGAAAGGGAAGAGAAGAAATTAGCTGCAGAAAGGGAAGAGAGGAAATTAGCTGCAGAAAGGGAAGCAGAAGATAAAAGATTACAAAGGGAACATGAGTTACGACTAAGGGAGTTTGAGTTTCAAGGCCATGCTCCTGAAAATGGTGCCAGTCCCTTTGCCTCTGATGCTACGGTTACTCAGGGAGCCTCAACCTCAGCTATGAATTTTCATTTAGATCATTTTGTTGAGAAAGACGATGATATTGAGAGCTATATAAATAGGTATGAACTATTAGCTACCACGTATGGGTTAGAGAGAGAAAGGTGGAGCTTAAAGTTATCTCAGGGACTTCGTGGGGCAGCTTATGAAGTTTTTGCAAAAATGAGCAGAGGTGATCAGGAAAATTATGACATGCTAAAGCAGGCTCTTTTGTTAAGGTATGAAAAGAATGCAGAATTTTATAGAAAAAAATTTAGGAATGCTAAACTACTGTCAGGTGAAACCTATCACCAGTTCTCTGCACGAATAGAGACATACTTGGAGAAATGGACTTCTCTGGGGAAAACCCAAGATCTTAAGGAAATGGTCCTTATAGAGCAATTAAGAGAGTCCATGGCTCCAGACCTGAGAAAGTTTCTCATGGAACAAGGTGCAGAGAGGCTGGGTGAGTTGCTAAATGTTGCTGAAAGGTATCAAGCAGCTCAAGCAGAGGTAACAGGTAATAAAAAGAAACAAGTGGATAACTTTAGGGCACCACAGAACTTTAATAAATTTGATCCTAAGGATCAAAATAAAGGTAAGCACCAATTTGATAGGCCACGGTATGAAAATAAAAATAAATTCCCACAATTCGATGAAAGGAAATATGATGAAAGAAAATCTTTCAACCAAGGAAAAAGGTGGTGTAAAAATTGTAAGATGAACAATCATGACACTGACCATTGTAGAAGGAAACCTCCTCATTTTGCTGCTATGACATCGGGGAAAAAGGAAAAGAAGGGCAAACCTGAAGAAGTACAGGAACCATACCACCCCCCAGTGTGTGAAGATGTCATCTGTAATGGTGTCACTATAAGATGTTTATATGATACCGGTTTAGATTACGATTCCGTTGTGAGTTCTCACCTGGTGCAGGCCGATCAATACACCACAGAAACAGTGGAGATTCAAACTGCAACCAAGGATGTAGCTACCATGACACTTCCCGTCGCCCGAATAAAAGTGAAAACGCGATATGTGGAAGGAATCATAAAAGCAGCAGTGATAAATGAGCCAATCTACCCTCTAATATTGGGGTGTAGATATGTCTTCTTGGGGAATCCCAAGAGACCTGTGATATTGGCAACAGTGCAGACCAGATCACAGTCAAAGAAGGAGGAGGATAATCCCATAAATACTCACCCAGATGAGATGAGGAAGGCACAGGCTGAGGACAAAACACTCAAGCCATGTTTCAAGAAGTTGCCCAAATCTCATACACCTCCAGGCAAGGGAGAGTTTTATATGAAGAACAAACTGATATATAGGAAGGCTGGATCTGAATCCAATGGTCACGGACAGCTGGTCCTTCCCACTTCATATAGGACTAAAGTGTTGGAACTAGGGCATGCGATTCCCTTCAGTGGTCATATGGGAATCAGCGCAACAGGACAGCGAATAGCTTGTCACTATTTCTGGCCAGGAATAACTGAAGATATCAAACGATATGTAAAATCCTGTCCAGAGTGCCAACGAGTAGCACCTAAACATTGGACTGCACCAGCAACTCTGGGGGAAATGCCCATAGTGGGAACACCCTTTGAGAGAGTTGCCGTGGATCTTGTGGGACCTCTCACCCGAACCAAGAGAAGGAACAGCTACATTCTGACTCTGGTGGACACTTGTTCTATGTGGGGAGAGGCAGTAGCCCTGTCATCGATTGATTCTAAACATGTGGCAGAGGCATTGCTCACAATTTTCACAAGGTTAGGTTTTCCCAATCAAATCTTGACTGATAATGGCTCTCAGTTCAAGGGGAAACTAACTGAAGAAGTTTTCCGGATCTTTCAGGCCAAACACTTCCATTGTAGTGTGTATCATCCCCAAGGGAACGGCCAAGTGGAAAGATTTAACGGCACATTGATGTCGATCCTGAGAAAGTTGGCACACGAAAAACCAGATACATGGGACCAGTACCTGCACGCCGCCCTCTTTGCTTATCGGGAGGTACCCCATAGTTCAACCGGTATGGCCCCGGCAACATTATTGTTTGGAAGGCCAATAAAAGGTCCACTTGAAGCTTTGTTAAGAACGTGGACTGATGAAAAGGCAGAGGAAAACATTACATCTTCATACCAATATGTGAATGAGCTGACCACTCGGTTGAAAACTGGCTGGAAACTTGCCAATGAAAATTTGAAACAAGCCAGGAAGAAACATGCTGCCTATTATAACAGGAAGGCGAAAGACAGAAATTTGGCTGTGGGAGAGAAAGTACTGCTTCTTTTGCCTGGGAGTCAGAATAAGTTACAAATTGGATGGCAGGGTCCATATACAGTTTTAGAGAAGGTGTCTAGAACAAATTATAAGATAGATAAGAAGGGGAAAGAAAAAATCTATCATGTGAATCTCCTGAAGAAATATTTGGAAAGAGAACATCAGGAAGAGACACACTTGTTGACCTTGTCCATCGCCATGGAGATGAAAAAGGAACCACTTTCATCATTTGAATATCCATTACACCCCTGTGAGACAGCAGCACAGGTGAAAATCAGTACACATTTAACGAAAACTCAGAAAGAGAGAGTGCAACAGGTTCTAAATAATCATGCAGAGGTGTTAACAGACCGACCAGGGCATACAAACCTATTGGAATATGATATGAAACTAATAGACTCCACACCTGTCTGTATGAAACCATATTCGATTCCGTTTGCTAAGGAGAAAGCTTTGAAGGAAGAGATAGACTATCTGTTGAAGGAAGGAATTATTTCGCACAGTGAGTCTTCGTATAGTTCCGGTGTTGTACTCTTAAGGAAGCCCTCTGGAGAACATAGACTCTGTATAGATTACAGGAGACTGAATGCTATTACAGAAGGACAGGTGGATCCATTGCCGGATACAAATCAGCTGTTTGCCAGACTAAATAAAGCTAAATATTTCTCAAAAGTGGATCTGAGTAAAGGATACTATCAGATTCCAGTAAAGCCTGAGGTTAGACCATACCTAGCTTTTAGTACCTCAGAAGGACACTATGAGTTTAATAGATTGCCATTTGGATTGAAGAATGCGCCTAGTGTCTTCTCTAGAATGATGAGAAAATTATTGGATCCTCTGAATAATCCCTGTATAACAAATTTTATGGATGATATCCTTATAGCAACAGAAACATTTGAGGAACACATTGACTCTCTGAACATGCTGTTTGATCGACTTAGGGAGGCAAATTTAACAGCCCGACCAACCAAATGTTGCGTTGGATGTAAAGAATTGGAATTTTTGGGACACACAGTTTATCAGGGAAACATGACCCCTGACCCAAAGAATTTAGAGAAACTACAGAAAGCCCCGAGACCACAAACCAAGAAGGACGTGAGATCCTTTGTCTCATTATGTGGTTTCTACCAGAAGTATATCAAAAACTTTAATTCCATATGTGCACCGTTAACTGAATTGACACGTAAAGGACATCCAGATCGCATTACATGGACACCACAATGTGAAATGACTTACCAAGAATTGAAGGAAAAGCTCACAAGTAAACCCATTTTGAAATTACCTGACTTAAGTCAAGAATTCATAGTAAGGACGGATGCAAGTAATATTGGGTTAGGTGCAACTCTACTACAGAAATCAGATGCATTGGATGGGGAATTAAGCCCAGTGGCATATGCTAGCAGAAAGTTGAATAAAGCTGAAATCAACTACTCAACTAGCGAAAAAGAATGTCTTGCAGTAATATGGGCAATAAAGAAATTCAATATTTATCTATATGGGAAGGCATTTAAGTTGCAAACAGATCACAAACCTTTATCGTTTCTAGCACAGGCTAAGCATGAGAACTCTAGGTTACTCCGATGGTCTTTGCTTCTGGCTCCATATAATTTTAGCATTGAGTATATATCTGGAAAAACCAATTTGGGAGCGGATTTTTTAAGCCGCCATCCGTGTGATGAGAATCACCGTAAACCCCAGAAATAATAATAAATTTCTCTATGTGTATATAGAATAAAGGACTGACATATAATGTCTGTTTTAAGAGGGGAGGTGTCGTGGAATATTCTAATCCACATATATAAATTATCAAGTAAATATAAAGCCTAATAAATACATATAATAAAGAAAGGAAGAAGAATGGTAAAGAACAGTGCTGTCACAATGACAGTACTCGAAATCCCCTTTGTTTTATGCTTCGTCTGCAAATTGTAACGCTTCCACGTTAAATATAGGCCTTCTGCAACATACACGCGTTTCCCAAACACACAATAAAATGTGCTGCCTTTCTAAGAAAAACCTTGAAATATGCAAGTTGACCTAAATTTTAAATTCCATTCATGTCTTTTTCTACACTGCGTTACCAAAACGAACGAACAGATGGACAAAAGGATAAAGAGAGAGGGGAGGGCTGAAAATCAGGAACGCATGCAACACGCGTCGCGCGATACACAAATGCTGCCATCACGCGTGTAAGTCTACATGCACTAATTTTTTTTCAGACGGACAGTGATAAAATACACTACCCTTTCCCAGAGTTAGGTTTATAAATCCTAAAAACACGCTTATTAGGAAAGACAACATTAGCTGGGTTTACGGTTGAAAACATAACAGTACCCAGACAGCACATCTTCGAAACAGGAGGTAGAAAATACATATTTTGAACGCAGCCACGTAGCTCCTTTAAATTAGTATTTTTGGGTTCCTTAGGGCTTGCTGACAAATAATATGAAAAACGTTACGCAAATAGTCCAGGAATTAATAAATTATACCCAAAATAAAATATTGGGGGTGCCTGACAGCATAAAATCATTTCTGCTCATAAGATTTTTTTTATAACGTGTTTGAAAAAAACCTTACGTTACATAAATAGCCTACCATGTAAACTCCAAATTGATTGGAGCGCAACAAATGAAAGCCTAACCACGATTGGTCGGGCTATAAATACTATCTTTCGTTGTTAGGGGAAACGGGGAAAGGTAACATTTTTTCAAACACTTGTCGAAACGTGGCCTCATTGGCTAGACTCGCTGATATACTCCCTTGGGAGCGTTAGTTCGAGACCACTTGTTTAAATAATCTTGATAAAGCAACAGTGCGTTGAAGCCAGCTCATATTTGTGTTAAATAAAAGCCTGGAACATAAGCAGATGGGAATTTGTGCCAGTAATTGTGCCAGAATTCATTGCTAATCAACGTATCTGTGTTTATTTCCATGAAATTGTGGTAAGCTTGAACCATTCAGTATCTTTTAATGAAAAGTGAATGTAAATTGTTAATTTATGCCTGTATATATATGTGTAGTTCAGTGGCAAACAGGAGATAAAGCCTATAATGCTCCAGCCTGAACAGAGGGTGTCGGAGGAAAGTAAAACGGCATGGAATGGCCAAACAGTACACTGACACCTAGATGATTGACTAGAAAGAAATAATGCTGGAATTGCAGAGGCGTAGTAACCATTAAGGAGGTTAATACTGGTATAAAGTATTTCAGAGGAAGCTGACAGTTGGCCTAACGCTCTGAACTCAATGTTTGTGCTGTATTGTGATCAGTGTAAAAGAGAGTATAAGTTAGTTATGAAGTAGAAGGTACATCCTTCTTGATTTCAGGGACAGTGGTCTTGATGGTACTGAGCAGCACCTGGTCAGAGCTTTGCTGAATCCAGTGTCGGACAGCATACTCCTTGGTCCTTTTAGCTATCAGTGAGGTGTCTCCAGAGCCCAGAGGAGAATTCGAGCAGAGGAGTCCTTTCCTGCCGCCATCACGCAAGATAAGCAGAGTTGGCCAGCTGAGCTCAACATTATGTCCCCTCATCTTGAAATGACTTTGTAAAAATAACATTAAGAGGGGAATTTAATTGTCTTAATATCAGGAACTGAGAACATCTCCAATACTAGTCCCTAAAGACAAACTATTGAAGTCATGATGACAAATACCAACAGAGCTTGAACAAAACAAAACCAGTATTACCTCATATTACTACTACACAACTGACACACATAGGATATTTTTAATAATATATGTCACTACGATATTCATATTGATAAAGTCTGTACATATACTTGTAATTAAAATTGATTGTGATTCCTGGTTCCTTTGTGTTTGAATCAGGACACATATACCTTTATGATAGCAATTAATACATATTGTTATTTGAAAAGTTATCAGTGCCTCCTTTAAGATATTCTCATAGAGTGTTATATGTATGTGAGTGTCACAGTGTTGTCAAGTGTAGTGGATTAAATTAAATTGTTTATCTGTCTGTTGTTGTGACTTACACTTCATCATACACATACCCTAGACACATAACGTAGTCATCACACTATTCCAGAATAATTCTGACTGAGATATATAGATATGTGGTAGCAAGTAAGGTTATCTATAATACACTACTCTTAATAGATATAGATACCTTCACAGCTGATCTCAGTCAGTACACTAAGTCCCCTATAAATATTTATAACATCCCACTTCACCACAAGAGGCATAGCTAGATATCTCAGCTTTAGTTATATACGCGACACTGCAATTCTGATCTTGGCTGCCGCAAGCTGGCGTGATTTAGCAAATGGTACCTGAGGGATTTAGGTTTTAGTATACAAAGCAAGATATGACATTGATTTTAACTACACAAAGCAACAAATAGTATCAGTTTTAACTATATCAAGCAAACACACAAAAATGTTATAAATTTTTAACTATATCAAGCAAGAAATTGTATACATTTTAATTATATCAAGCAAGAAATGATATAAATTTTAATTATGTCAAGGAAGAAATGATATCAATTTTTATTATATCAAGCAAGAAATGACATCGCTTTTCATTACACACGGCAAGAAAGGACATCGGTTTTAACTACACACAGCAAGAAATGACAGTCAGAAAGGACACCTGCTATCTCAGACATTGAGTAAAATGCGACTGATAATTGACTGTGTTTATTATTCAGCGAATTTAGCCTAACTGCCTTCGATACTGAACATATCAAATCATTACTCGTATCAATCATTATAGAACAGAGGATGCGGCAATTTAGGAATCTTATTTTAAAAACAAGCAAAGCTAATCTTGCTGCACAAGTCTGCTAAACGAAGTAAAGCAAATGTGTTAAATTTGGGCTTCTAATCCTTCTTGTGCATTACTGAAACGCTTTGACATGCGCACAAAAACCTGTTTTAGCACTCAGTTTTATTGGAATGTCTCCAGGAAGTCGCTGATGGTCTAGTTCCAAATAAAAATACGGAAACAAAGCATTACCGCTCTTTACGTCCTGGCATGTTTTACGTCGAGTTTTTGTTTCCAACTGGAGTTGATTCTTGTTGATTGTAACATGCAAAAATAGGCTTTTCATGGCAGCTGACGTCATTATACTGCGTGTTGAAGATCAGTCTGTTCTCAGTTTCATTGTTGCATGATCACAAGCCAAATTAATATCCACTTTCATTGTTCCATGATGTTCTAGTTAAGACTGGCCTCAGAGTCATTATTTCATGATGTTTTAGATAAACTGTCTTGATGTCAATGTGTCGTGGCAGTATAACAAACATTAATCTCTAATTTTATTGTTAAACGATGGTATAGGCGAGTTTTGTCTCTATTTTCATGAGTTCACTGTTTCAAAAGAGACTGCTCTTAGAATTTATTGTTCCAACATTCAACAGATGAGATTAGTTTGAAGCTTTGTTGTTTCTTAATAGTCTAGTCAAAATTAGTCACGATTATTCAGACCACAAGGTAGTTTATATTTGGACAAGTGCTCTAATATAACTGTTGGACCACATGCTTTGGCTGAACAGTGCACGCTTCGCCAAAACGAGGCGAAACACCTGTTTAAACATACAATTCAGACTCTTCACCCTGTTAAAGTGCAATCTATAAGAAATATCTGATTTTAATTACACATACATTTTATTTGCAAGAGGAATCTATCTTTTTGGGTTTTCAGGTTTTATTCAACACTGAACTATGTATTCAGTGCTTTGTGGTGCTATCTGGTTTTAATTTAATTCATTTTCGTTAAATTTATAACACAGAAATTACAAAACGGTAACAAAGAAATTTATTTCTCCTGTAATGGATATTCCCCCGTTCGTCTGACGAACTTGCTTCAGATTTAATGAAAGAATATCACTTCAAGCTCCTTATGTGGGACCCAAAGATGCAGCAATAGTGAATTCAGTCAGCGACCCATAGCTTGACTGCTTGCATCAGGACCAGTGAACCAGAGCTGGTCAAGACCGTACTCCACCTCCACGTGGTGGTCCTGGAAACAGTCTGCAGCAGTGCAGTCTGGCTGAGCGAGTACGGATCGAAATGGGAAGGCAAACCCGGTCCCTAAAAAATGCCGTGCTGAAGTCGGATGTGTCGACCGAAAGGTGCAGATATCACAGCCACGGCGTAAACAGACACAACGCAACCACCGTCCTTTTCAGGGCGAACGAGGAAGAAGAAGAAGCTCCTTATGTAAAATCTGGCAATCACAAGTTGCTCTTTATGAAGGAAGCATGGGGAAGACAACTGCATGTACTTTTACATTGATGGTTTCTGTAGAAATGTCATTGACATGAGGTCAATGGTCTCTTGTACTCACAGGTCAAGTCATTCCTTTTGTATGGCTACGAAACATGGTGAACAGCAAAAACAAGAACCAACAAGTTACAGGAGAAGGATCCCGTTACACGCCCATTGAGGCATATTAGGAATATGGTGTTAGGCCCATATTTTCTTGACCATCGGCACACTAGGGGTGATGTGGTTAACCTTCCCAGAGTTGCTCTGGTACCCAATTCATGAGGCTGGGTCGACCCCGAAGCCGTTTGCGGTCTAAAAACTCCCACCTCAACTGGGGATTGAACCATGGACCACCGAGCTAGGACACCAGTGGTTACACTGCGCTACCGAGACTCCTCAACAAGTTACAGACGTTCATAAATAGATGTTTGCTAGAATACGAGGATTAAAATGGTATGACAAGATCACTAATGTGGAACTGAAGACCGCAGCCATACATGTGTCAATGGGGCAAGACATGAGAAGATGATTGACAGGTCACAGTTTAGAGGAAATCTGTTGATAACATTAGTGGGCAGTATTTCTTCTGGAATACCCGGGGTAAGAGAGGAAGAAAAAGGGGGGGGGGGGGGGGGGAAAAAAAAAACTCGGTAAGATAATTGGTGATAGAAATGAAAACAATAAAGAAGATGCGAAAAGACATTGAGAGGACGGCACTGGACACGAGGACTTGGCGTGAATTTGTTGAAGACATATGCTCCTGAAGGAACTGAAGAGTAGTGATGATGATGCAAATTATTATGTGTTACTTCAACACACAGGGACACACATACGCGTATTTGTTATGTATTACTACAACACGAGAGGGCACACATACACATATTATTATGTGATCCTACAATACACGAGGACACACATACAAATATTACTATGTATTACAACAACACACGAGGACACACATACGCGTATTTGTTTTGTATTACTACAACACGCGAGGACACACGCACGCGTATTTGTTATGTATTACTACAATACGCGAGGACACACATACACATATTATTATGTGTTCGTACTATACACGAGGACACACATACAAATATTACTATATATTACGACAACACTCGAGGACACACATACACATATGTGTTGTGTATTGCCACAGTATACGATGACACACAAACAAATATTATTATATACACTACTACAGTACAAGGGAGCCGCGCTAGCGTAGTGGTTACTGTCGTAATTTTTTATCTGAGAGGGTGCTGATGAATATTGGTCCCTTTAGAGTGTAAAGTGATATTGAAGGCTCTGTGAGAATAAGGATTTGGGAGAATGAGGTAGTAGATTCACAAGCGCTGGGAAGGAGCAAGGACAGTCTCTTATTACGACAATATCCGTTTTCTCACAGACTACTCCTATCTCTCTTCTGCACAAACAATTGTTTGTCAGTTCCAGTCGCTCAGGCGCACTCACCGATTTGGTGATTCTGTCGCTCAACGTACATGAATACAGCCTACACAGATGGAAATGTTTGGAGTTTTAGGCCAACCGACAACCAACACAATTAATGATTAATACCTTTATTATCATAAAGGACTCACACATAATTGTACATTTACAGTCAAAAATCAAAGGTTACAGAATACAAATATAACTAGGGAAGAGGGGTTTTTGAGGAGAAATATCCCATCCACCGTTTCCCGTTTATATTTACTAACAGACAAAACCCGGTCCCAAAGACAAGAAAGGGGGGGGGGGGGTGTGTGATCAGAGATAGGCAATTTAACCCACTGGTAAATTTATTACTCTGAGGCAAGGGGTTACAGAAAAAGGGGGGGGGGGGTGTAGAGGAAAAGCTAGGGTTCTCAATTGTCTCCCTTTAAATCAACAAATTTTACGGGAGGGGGAAGGAACACAGTTACCCGATCCCGCTAGGAGAGATCCCGTACAAGGAATTCTTCTTCTTTCGTTCGCTTGAACTATATTGTCTATATCTGCAATGTTGTTTCTTGTATAAACTTCACTGTCTTTTGTAGTTATTCAAGATATTTTCGAGCTCTAATTTTTTGCTGTAGCCGTCTTTTTTACTATTGACGCCTTCAGCATTCCAGTGCATTATTTTAAATGGTCTTTTCTTTGCTTGGCCAGTAGCTCTATTCTCATGCCTCCTGGCTCCACGGGGCAATTGAGAAGGACCCCCAGTAGTAGGGGTTGGGCCCTTCCGAGGCAGAGGGCCCGGCACTGTGCCTGCATGGGTGTCCGTCACAGGGCGAGTGCCATAACGTTTTGCAGATATAGGCATACTTCAAGCGCATGTGCGTGGCATCCTGATTGCTGTGGTGCGCCTCTTGGCTGGTTGCCTCCGTCTTCAGCACCTTGACTTGCTAGGGCAGACTGTGGTCTTGCTCGAGTGTAGGAGGGCCTGGCCAGTCTTGGTTTTTCAGCCGCTGATGGCTGTACTTGAGCCCCATCTCCACGTCAAGGAGCTGGCCTCGATGGGGGTACAAGGAATATAATGCACCTTAGTACAAGTCGAACTACTTAAAAGGGTTAAGAAAAGATAAATCTCCTTTCATTCAAAAAAACACACTAGGGCTGGCCATCCCCACAAACACACACGCAGACTTACCGAAAGGCGAATTCTGGCACTTCATAGGAAATACATAAAAAAAACAGCACTAAACCTTGGCTTAGGTAAAAGTATTTTTCTTCCGTGTACAGCCCCAGATTTGCGAGTTGTTGAAGTTAACAAAGTGTCCCGAAATCGCTGGACGTTGAAGTTTAACGGTACTGTTTATTTATTAGATAAAGTTCCTAAAGAATGTCACAGGCACTTGGCTAGGCGTGAGGTATGGTGTGGTTCCTAAAATTGGCACAGCTGGTGGAGATAACTTCCTTTTTCCGTAATGTCACAAGTTAAGAAAAACACTGAGGTAAGTTCTTCTTCGGGGGGGGGGGGGAGGGGGGGGAAGGAGGGTAAAATCCACTGAATATACGTGACAGACAGTGTTCAGGTAGATCGATGCTTTTTCTTCACAAATAGGGGCAGTGAATAAAATATGTTCTGCTTCCAGTTTTCTTTAAGGACTCTATATGAACTAGTATTTTTAAAGTGTTTCTTGAATGGCTTTATTCTCAGTTACGTTCAGAGGAGCGGGGCGCATTACAGGTCGCCACAAGTTTAGCTTTAAAAAGTTCATATGTTACTAGAGTTATCGAATTGAGTTTGGGAGAACTCTGTATATAATTAATAATTGCTGGGATGCAGGTTGAATGATCGTTCTGAATGAAAGATAATCAAAACAAGAAATGCATTACAAATCATATTATAATCTGACGCGATAAATTACAGTTAGCCTATTTACTTATTAGCGTCGTCAATTAACAAATCAGGAAAACTTCCCGTGAGTTAAAAATAATTAAAAGCACATCTATCTATACAGAACTAAACTGTATTAAAGTTATAATTCTCTTTAACGTCTGCAAAATAAATTTACGCGTCAATTGTATTAGGAAATACTTTTAGCTGTAACATTAGTTTGCACTAGAACTTTGAAAATGGGTTTATTTAATAAGGTTAAATTTACACCACAATCCATTGAAATCAATTGAAATAACTCGACCACTGATCACTCGAAGCTAATGTATAAATTACCGTCTGCACAGAAAGAATACACTCCAATAGTCACGAAGGTAGATGAAATCCAGCAGGAATCCGACTATGCTAGTGCAACTAGGATTCTGTCAGAGCGAACGATAAAATGCAGTTTCTCGGAGTTCTCTATTTATACTTCTCGAATGTAACTTGAATAGGGCGTGTTAAATTTTCGCACCTTTCTTGAACTTGAGCAAAATCCGGGGTACCTCGCCGATGTGTTAACCGCTGCGATTCCTTCGTTTTCCCCGGTCTACCGATTTTCTTCCGTCTCAGGCTGCTCGCATAAGAGTGCGAAAATTTCTCGAGAAGCTAACTCTGTGAGCTGCGAGTTCCCTGATTCTTTAGATCGTGTGCCGCTGCGATTGAATTCTGAGATGTGTCTGTCTTTGATGGTACCGCTGTTCTGAGAGCTTTGGCAACTCCCACCAGGCGGGGTGACAGCCAGGTAAGAAAATGATCTGCTGTTTATTGCTCTAGAAACAGGAGTGAGTCTGTGGCCCGTCCTCTTTTGGGCCGGCGTTAAGGAAAAGATTGCTATAAATCGTTCTCAGAAATGGTTGTGGGCGGGATTTAACCTCCCATCAAAGGCCATGCGATCTCAAACGTTCACATAAGATAGCAGGCTACATATTAATGATCCAGCGTGTAAGGTTCTCGTGGAAATGCTGCATGCCGGTAAAAGTTACAACAGATGATCAGGGGTTCTAAAGTTATGAGAGGCCAATATTCTGTTATCATCCATCGAGTCAGGGAAATTCATTTGTCATACTTAGACGTACGTCACAATCGTCCCCACTTTTGAGACATGGAAACTCGTTTTCATGTTTCATTTATGACAATGAAGCTGCCCTGATCGGTAGCTTTAGGATGATTGGCATCGTCGATTTTCTCCTCTTCCTCCGTGGTCCAGTTTCTACTCAAGAAGTCAGCTCCGACATTCTGTTTTCCTGGAATATATTCCACTTTGAAGGAATAAACACTCAATAGCAAGGCCCAACGCATTATCCTTGCGTTGAATTCCTTCTTGGCACCCAGGAAAGCTAGTGGAGCATGGTCTGTTTGCACCGTGAAAGAAGTACCATACAGAAACTCATGATGGCGTCTGATGCCATGAATCAGAGCGAGACATTCTCTTTCAACGACACTGTAGTTGCGTTCCGCTTTATTCAGTTTCCGACTGCCATAGGCAACTGGAAATAGCATGTTCAGGTCACTGTCATCGGCTTGCAGCAATGTTGACCCGATGCCCTGACCTGACGCATCAACTCTCAGTATGAAAGGTTTCTTAAGGTCAGGTAACCTTAGGATGGGGTATGCCGACAACTGTCCTTTCAAAGTGCTATACGCGTGTTCGCACTTTTGATCCCATATGACCTTATCAGGACAACCTTTCTTTGTGAGGTCAGTCAGAGGTGCCGTCAGTCCGTTGAAGTTCTGGATGTACTTCTGATAGTATGCACATAGCGATATGAAGGAACGTACGTCTTTCTTCGTTCGGGGTCTTTTTGCTGCCACTATTTTCTCCACGTTCTTCTTAATAGGCCAACTGCATCCGTGAGAAATAGTATGCCCCAGGAAGTCTAACTGTTCAAACCCGATGAGACATTTGCTAGGTCTGGCTGTGAGACCCGTTTCCTGTAGTCTCCTGAGGAGCATAGCAACCGTAGCAATATGTTCTTCATAGGTTTCCGATGCAATTAATATGTCATCCATGAAATTATGGATATGGGGACTTTGCAAAGGCTCTAGAAGCTTCCTCATCATCCTGGTGAACACTCCTGGTGCGTTATGCAAACCGAACGGCATCACATTAAATGTGTAATGTCCTTCGCTAGTGCTGAAAGCTAACAAAGGTTTAATTTCCTCCTTGACTGGTATTTGATAATAACCTTTACTGAGGTCAATCTTGGAGAAGATCTTTGCTTTGCTGAGCTTGGTGAACAACTCAGAAACAGTTTGGAGAGGTTCGGGCTGGAATTCCGTTACAGCGTTTAGCAACCTGTAATCAATGCACAGCCGAACTTCCTTATTGGGCTTCTGCAACAGCACTACACTCGAGCTGTAAGGAGATGTAGACTCACTGATAATTCCTGCCTGACGCAGCTTGTCTATTTCTCCGCGAAGTGCATCCGCTTTAGCGTACGGGATGGGGTAAACTCTGGTTTGAACAGGGGTCTCGTTTGTTAATTTCATATCAAATTCAATGAGATTTGTTCGACCAGGTACATCCGTTAAGACTGCACTGTACTGTTTTAGTAGAGCCCTGGTTTCTGTTTGTTGTTCTGGTGAGAGATTGTCGCCGAACTTGACATCTTTAAAGGATTCTGTGGGTTGCAGTGGATACTCCATGCAACCATCATCATCTTCCTCGTCTTCCGTTGCTATGGCGACAGCCAGGAGATGCTCGGAGGATGGCACCGGTCTTTCCAAATATTTCTTTAGCAGATTTATGTGGAAGACCTTCTCCTTTCCTTTGATGGAGATCTTGTAATTGGTACGTGAGATCTTTTTAAGGACGGTAAACGGCCCTTGCCATCCGATGCGAAGTTTATTGCTTCCGGTTGGGAGTAGCAACAAAACTTTCTCCCCTGGTTGGAGCTCTCTCTCTTTTGCAGCTTTGTTGTATCTTTTAGCGTGTTTAGCGCGGGCTTTCGTAAGGTTGGTTGTAGCTAGATCCCATCCTAGCTTTAGCCTTTCCTTGAGCTCAGATACATACTTGCTTGCAGAGACGACTGTCTCGTCAGCCTTTTGGTCTGTCAGGGACCGAAGTAAGGCTTCTAATGGCCCCTTTATAGGTCTGCCAAATAAAAGTGTAGCAGGCGGGAATCCCGTAGACGCTTGGGGAACCTCTCGGTAGGCGAATAAGGCAGCCGATATATATAGGTCCCAGTCTTCCGGTTTCTCCTGACCCAGCTTACGTAACATGGTGGTGAGGCTGCCATTAAAACGTTCCACGAGCCCATTTCCGGCCGGATGGTAGGGACTTGTGTGGATATGTTTGGCCCTCAAGATCTTAAAGATCTCCTCCATTAACAGGCTACGGAATTGGGATCCATTGTCCGTCAAAACTTGTTGAGGGAATCCCAACCGTGTAAAGATTTGCACGAGGGCTTCTGCAACATGCTTGGAATCTATGCATGTTAGCGGTACAGCTTCGGCCCACATTGTGCAAGTGTCGACTAAAGTCAGGATGAACCTGTGCTTTCTTTTGGTCCTTTCCAGGGGTCCAATGATGTCGACAGCAACCCGTTCAAATGGAGTCCCTACTATTGGCATTTGCCCCATGGGTACTGGGGGTGTCAAGTGCTTGGGTGCTACCCGTTGGCACTGGGCGCAGGATTTCACATACCTGATAATGTCAGAGTTCATTCCTGGCCACCAATAGTGGGTTTTTATTCGCTGAATAGTGGCGTTTTGCCCCATATGTCCGCTAAAGGGAAGAGAGTGCCCCATCTCTAAGATCTGGCTTCGGTACTGCGTCGGTACTAGGAGCTGGTTATTCCCCGTGTCCGGGTTGCCCGTTCTACGATACAATACGCCATCCTTAGAAAAGATGTCTCCGTTGTGTCTGGGGTCCTTAGCCATGGGCAGTTTTTTAAAGCAGAGCTCCAGAGTAGGGTCCTTTTGTTGCGCCTCCTTCAGTTCGTTCGGCAACAAATTTGGCGCAGGCTCCCTCTCCTTCTTGGCTTGCCCTCTTGTGGTTACCGCTGCCACAATCGGCTCCTTTGGTCTCCCAATAAACACATATCTACATCCCAGGATAACTGGGTAGATAGGATCATCCATAATGGCCGCTTTTATAACTGTCGTAAATTTATTTTGAGAGAAAAGAGTCGTAGAAATAGTGGTCCGGTTTAGAGTGGAAAATGATGATGGAAAGCTCAGTGATAGAAATGTAGAGATTTAATAGTTGCTTCCCAGCGTGCTGGAGGAGAGTAAAGACAGACTTATTTACGACAAATCGTGTCTCTCAATCTTCTCTTTCACTCTCCTGGTCAAACAATTATTTGCCAGTTTTCCAGACTCGCATCTGCGCGCACACCGATTTGGTGTTTTCAAACACACACACGACGTTGATACAAACTATGTTAAACGAATAGGGGAAAAGTTGGGCTTTGGGTATATCCAACACACAGAACTAAATGAGTTTATGTGATTTTATTTACTTTAAACATCAATCACTAAAAATATCAGATATTACATAAATTATCATAAGTACACAAATGCAAATAACAAGTTTGGGAGGGGGTGAAGAAGATTGGTATCGACTAAGCCCTTCCCGCTCATTAGACAAAGACAAACCCAGTCCAGAGATAGATAATATCAGGAACACGGGTACGTTAACCTAACAGTAAAGTTAATTACTCTGAAAGAGGTGTTACAAATTTAGGTATAGGTGATAGAAAAAAAAAACCTGTTCTTCCCAGCTGTTCTTCCCTTTACTAAGCAAATGGAAAGGAGGTGGTTTTAAACAGAGTTAACAAATTATCAACTATCCCACTTAAAGGAACAATGTAGGGTATACAGAAAAGATATATGTTACCAGGTAAGCAAGTTAACAAAATGGTCACACAAAAGAATTAATTTCCTGTCATTCATACACGCGCTAGCAAAGGCCTTCACTCATCTTGCTCTCACTTACCGATTGTGAAAAAATCTTGCACTCCATAGAATAACACAACAGCAGTTACACCTCAACTAAATGTATGAGTGTTTGTTCAAGTTCTAGCCCCAGATTATCGGGTAGGCGGTCAGCACATAAAAGGGTCCCGTAATCGCTGGAAAATGAATCTGTAGTTGTGTCTCTTTTCTTAATAACAGTTTCTATGGGAGGGCACGGTCTCTGATACCGGGGTGAGGATGGTGTGGTCTATTTGACTATGCCGCGGATAATAAAATTCTTACGCGTGCTGGTACACTTTATCCGTGAGGTATGGTTTAAGTCCAGTGAGAAAACTAGTCACATCACTGTTCAGGAAATTATGAATTATCTCTCTGTGTCAGTAAACTAACAAAGCTCGGGCCAGTGTTCTTCTTCCCGTTACGACTTAAGTTGTTTGATGGTGCGTTAAATTTGTCTTTGGGTGTGCTTTCTTTGCTATAAGTTAGATAGCGGAATTCCAAACATAGAATCGCCTCAAAGATTAAAAATTTACACAGTCTCAACAAGTTCTGCGTCAGGGGAACTCTACACACTGTTTATGCTTTGCTTTGCTTAGATTGATTTCTTTATTGCTTTCTTAATGCTGGGATCGCACAGGTTACGATCACTCTGTATGAAAGAAAAAAAGACATGTAATATACCGAAAACAAATAACCTTCTAAAGCGCGATGAATTTCCCGTTAAGCCTATAATACACTCGAGTATTTAATTATGTATTTAATAAACACTGCGCGAATTCTAGTGGTTAAAAACCCACATCTATAAAACTAGGACTTAACTGAATTTATTAATTATAAATTCCTTCGCGACTTTAAAAGTTAATTTAAGCATCTATTATCTTTTGAAATAATATAATAGATAGATCATTATATTTAAAACTGGAACTCTTGAGATGGTTTAATTAAATAGATTTAAATTAACACAAAATCCCTTGAAATAGAATGACTGAGCTAGACCACTGATCACTTTACACAATATATATTACCGCTTTGCACAGAAATAGAAATCACTGCAAATATATATAAAATCCAGGGAAAATCTATAACAAGATTTCAATAAAGCTAGTGCTTCTGTAAAGGTCTGGCCAGCGAGTGATAACGTGTCTAGTTCTACATGGTCTATTTAGCTAAAATGAAATGTAAGTTGAGTGGGACATGATAAACTTGACAACTTATTTGATCTCACGAACTTTTGGGGATCTGACCGCCAAATCAAGAGAAGAAGCCGCCCCTGGTCTTCGTATTCGCTCGCTGCTGCCCGTTTCGCTTTCCCCCGTTCGCTCGGTTCCTCGATTGACACCGAGACGCGAAATTAGCGGCAAGCAACTGCGTCTCGTATCAGGGAAAACTACTGTCTTTGATAGCGCCGATAGTCCCCCTAAGATCCCTCGGTCTGTCTCTTTGATCTCGTCGCTGTATCCTACATGAGTCCCGGTGGAATGCGTTCTGGCAAACGAAAAGTTACAACAAATGTTCAGGGGTTCTAATGTTATGAAAAGCTAAGGTCCCTTTAAATCATCCATCATATCAGGGAAAATTCACTAGTCAAACTAGACGTACGTCACAATCGTCCCCACTTTTAGACATGAAACCATTTTTCATGTTTTCATTTTTGACAATGGAGGTGACCTGATTGGTGATTTTAGGATGAGTGGTATCTTCAGTTTGCTCTTCTTCCTCTGTAGACCAGTTTCTACTCAGAAATCAGCCCCGACATTCTGTCTTCCCGGAATATATTCCACTTTGAAAGAATAAACGCTTAAAAGGAGGGCCCAACGCATGATCCTAGCGTTAAATTCTTTATTGGCACCAAGAAATGCTAACGGAGCGTGGTCTGTTTGCACCGTGAACGATGTACCATAAAGAAACTCATGATGGCGTCTGATACCGTCAATCAGAGCAAGACATTCCCTTTCAACTACGCTGTAGTTCCGTTCCGCTTTATTTAATTTCCGACTGCCATAGGCAACTGGAAATAGCATGTTCAGGTCACTGTCATCGGCTTGAAGCAGTGTTGACCCGATGCCCTGACCTGACGCGTCGACTCTCAGTACAAAAGGTTTCTTGAGGTCAGGCAACCTCAAAATGGGGTATGCAGACAACTGTCCTTTCAAAGTGCTATACGCGTGTTCGCACTTTTGATCCCATATGACCTTATCAGGACAACCTTTCTTTGTGAGGTCAGTCAGAGGTGCCGTCAGTCCGTTGAAGTTCTGGATGTACTTCTGATAGTATGCACATAGCGATATGAAGGAACGTACGTCTTTCTTCGTTCGGGGTCTTTTTGCTGCCACTATTTTCTCCACGTTCTTCTTAATAGGCCAACTGCATCCGTGAGAAATAGTGTGCCCCAGGAAGTCTAACTGTTCAAACCCGATGAGACATTTGCTAGGTCTGGCTGTGAGACCCGTTTCCTGTAGTCTCCTGAGGAGCATAGCAACCGTAGCAATATGTTCTTCATAGGTTTCCGATGCAATTAAGATGTCATCCATGAAATTATGGATATGGGGACTTTGCAAAGGTTCTAGAAGCTTCCTCATCATCCTGGTGAACACTCCTGGTGCGTTATGCAAACCGAACGGCATCACGTTAAATGTGTAATGTCCTTCACTAGTGCTGAAAGCTAACAAAGGTTTAATTTCCTCCTTGACTGGTATTTGATAATAACCTTTGCTGAGGTCAATCTTGGAGAAGATCTTTGCTTTGCTGAGCTTGGTGAACAACTCAGAAACAGTTTGGAGAGGTTCGGGCTGGAATTCCGTTACAGCGTTTAGCAACCTGTAATCAATGCACAGCCGAACTTCCTTATTGGGCTTCTGCAACAGCACTACACTCGAGCTGTAAGGAGATGTAGACTCACTGATAATTCCTGCCTGACGCAGCTTGTCTATTTCTCCGCGAAGTGCATCAGCTTTAGCGTACGGGATGGGGTAAACTCTGGTTTGAACAGGGGTCTCGTTTGTTAATTTCATATCAAATTCAATGAGATTTGTTCGACCAGGTACATCCGTTAAGACTGCACTGTACTGTTTTAGTAGAGCCCTGGTTTCTGTTTGTTGTTCTGGTGAGAGATTGTCGCCGAACTTGACATCTTTAAAGGATTCTGTGGGTTGCAATGGATACTCCATGCAACCATCATCATCTTCCTCGTCTTCCGTTGCTATGGCGACAGCCAGGAGATGCTCGGAGGATGGCACCGGTCTTTCCAAATATTTCTTTAGCAGATTTATGTGGAAGACCTTCTCCTTTCCTTTGATGGAGATCTTGTAGTTGGTACGTGAGATCTTTTTAAGGACGGTAAACGGTCCTTGCCATCCGATGCGAAGTTTATTGCTTCCGGTTGGAAGTAGCAATAGGACTTTCTCCCCTGGTTGTAGTTCTCTCTCTTTTGCAGCTTTGTTGTATCTTTTAGTAATTTTAGCGCGGGCTTTCTTAAGGTTGGTAGTAGCTAGATCCCATCCTAGCTTTAGCCTTTCCTTAAGCTCAGATACATACTTGCTTGCAGAGACGACTGTCTCGTCAGCCTTCTGGTCTGTCAGGGACCGAAGTAAGGCTTCTAGTGGCCCCTTAATAGGTCTGCCAAATAAAAGTGTAGCTGGCGCAAAACCCGTAGACGCTTGGGGTACCTCTCGGTAGGCGAATAAGGCAGCCGATATATATTGGTCCCAGTCTTCCGGTTTCTCCTGACCCAGCTTACGTAACATCATGGTGAGGGTACCGTTAAAACGTTCCACGAGCCCATTTCCGGCCGGATGGTAGGGACTTGTGTGGATATGTTTGGCCCTCAAGATCTTAAAGATCTCCTCCATTAACAGGCTACGGAATTGGGATCCATTGTCCGTCAAAACTTGTTGAGGGAATCCCAACCGTGTAAAAATTTGCACAAGGGCTTCTGCGACATGCTTGGAATTAGTGCATGGTAGCGGTACGGCTTCGGCCCACATAGTGCAAGTGTCAACTAAGGTCAGGATGAACCTGTTCCTTCTTTTGGTCTTTTCCAGAGGACCAATAATGTCGACAGCAACCCGTTCAAATGGAGTCCCTACTATTGGCATTTGCCCCATAGGTACTGGGGGTGTCAAGTGCTTGGGTGCTACCCGTTGGCACTGGGCGCAGGATTTCACATACCTGACAATGTCAGAGTTCATTCCTGGCCACCAATAGTGGTTTTTTATTCGCTGAATAGTGGCGTTTTGTCCCATATGTCCGCTAAAGGGAAGAGAGTGCCCCATTTCTAAGATCTGGTTTCTGTACTGCGTCGGTACTAGGAGCTGGTTATTCCCCGTGTCCGGGTTGCCCGTTCTACGATACAATACACCATCCTTAGAAAAGATGTCTCCGTTGTGTCTGGGGTCCTTAGCCATGGGCAGTTTTTTAAAGCAGGGCGCCAGAGTAGGGTCCTTTTGTTGCGCCTCCTTCAGTTCATTCGGCAACAAGTTTGGCGCAGGCTCCCTCTCCTTCTTGGCTTGCCCTCTTGTGGTTACCGCTGCCACAATCGGCTCCTTAGGTCTCCCAATGAACACATATCTACATCCCAGGATAACTGGGTAGATCGGATCATCCATTATGGCCGCTTTAATAACTCCTCTGACAAAGTCAGAGTGTATTTCTACCAGTGCGATAGGAAGCGTCCTGGGTGCATCACTCCTGAAAACTCCACTAAGTTTGACGGTTTCCTCTGTCTCCTGACCGGGTTTGACTAGGTGCCTAGCGACAATACAATCAAAACTTAATCCAGTGTCAAAAAGACAAGTAGTAGAGGTACCGTTCAAAATTACAGTTCCTCGAGTTGAGGGTCGGTCCCCCTCAGGTTGAGAATCACTGACATTGACTCTACCTTTCGAGGCTGTATGCAAACATCCAATGCGGTTTGCACCGGTTTGTTTGCCCTGATCAGACGTTCCTGGTGTAGGGGTCTTCCCTTTTCCTTGACCTTGGTGGCCGCGCTGCCACGTAGGCTTGTTGGGTTGATCAGAATTGTTGTTGGGGGGGTATCGGGTTTTGTAGAATTTCGATTTTTCCTGGGGAGGTTTCTGGGTATTGTTATCTCGTTGGTTATAATGTTGAGAGGAAGTGGAAGAATAGGATGCCTGCTCTAGATTCTGTTTTCGAGATGGCTCATCGGTGGGTTTACGTTTAGTGCTGGGAAGTTCGGCCATTGCATTGCTATAGCGTTCGGCTTTATTGAGTATGTCTTCAAGCCTGACTGCCCCCTGTTCAGCCAAAAATCTACGTGTTTCATTCGACAAAGTGGATTTTATCTGCTCCACAAGAACAAGTTCGAGGAGTCCCTCATATGAAAGAGGTAGGTCAGATAATTCAATGCACTTTGTCAGATAACCCGTGAGACGTGAAGAGAACTGGGGAAATGTTTCCGTGCTCTCTTTTCGGCTGTTTCTGAACAACTGCAGAAACTTTCGGGCAGTCATCTCAAACTGCTGTAGTAAGGCCTTTTTCAACATGTCGTAATCATGTTGATTCGGTCCCAGCTTTGTGTACACGTCATAAGCATTGCCTTTCAGTGACGTTGAAAGTTTGAGCGCCCAGCGGGTACTCTCTAACCCATAAAGATTCGCGAGTCTCTCGAATTTTTCTAGGTAGCTGTCAATTTTTTCGTTAGGGCTAGGAAAAGATTCTAAAGAAAACGACATAGCAGTTAATTGGGCAGATTGAGTACTGGAGAGGTCCATTGATTGAGACTGGGGCGAAGACGGCTCTCCGTTAGTCGAAGTAGAGGCGCCCCGACTCTCTAGAGCCTTAAGCGCCAGTTGATGCTGTCTTTCCTTGTCTCTCTCTCTCTCTCTGCGAGTTTCCATCTCTGCTTCAATTTTCTTCTGTTCCAAAAGACGTTCTTCCGCTTCTTTCTTATCTGCCCTCTCCTGGGCTTCTCTCCTCTCTGTTCTTTCTTTCTCTTCCTTCCTCTCAGCTTCTGCTCTCTGTTGCTCCGCCTTCCTCTCAGCTTCGGCTCTCTGTTGCTCCGCGTCATATATTTCCAATTCCTGGTTAATAAACGCGTTTGCAGCTTCTGCATCTAATCCTGCCTCTTTCGCTTCCAGCCTCAAGATGGACCTCATCTTTATCCTCTCTGCCATTGTTAAAGAATAAGATGAAGTATGCTTAGAGAACTAGTAAGAAGAAACGCGAAAGGGAGGAACTCTGAACCGCTACGAGAAAAAAACACAAGTACAAATTTACCTGTGTTACCTCCTACCTGTACTGTGCAAACTTATCGCTGCTATTATCTGGCAATTAAGGCTCTAAACGCAAGCGACTATGCCACTAAATGGTAAGTTACACTGGAAAAGAATCTACTTTTACTAACAGTAGAGAAAAATTTATATTAAAACAATTTAAAAGGAAAAAAAAATTTCCCCTAAATTTTAAATCTCTGACAACAAACTCCGTCCCTAAAGTCAATTATTGAGATGAGACGTTGTTAACTTAATTTTTAAAAATCAGAACAATCCGTCTTTAGCTAAGCTCAACTCTTTTTGACTTCAAAAACCTTAGTGACTGTAAAACAATCACGCAATCCCAGCAACTTTTATAAAGAAAGAAATATAATTATCTCCGCCAGAGGATAATTAAAATAGCAAATATATTTGTTTATCTGTACTTTCTACTGCTGTGGAGAGAAAACAACCTGTAAATATGCTGTGTGGACAACCCAAATACTTAAAGAACGTTTGTCTAGGGGTGTAATTATTTATTTATTTCCCTAATTCACAAAGACAAATCATTCACACTCTACCTAGTTAGACCCAAACTAAATCAGACTCAAAATATCTTTAACCCGGCTATGCGATTGCCTCAAATGTAGCTCAAGATCCCAGAACCAGCCCACAAATATGTGTGCATCAAATGTATCTCAAAATTATCCCGGCGAGCCGGCAAAATATTGTCGTAAATTTATTTTGAGAGAAAAGAGTCGTAGAAATAGTGGTCCGGTTTAGAGTGGAAAATGATGATGGAAAGCTCAGTGATAGAAAATGTAGAGATTTAATAGTTACTTCACAGCGTGCTGGAGGAGAGTAAAGACAGACTTATTTACGACAAATCGTGTCTCTCAATCTTCTCTTTCACTCTCCTGGTCAAACAATTATTTGCCAGTTTTCCAGACTCGCATCTGCGCGCACACCGATTTGGTGTTTTCAAACACACACACGACGTTGATACAAACTATATTAAACGAATAGGGGAAAAGTTGGGCTTTGGGTATATCCAACACACAGAACTAAATGAGTTTAGGTGATTTTATTCACTTTAAACATCAATCACTAAAAATATCAGATATTACATAAATTATCATAAGTACACAAATGCAAATAACAAGTTTGGGAGGGGTGAAGAAGATTGGTATCGACTAAGCCCTTCCCGCTCATTAGACAAAGACAAACCCAGTCCAGAGATAGATAATATCAGGAACACGGGTACGTTAACCTAACAGTAAAGTTAATTACTCTGAAAGAGGTGTTACCAAGTTAGGTATAAGTGATAGAAAAAAAACCTGTTCTTCCCAGCTGTTCTTCCCTTTACTAAGCAAATGGAAAGGAGGTGGTTTTAAACAGAGTTAACAAATTATCAACTATCCCACTTAAAGGAACAATGTAGGGTATACAGAAAAGATATATGTTACCAGGTAAGCAAGTTAACAAAATGGTCACACAAAAGAATTAATTTCCTGTCATTCATACACGCGCTAGCAAAGGCCTTCACTCATCTTGCTCTCACTTACCGATTGTGAAAAAATCTTGCACTCCATAGAATAACACAACAGCAGTTACACCTCAACTAAATGTATGAGTGTTTGTTCAAGTTCTAGCCCCAGATTATCGGGTAGGCGGTCAGCACATAAAAGGATCCCGTAATCGCTGGAAAATGAATCTGTAGTTGTGTCTCTTTTCTTAATAACAGTTTCTATGGGAGGGCACGGTCTCTGATACCGGGGTGAGGATGGTGTGGTCTATTTGACTATGCCGCTGATAATAAAATTCTTACGCGTGCTGGTACACTTTATCCGTGAGGTATGGTTTAAGTCCAGTGAGAAAACTAGTCACATCACTGTTCAGGAAATTATGAATTATCTCTCTGTGTCAGTAAACTAACAAAGCTCGGGCCAGTGTTCTTCTTCCCGTTACGACTTAAGTTGTTTGATGGTGCGTTAAATTTGTCTTTGGGTGTGCTTTCTTTGCTATAAGTTAGATAGCGGAATTCCAAACATAGAATCGCCTCAAAGATTAAAAATTTACACAGTCTCAACAAGTTCTGCGTCAGGGGAACTCTACACACTGTTTATGCTTTGCTTTGCTTAGATTGATTTCTTTATTGCTTTCTTAATGCTGGGATCGCACAGGTTACGATCACTCTGTATGAAAGAAAAAAAAGACATGTAATATACCGAAAACAAATAACCTTCTAAAGCGCGATGAATTTCCCGTTAAGCCTATAATACACTCGAGTATTTAATTATGTATTTAATAAACACTGCGCGAATTCTAGTGGTTAAAAACACACATCTATAAAACTAGGACTTAACTGAATTTATTAATTATAAATTCCTTCGCGACTTTAAAAGTTAATTTAAGCATCTATTATCTTTTGAAATAATATAATAGATAGATCATTATATTTAAAACTGGAACTCTTGAGATGGTTTAATTAAATAGATTTAAATTAACACAAAATCCCTTGAAATAGAATGACTGAGCTAGACCACTGATCACTTTACACAATATATATTACCGCTTTGCACAGAATTAGAAATCACTGCAAATATATATAAAATCCAGGGGAAAATCTATAACAAGATTTCAATAAAGCTAGTGCTTCTGTAAAGGTCTGGCCAGCGAGTGATAACGTGTCTAGTTCTTCATGGTCTATTTAGCTAAAATGAAATGTAAGTTGAGTGGGACATGATAAACTTGACAACTTATTTGATCTCACGAACTTTTGGGGATCTGACCGCCAAATCAAGAGAAGAAGCCGCCCCCTGGTCTTCGTATCCGCTCGCTGCTGCCCGTTTCGCTTTCCCCCGTTCGCTCGGTTCCTCGATTGACACCGAGACGCGAAATTAGCGGCAAGCAACTGCGTCTCGTATCAGGGAAAACTACTGTCTTTGATAGCGCCGATAGTCTCCCGTAAGATCCCTCGGTCTGTCTCTTTGATCTCGTCGCTGTATCCTACATGAGTCCCGGTGGAATGCGTTCTGGCAAACGAAAAGTTACAACAAATGTTCAGGGGTTCTAATGTTATGAAAAGCTAAAAGTCCCTTTAAATCATCCATCATATCAGGGAGAATTCACTTGTCAAACTAGACGTACGTCACAACCAACACAAATTATTACCAGACACAAAAATGGGATACTAAATAAAGTGACACACAGATGAGGTATCATGTGACCAACACAAATTATTACCAGACACAAAAATTGGATATTAAATAAAGTGACACACAGTTGAGGTATCATGTGACCAACACAAATTATTACCAGACACAAAAATGGGATATTAAATAAAGTGACACACAGATGAGGTAATGTGACAACAAAATTATCATCAGAAATCCATAGTCCGTAAGCATCATAAACCTTAAAAAAAAACCAACCAAATGTTTTTGTCCTGCACGTCTTTCTAGTTTTATTCCACACCATTTTTATCCCTGTCATTTGTATTTCCTTCTCCACATGTTTCTATCTCTTTTACTCTGGGGGATTCCAGGAAAACAGGATTGTCTTGTAGTACTAGCAATGGGTTTGTCAATGTGTGTCCTATCTTAGGTCAGTGTCTTCTCATTTCTCATCAGCCTGGTACGTATTGTAGCACTAGCAATGGGTTTGTCAATGTGTGTGCTATCTGAGGTCGGTGTCTTCTTCTCAGCTCGCATCTCACTGGTACTTGTAGCGCTAGCAATGGGTTTGTGAATGTGTGTCCTATCTTAGGTTAGTGTCTTCTTCTCATCTCTCATCTCACTGGTACTTGTAGTACTAACAATGGGTTTATCAATGTGTGTCCTATCTTAGGTCAGTGTCTTCTTCTCATCTCTCATCTCACTGGTACTTGTAGCACTAGCAATGGGTTTGTCAATGTGTGTCCTATCTTAGGCCAATGTCTTCTTCTCATCTCTCATCTCACTGGTACTTGTAGCACTAGCAATGGGTTTGTCAATGTGTGTCCTATCTTAGGTCAGTGTCTTCTTCTCATCTCTCATCTCACTGGTACTTGCCTGGTTCTTGTCATCAAATCCGCATTGGCTATCTTGTCATACAATTTCAATCTTTCTTAATATATGTGAACACCCATTTATGAAAGTCTGTAAATGATTCCTACCACACGACTGAATTTTTCTTCAAACAATGATTCTTGCTAAATACTGATTGTTTTCAAACAATGATTCTTTCAAAACACTGATTGTTTTTCAAGAAAGGATACTCTGAGACACTGATTTCTGAAAGTTTAATCTAGTCATGATAGGATTCTCTGAAACAATGAATCTTGTCAAGCAATGATACTGCTCATTGAATACTCATCACCTCCCTGTGGAGCACAGACCATCAACAAATACATGCCACAACTTTGTCCTATGCCGTATGCTCAATATTTTCCATGTCTTCTTTACCCCTTTCATGTCTGTCTCCAAAGCCATCTCATTTTATTTTTGCCGTCTGCCGCTATGTCTCATAATCTGGGCATTTGTCCATGTGTTACCTGAGCCCACAAGGGGAACAAAGAATAGTATCACTGTACCATAACACATTTCTCGTAGATGGTGGCTAAGAAGGGTTGAGTATGGCACCAGTTACACAATGCTGAGGATACTTCAAGCCAAAACCATTTTTTTTTAAACGCGTTAAAAAGCACTTCAACAACAATAATTCTTTCCAAATACTTGTAACATAATACTTACTTAGTGGTTCCCCTTCTACCGTGAGGTTGTAACATAATACTTACTTAGTGGTTCCCCTTCTACGGTGAGGTTGTAACATAATACGGCCTTAGTGGTTCCCCTTCTACCGTGAGGTTGTAACATAATACAGATTCTTATCAGGAGCCTGAGACAGACTGCCAGCTTGATAAGACAGATAGATATGGTTATCTGAGAGCAACAAAGAAGTTTCTTACTGATTACTGTGGTAAAAACAAAAACAGACATCTCAAAACAACTTACAATTCTTCTACCTAAATATTACCACTGGAATGTGATGCTTATGCTTGTTGAACAACCTTTTACAACAGCTGCAGAATAAAACAGGTATGGCAAGATACACATTAATGATGATTGTAATGGAATTACCAAACAAATAGTGGCCATTGTTTTCAGCAAATAAGCCTCTGACATGTCACAACCCATATACATAGTAAACAACAACCACCGGCAACAGGAATAATAAAGGTATAAAGAAACAATTAACTACACAGGGAACAAAAACATCACCGATCCGTTTTTTGTTCTACCTAATGTGCTGTTTTTAGTTTGTTTTGCTAGAGAAACGTTTGATGTGGGGGATGTTTTGTGTACAATGTTCTGTGGCAGTAAGGGAAGGAAGAGTGAAAAGTATAACCTGAGTTGGTATAGAGGGGGTAGAAAAAAGAGGAAGTGCAAAAAGAGGGTTGCGCATAAGAAGGGTCAAAAGAAAAAAGGTTAGGCACGCTTCTCAGCAAGCAGTCAGAGGTGTGAGATACGTCGGGACAGGTACTCAACTAGGAGAGGCAGCCATGTGAAGTCTATAGTGAAATAGACAAGGTGTGTGTAATTTCTTAAAGCACGAAGACAAGATTGGGTAGCATAACCCAACATTTGATATTATAAATTCTTGTCAAGACTGAAGAACGAAGGAGCGAGTTAGGTTTCCACTCATAAAAGGGTACGTAGAGTGATTTAGTTATGTCCATACCATAGTATTGTTACTTGGCTAGATAGTGGCCATCTAGAACCAGGGAAAGGAACAACCCTGGAGAAGTCCAGTTATCACTTCAATAACCTGAACCTAAATCAATAGTATCAATAAACAAGGATTTGCTTAGACGGAGGAAAGGATGTAGATACTGCAACATCTGAAACAATACTAGATAAAAGACATTACAATATTGCATACAATTCTCAATGGTGAGCAGGAGTGTGTTAAAGAGAAAGTGTGACAGACCAAGAGTGTTGGAGGTCTGGTTAACAGCAGTGGTTCACATTGTAAACAACAGTATTCCAGTTGACTGTTGTTCCTATTTGTATAGAAGATCTGCTTAGTGTTTATGTCGCCGCTCACTGTGTGTGTTGTAACCAGTCATTAATCATAAAGTTGATCGCTACCTCTGGGGCAAAGAAATTCTGGGTAATCAATGGCTGTGTGCAGCAGCTAACAGTCAGCTGTTAACCAGCGCTGCCACAGTTCTTTCAACTGCATTAAAAAAGATGCTTCTTTTCGATATATCAAGCTGAAGCTCCAAACCTAACTAAAATGGTACAATGTTGCATGCCATCCACAGAAATTAAATCCTTCAGGACTGAAGATTAATTTTTCTTCTGTCATGTCAGCCTGG